>VZTY01017724.1:2432-16568 GCA_013400935.1 Turnix velox
CCGGGACGGGGACTTCTGTGCCGCGGGGGAGGGCGGGGCGGGATCGGGGCCTGCGGCCGCCCTGAGCCCGCCGTGACCGCTGCCGGTGCAGGTGCTGCTCCACGTGCTGTTCGAGCATGCCGCCGGGTACGCGCTCTTCGCCGTGCGGGAGGTGGAGGAGATCAGCCTGCTGCTGCCGCAGGTACGGAGCGTTGCTGGGTAAGCGGGAAGGCGGGAGGGATCCGGTGCCGGGAGTGGGTGGGTTCTGCCCGGGGCGGCCTGAGGGCGATCTACCGACTGGGGGACGTTCCCTTGTTGCCGCGCGTGTGGCGTACTGTGGCCTGACCGGGAGCCTCGTCTCGCCGCAGGTGGAGGAGAGTGTTCTCACCATCGGCAAGTTCCATAACGTGGTGAAGCTGGTGGCCTTCTCCCCCTTCAAGTCGGCCCAGAGCGCCCTGGAGAACATGAACGCCGTCTCCGAGGGTGAGTGGGGCTGGTGCGGGATGTTGGGGCTTTGGGAGTTTCCTCCTGCGGGAAACCACGTGGCCCCCCCACTAACCCCTTCTTTCTTCCGTAGGGATACTCCATGAGGACCTGCGGCTCCTGCTGGAGACCTCCATGCCAGCCAAGAAGAAGAAGGCGCTGCTGGGAGTTGCCGATGCCAAGATCGGGGCGGCCATCCAGGAAGAGCTGGGTTACCAGTGCCAGACAGGGGGGGTCGTGGCTGAGATCATGCGAGGTGAGTCCTGCCGGGGCCGGGGATGCCGCTCCAGGAGGGTGTTTGGGATCATTAGTGGCTCAGAGGCAGGGTTAGTGATGGCTCTGTCCCCACACAGGGATTCGCTTGCATTTCCACGCGCTGGTGAAGGGTCTGACTGCACAGTCGGCCTCCAAAGCCCAGCTGGGCCTCGGCCACAGCTACTCCCGGGCCAAGGTGAAATTCAACATCAACCGCGTGGACAACATGATCATTCAGTCCATCAGCCTGCTGGACCAGCTGGACAAGGACATCAACACTTTCTCCATGCGTGTGCGGTGAGTGGGGTCCCTGGGACAGGCAGGAGGGTGGCACACATCCCTCCCCACGCTTACCGCAGGTGGCCGCGCCTCCGGCCGCCTGTACAGAACGGGGAGGGAGAGCAGCTCCTCCAGCACCTTCTGGCTCCAGCCCACTGTGCCGTGGCTATAACGTGCTCGTGGGGACATGTGGAGTGAGGGACGAGTGACACATGGTGGGGGTCGGGCTATGGCCCTGATGCTGTCCCATGTCACGCAGGGAGTGGTACGGGTATCACTTTCCCGAGCTGATCAAGATTGTCTCTGAGAACTACACCTACTGCCGCCTGGCCAAGTTCATCGGGAACCGTAAGGAGCTGAGCGAGGAGAGCCTGGAGGGGCTGGAGGAGATCGTCATGGACAGTGCCAAAGCACAGGCTATCCTGGAGGCTTCCCGCTCTTCCATGGGTGAGTGAGCTGATGTGGGAGGCAGTGGCTCCACCAGGGTTGTGTTGGAGCAGGAGAGGGGATTCTCTTGGCCCTGGGAGGTGCCGCTCAGCCCCCTGCCATGCTCCTTTTGCCAGGGATGGACATCTCCCCCCTCGACCTCATCAACATCGAGAGTTTCTCCAGCCGCGTCATCTCTCTCTCCGAGTACCGCAAGGGTCTGCAGGAATACCTGCGCTCCAAGATGAACCAGGTGGCTCCCAGCCTCTCAGCCCTCATCGGGGAGGTGGTGAGTGCCAGCCTGTGCCCCCCACGCTGCCCCAGGCCACGGAGATGATGTCGAAGTGAAATCTGTCAATCCACTGAGTCGTGCTGCTGACACCTCTCACTGCTGATCCCTGGCCTGGGGGGCTGCATATGGCCCTGGGGTTGCTTTCCTGAGATGGGAACAGCCATAACCCCCATCCTCTTCCTTCTTAGGTGGGTGCCCGCCTTATCTCGCACGCTGGCAGCCTGACCAACCTGGCCAAGTACCCAGCTTCGACGGTGCAGATCCTGGGGGCCGAGAAAGCCCTCTTCAGGTACCGCTGCGGGGTGGTTGCGATGATGGCAGGTCCCTGGGATGTTGGCTGTGATGCGCCGGGCTCCTGCCGCCTCGGTTGCATGTGAGCAGCCACCCCAGCCTCTGAGTGACCACCGTGCCTTTGTGTCCTTGTGGGTGCCCAGCAGGAGGGCCACGTGGAGGTTAGCAGGGTGTGGGGAAGGTGGTTATCCTTGGAGGTTAGCAGGGTGTGGGGAAGGTGGGTTATCCTGTGCATCCTGCTGCTGGGGGAGGAGTAAGACCGGTGGTGGCTCCAGGATGGGAGATGTCCTCATCTTTGACTGTCCCCACACTGCTCTGCTGGCAACTTGCAGGGCTCTGAAGACACGTGGGAACACTCCCAAGTACGGGCTGATTTTCCACTCCACCTTCATCGGGCGAGCAGCTGCCAAGAACAAGGGGCGCATCTCCCGCTACCTGGCCAACAAGTGCACCATCGCCTCCCGCATCGACTGCTTCTCAGGTGCCCACCGGGACAAGGACCTGGGCGGGGGGACAGGGAGCCAGGTGGCCTCTGCCATGATGGGAATATTTTTCGTCAACAGCATTTCACTCTGTGAATGGTGATTCTTGTGGTCTGAGCAGAGGCAGGGGAGGGGGAAGTGGGTGCAGGGGAGGGCAGGGCAGTGGTTGCTGAGCGTCTCTCTTGTCCCCACAGAGGTCCCCACCAGCGTCTTTGGGGACAAGCTGCGGGAACAGGTGGAGGAGCGTCTGGCTTTCTATGAGACTGGGGAGCCACCCCGCAAGAACCTGGAGGTGATGAAGGAAGCCGTGGTGGAGGTGAGGCTGCAGGAAATCAGGCGAGGCCCTGCTGTCGGAGGTGATGTTAACTTGCCATCCTGACCCACCATGGAGGGAAAAGACTGATTTAATGAGACTGATCCGACAGGGGTCATGGGAGGGGTCCTGGGCAGGGCACCTCTCCCACAATGACAAGTTCATCTTCTGCCTGCAGGCAAATGAAGTGGTGGCTGAGGTCAAGAGGAAGCAGGCAAAGAAGGAGAAGAAGAAAAGGAAGAGGGAGCAGGAGAAAAAACGGTTGGAGGCCCTTGCTGCAGCTGCAGAAGAGAACTCTGTGTTGGAGGCAGAGGTAAAGGCAATGGGGCTGAGAAGTGGGGTGCTGGTTTGTGGGTTGGTGCTACAGTGGGGTGAAGGAGTTACAATAGTTGGGAGCCACCCAGCTCCCCCTGACCATATTTCCCTCTCAGGAGAATGACATCAAGCCAAAGAAGAAAAAGAAGAAGCAGCATCAGGACCTGGAGGCTGAATCAGAGCAGGAGCTGGAAGCTGCCCCAGAGAATGGGCTGGAGGAGGAGAAGGAGGAAGAGGTGTTGCCCAAGAAGAAAAGGAAAAAAATGATGCAGGCAGACCAGGAAGAAGAGGAGGTAGAAAAGAAGAAGAAAAAAAAGAAGAAGAAGGCCAGAGACTCAGAGGAGGACTAAGGGTGCACAGCTGCATGAGCCAGGCAATGCTCCAGCAAGTAAGGACTTCCAGACTGGCCAGACAGCCAGCATGTGGACATGAGTGGCCTCTGTGTGGCCACTGCCATTTCTCTGCGCTGTGACGTGGTGGGAAGGCAGCATTGAACAGTTTGTCAGTGTGTGCTCTGGGTGTCACTTTAGCCATGTCCTGGGGGCTGCAGTCCTTGGCGCTGTGCTCCAGCCCCGCTGTGCCTTAGGCAGCACTGCCCTCCCATGTTCCCTTCCCCTGGGAGGGACTTGGACTGCACCTGGCATCAGTGACAGGGCCATGCCCACCGCTTGCCTGGGGCAGGCAGCACAGGGGCACGGCTGAACTTCAATAAAGGGCTGTGGATGTTGATCCCCTTTGTCCTGTTTCACTGTGTCTGAGAGGCCAGAGGCAGGTGATCTCTGCACCCCAGAAAGTGAGAGGGAATTGCACTGAGATTCTACTTTCTTTGGGGGAAAGCAGTGGGGTTGCTGGTGTCAAAACACACCTGCAGAGCCCTGTCATGCTGCAGAGGCTACTTTTATTAGAGGGAAACAATAAATTACCGGAGGACGAGGCGAGTGGCCCTAGACATCCAGAGCAGCTATCACGGCTTGGGTGAAATCCTGGGATGTGGCGTAGCCCCCCATGTCAGCCGTGCGCACCTGTAAGGGAGAGGGGAGTGTTAGCCAGGAGGAGCCTCTCCCACTCCCTGCCTCTTGCTGCAGGGCTGGGCCTCTTTTGGTCCTTTGCAGCCTCTGCTGGGTGGTGGCTCTGCAGCTCAAGTAGGAGGGACAGCCTGCTAGAGATACTACTTCTGGGGAGACAGAGGTCGTAGCCTTCTCACCACTGGTTCCAATACAATCCAGCAAGCCCACACAACAAGGAGAGAGGTATCAGTGGTTGCTGCCACCCCCTCTGCCAGTGCCTGCTTCCAGACAGGAGGATGTGAACTAGGAACTGCAGCAGCAGAGGATTTCATAGCTGGCCCGAGGAGAGGGGGAGTGGTTGGTAGTATGGGACAGGGAGCTGAATCTGGATGGAGCTCAGCTCCCACTGCTGCAGGCATCATGGCCCCGGTGGCCCTGTGCTCACTGCCACCCCAGCTTCTGGCCCTGACCTCAGCTCAGGGCTTGACCCACAGTGGTGTCAGGGCAGAGCCAGGTAGGGGACAGCAGCCAGACAGGCCAGGGATGGAGAAATGTTGGACCCTTTTTATTTGCAAACAGGAACACAAAGCACAGTGTTAAATACACCTCCCAGTCGCTCTCTCAAAGCACACACACAGCACCTGGGCCCTGGGCAGAGCTTCCATGGCCCCACCACACACTTTGGCATCGATGCTGGTCTCCCACTGAGAGCTCCAGGTGCTGGCACAGAGGAGCACAGCAGTTTAGAAGGGCATTTGCTGCCCAGCCAGGCACTGTCCTACCCAGTTTGGGGGGTTGGAAGACAGTTGACATCAGCACCCCCCCACCTCCCCAGGCAGTGCTGACTTCTCCCTCCCCCTGGCTCTCAGAACTCAGCTACAAATGCACAAAGAGCATCCTTCCATTCCCCACCTGTACCAGTCTTTGGGAGGTGACAAAGCCTGACAGTTGTGAGCCTTGCTCTGCAAGAGCAGCTTGCCCTGCCCTCATGCATTGCTAGAAATGAAATGGGGGGGGAAAACATGTCCATCAGCCCCATGGTCCCATTTATTGCTAAAGCTTGTAGGAGCAGGAGAAGGCTCCCATAGTAACATGGTCTCACTGGCCACAAGAGCTGCCTGCTGAATTTGGGATGCTGCCCAGTCACCCTCAAGTCATCCCAGCAGTCCCTGGAACAGCAAAAAATGCTGCTGCCTATGTGATTTAGAGAGCCCTGGAGGATCCTCACTCCCAGGGGAGCACTGCCTTTGGTCCATCCAGCAATCCCAGCTGGAGTGACTGGGAGGGGAGTGGTCAATAGGCTCTGGACCAGGCAGGAGATGAGCCACCCTTCTCCTCCTTCCCTAGGGCACCAGGGACCCTCAGGCACCGGGCAGGGAGGGGGAATGGATGCGCTGATGGGCTGTAAGCTACGGGAAGCTGCTGCAGGGTGAAGACTCTGGGGCCAGCAGGGCTCCTAGGCACCATAGTGGGGGTGCAGGTTGTCAATCACAGACTTCACGAAGTCAGAGGTGGTGGAGTAACCGCCCAAGTCCCGTGTCCGAACCTAAAAATCCAACACAGGGAAGGGGGGGGGAAGAAACAAGGGAAAAACGTGATCATGAACCAAGTGAATCCATTGCTAGAAGGGAGAGGAGAGCAGCTTCCCTAGAGGGGACAGAGACCCCTGAGGAGCAGCACAGGAGGAAGTGGCTATCTGTTCCCCAGCCCTAAGAGACTTTCCCTGGGCAGCAAGCAGCACTATGGGCAGCAGGAACCATCCCCAAGACAAGGGCAGAGGAGATGACTACAGCCACCACAAGCACACACAGGATTCTGGGCTGGAAGGAGGTGGGAGACTTGCAGAGAGAACATGGAGCAGCTCACTGCCACCAACACTCACACAAACAGCTACAGACACAGCGGACAGGCCAGCTGCCCAACACTCACTTTTCCAACTTTGATCACCTTCTTCACTGCATCTGCGATCAAATTGGAGTGGAATTCCAGACTGGAGAGAGGAAAGGAACCCTGAGTCAGTCCCTCCATCAACCCTCCCTGCCCAACCCCAATATGAAAGCCACCTACTTGAGGTGCCGCAGCATGTTGGCAGCAGAGAGCAGCATGGCTGTGGGATTGGCGATGTTCCTGCCCACGGCCTGGGCAAAGGGGTGGCGGGCACCCTGTGGGAAGAGAAGCCACGGTGACAGAGCATCTCCCACACCCCTGTCCCCCCAATAAATAACCCAGGGTGCTGGTAGGCCAGAGCAGCCAGAACTCCTCACCATCTCAAAGACAGCGTATTCAGCACTGTAGCTCTCCCCAGGAACCACGCCAGCACCACCCACCAAGCCGGCTGCCAGGTTGTCGATGATGTTCCCATAGAGGTTGGGCATGACCAGGACATCAAACTGGTAGGGGTTCTGCACCAACTGCATGGAGATGAACAGCAGAGGTGAGGCCTCTGTACATCCAACATGGAGCCCTTGGCACAGAGTGTTTGAAAGCATCCCCAAACTGTGCTCAAGTGACAGCTGGGACATGCAGGGTGCTGCTAAACCCAGCAGGAAGCCACAGATCTACATCACTCAGCAGCCTTTTGCAAACCCAGATGAGGTGTTGTGGTGCCAGGGAAGTGTGTGACTCAATATTAGGAAAAATTCTGTCACCAAAAGGGCTGTCAAGCCTTGGAACAGGCTGCCTGGGGAAGTGGTTACATCACCATCCCTGCAGGTATTTAAGACGTGGCACTTTAGGGATACAATTCAGTTAAAAACTTGGCAGTGGACTCAAAGATCCCAAAAGTCTTTTCCAACATAAATAATTCTGTGATTCTGTTGCTTCTAAATACCTCTCCACCTTCAGCTCCTGCCCTGGGCTACAGCAGAGCAGGCAGAAGGCTTCTGCCCTGTGCAAGGAGAGAACTTTGGGCCAGTGTGGCCACCTGGAGCTGCCAAGCTGTCAGTGGCAGCAGCTCTCCAGGTCTCTGATGTTGAGAGGAGGGAGTGCAGAGCAGCTCTGGGGCACAGAAGCAAGATCCTTACCTGCATACAGCAATTGTCAATGATCATGGTGTCAAACTTGATCTTGGGATAGAGTTCAGCCACTTGTTCACAGCACTGCAGGAACAGCCCATCACCCAGTTTCCTGAGGGACAAGAAATAAATCAAAGAGACTGCAGGACAGCAGAGCATGCTGGTTTCTGCTGGGATAGAGTTAATTTTCTTCCAGCACTTGCTGTGTTCTGATAAGACATACTGCTTTACTTATTGCTAAGCAATGGTTATATTAAGTCAAGGACTTTTTCAGCTTCTCTGAGAAGCTGAAAAGAAGACACAACAGCCTGGCCAAAGGAATATCCCATATCATAGGCATCACACTCAGTATCTATATAGGGGTTGGCTTCAGAGAAGGCATCCACAATTGCTGTTTGGAATCTATCAGGTGATGAGAGCAAAGGTTTGGCATCACTTTAAAAAAATATTGTTTATTATTGCTACTTCCTTTACTGTGTTANTTGCTAAGCAATGGTTATATTTAGTCAAGGACTTTTTCAGCTTCTCAGAGAAGCCTGGCCAAAGGAATATCCCATATCATAGGCATCACACTCAGTATATATATAGGGGTTGGCTTCAGAGAAGGCATCCACAATTGCTGTTTGGGATCTATCAGGTGATGAGAGCAAAGGTTTTGCATTGCTTTAAAAAATATTGTTTATTATTGCTACTTCCTTTACTGTGTTATTAAACTGTCTTTATCTCACCCATGAGGGATCTTTTTCTTTGTCTCCCTGCCCTCCTAGGGGTGGGAAGTGAACAAATGGCTGCATGCCCTCAGTTGCTGCTGGAAGTTAAACCATGACACAGTGAAACCAATAGCAGGTAATCAAATAGTCACACCACCCACCACAGCAGGGCAGGAGAAGGCAGTCCAAACCAGAGCACCCTGTAGAGCCATGGGTGATGAAATCTGTGCCCAGAAGAGGTAATGAGGGATCAGCTTTCAGTGCCAGAGCTTTTACCCCTCTCAGCTGACAGCCTCCAAGATGCAGCTGTCAGGCCTCATCATGCAGACAGGAAAAATCACTATTCCCAGGGAAAACCCAGCCTCTCTGGAACTAGACTGACACTACTCTGATGGGAATCAAAAGCTGAGCCTAAGAAAATCCCAGGAATGACACCATCTCGTGCCTGACAACCAGACAGTGCTCTCCAAACCTACTTCTGCAGCACTCACATGATGTTGGCTTTGTGCACGGCCGTCACCTTGGAGCGGCCTTTTTTGGTGGCGTAATCAAAGGCGAATTTGGCGATGCGCTGTGACTTGGCCCGGGTGATGATCTTCAGGCACTCAATTACCCCCTTTGCGCTCTGGACAGGAAAGAGAGTATCAGCAGTCACCTCCAGGCAGCCTGGCCAGTCTTGCTGTCTAGCCACACCACCCCAGCAGAAAAGAAGGAACCCTCCAAACCCACAATCACACTCCCATTGACTTCTCATTCTGACTCAACTACCTTAAGCCTATCGTTAGCATATCTATAGTTAACCAGTCTTGCTGTCTAGCCACACTCCAGTCTTGCAAGTCCTTCTCCCACATCTCCCCCTTTTATGTTTAATAAAAGAACATTTTTCATTAACTGATCAACAAACAATTGCATTATTGATCATTCTAATCCACAAGGTCCTCCTTCTATGTGTGAGGGTAGAGCTGGCTCTACCCCCAGCCAGGCTCTATCCCCACAGACAAGGAAGGTACCTCCTACTAAGTGTGAGGGAGAAGGATGGAGGATCACTCCCCTAATAGAATCATAGAATAGTTTGGATTGGAAGGGATCTTAAAGATCATCGAGTTCCACTAGATCAGGCTGCTCAGTGCCTTGTCCAGCCTGGTCCTGAACACCTCCAGAGAGGGGGCATCCACAACCTCTCTGGGTAACCTGTTCCAGAGCTTCACCACCCTCACTGTAAAAAACTTCCTTCTTATGTCGAGTCTAAATCTACCCCCTTCCAATTTACATCTGTTGTTTCTAGTCCTCCCATCCGATCTCATATTAAAAAGTCCTTCCCCTGCCTTTCTGTAGGACCCCCTCAGGTGCTGATAAGTTACTCTGAAGTCCCCCCTGAGCCTTCTCTTCTCCAGGCTGAACAACACCAACTCCTTCAGCCCGTCTTCATAGGGCAGTTGCTCATCATTATCCCTAATACCCATGTCTCCTTATTTTGGCATTATTTCAACTGCAGCCCACCACCACCATCCTCACTGGATCTGTATGTACTCACATCTCTAAATACTCTCCCCTAATTCCATCACTGGCACTAGGTACATCCCTGCTACTCCAACCAGCTCTTCAGTTGTGCTCAAGAGCTCTTGTATGGAAGGCAGGAACACATCCTCAGCAGCAGGGAAAGCCACACACCCCAGGGCAGATTTCCCTATGCTTCAACCAGGCCAGCAACAACCCTGAGCAGAGCCCCTGTGTGCTGGGGGCAGGGGCTCTTGTACCTCGTGTTCCAGTGAGCTGTACTCCCCCTCTGTCTGCTCACGAATGATGACAAGGTCCAAGTTGTTGTGGCGTGTTTTGTAGCCTGGCAAGCTCTTCACATGGACAACATTTGCAAACAAGTCTAATTTGCGCCTGTGAGAGAAGCAGCAGCTGAGTCAGAGTTTCTGGGGGATCACTCCCCTAATAGAATCATAGAATAGATTGGGTTGGAAGGGACCTTAAAGATCATTGAGTTCCAACCCCCCCTGCCATAGGCAGGGACACCTCCCACTACATCAGGCTTATACTATCACACTAATTTCAACCCTATTAACTGGCATCAGTAAGTACCTTTGGAATTACCAATTCCACCTTCCCACCATCACCAAAACATCTCAATTAATGATCATCTAAACTTCTCAGGCACCATACCTCAAAAAAAAATAGCTACTGGCTTGTTAAAGGTGNCATCTAAATCTAACCCCAGCTCATCAAAATCCACTGATCTCTATATTTAGATATACTACTAATTTATTTGGTGTATATTTTATAAAAATACTAAACATTTTTCATCATCTGAGTATCTAATTTCATAAGTGTAATTTATCATGGTCATTTACAACAGCCTTCTCATAGTGTCATTTTCATACAGACCAGGCTTATAAATACTTCAATAAATTCTACTACTGGCTTTTTAAAGGTGCAAATATTGCAACAAATCCAGAATGCAATACTTTTCTCCCTACAAAGTCAGGGAACAAGGGCTTACCTGAGTCTCATGTCGTAAGAAGCCAGCTCTCCCTTGTACTCCATGGGGGTGTGGATCTTCCCTGGAGGACATGGAACACAAGTAAGAACACAGAGCATGCTGAGGACATTGCCTGAAGCCAAGGGACAGAGCAGCCAGAGCTGGGGCAGGAGGTGCCTCAGGAGAAGCTCAGCCAAGTGTGGAGTCTGATCTCTGGCTATACAGGCCCCCAACAAGGCCCTTCAGTTCTCCAGGCTATAAGACTAAGAAGTTTAATTTCAAAAGCAGAAGCTGGATATAATCTCTCCTTTGATAAGCTCCCTAAACCAAGCATTGGTAATTTTTTTACTTCCTAGTTTAAAGATGGTATGTTTCCTTCTCCATGATCTAACCACAGGAATTCCCAAGGAAGCACAGGATGGTTTTTGAGAAAGGCAACCTCTCCTGCAGGCAGAGCTGAGAGCTCCTCCTCACCAGACACACCACAAACACGAGGCCTTACCTATAAGGGCCACTTTACTTTCCTTCATAGAGTCAACCACCTGATCCAGTTTCTCTTCTGATGCCATGTTCTGCACCTCGCTTAGGTGATGCTCGTCGAAGATGACAGGGACACTGGCAGCCTGTGCCAGAGACACAGAGACAGCACCAGGTCAGAGACTCCACAGGGGAGCTACACCACCCCTTAGAGAGGGACACCAACAAAGAGCTCTGACAACTTGTGAAGAGGAGCCTTTAACCTGCTCAGTGAGAAGAGGGAACCTGGACTTTTGGGTCACCACAGTTCTAACTGAACAACCATCTTTTCTGTCACCTTTAAGACCAAGAATCCCCTTCCTTCCCCTAACTATAGCTTCAGCAGTGTAACTGATATGACAGACAACTCCACCTTTATTGCCTTTGATGTGATAGAACTTGTAGAATCACAGAGTTGGAAGGGACCTTCAAAGGCCATCTAACCCAATATCTCTGCAGTAAGCAGGGATGTCCCACACTAGATCGGGTTGCTCAGAGCCTCATCAAGCCTGGCCTTGAATGCCTCCAGGGTAGGGACTTACAGCACCTCTCTGATGGCAACCCCTCCCTTCTCCATCCACCCAATCCCACCAAGGGGCAGAAGCTGTTACCTTGAACACCTCCTTGACGGCGTGCATGAGCTCAGGGCCCACCCCATCTCCAGGCAGCATGGTGACCTGGAACGTGTTCTCAGACTTGGCCTTTTCTGACTGCAGAGAAAACAAAGAAATCTGAGGCTGCACCCCACAGCCTAATCCAGTTGGGGCTTCTACCTTGTAAGCTACAAACTAGAGGAAGTTACTCAAAATGTGAATATCCACCCCCACAGCATGTTTTTAAACAGAAAAAACATACTGCAGTACTAACAGTGATCTTTACTTTGAAGAGCTATGGTTCCTGTGATCCACTGGCAGCCTAAAGACCTTTTCCACAAACAGCATTTCCAGGTATGATCTCTCCCTCTGTACAGCAGAACTCATTCTTACTGGGAGGTTGCAGCACAAGCTTGTGTTATCTCTTCCTTTCTACTTTATGTCCTCAGGATCTCCTAAGATTCCTAAGCAAGTCACATCTTCAAATATTCATAAAATCATAGAACTGGAAAGGAGCTTCAAAGGTTATCTAGTCCAGTCCCCTTATGGTCAGCAGGGACATTCTGTACTCAATCAGGTTGCTCAGAGCTTTAAGTCCAGCCTTGAATGTCTCCAGGGATGAGCCCTTCACCACCTCTCTGGGCAACCTGTTTCAAACTCAAAGATAATTCCTGAGATGTTCCACATGTGATCCACCTCCAAATTAACGCTGCCTGCTCCTCCACCTACCTGCCTCCTATTTTTACATAATCCTTTTACTAATCTTCACCTTCTTTAGCCAGTAATTCCCTGTGCTGAGCTGATCTCCAGAGATGGGATTTCACAAAACCAGCCTCACAGACTAGACAGGAGGCAGGAATTTCATTCAACAATTTCACAGTATCACAGAGTTGGAAGGAACCTTCAAAGGCCATCTAGTCCAAGCCCCCTAAAGTAAAAGAACAACTGTGAAGGGAAAGATGAGATGTCCTTTACTTTTGATTTTTAGAATCAAGTTCCAGGGCAGAAAACATTGCCAACATCAACTATATTTCAAAAAGCAGCAACATATCTGCAGAGGAAACCAGGGCACAGCTCAAGGTCAAGGTCAAAGGAACAAGTCTCAGTGCTCAGCCCTTCCCTTTAGTTCCTTAAATATTTTCACCTATAACAGGGAACCAGACATCCCATCAGCCTGAATGTGACAAACACAATGCAAATTCACTTTCTTCTTTCCAGAGAAAACAACTCATCCCTCTTATTCCTCTAGTATAAAGTCTAAATAATGCCTAAGCTATCACATGCTTTTACCTTATTCAACCACTAATCATCACCACACTTTAATTCATGTATTTTTTTTTGCTGTTAACTGCTATGAGGGAGTAAATTTAGGATTAAATGGCAAGGGCTGGATTAAAACAATTTTCACTACTGCAATCAGTGCTGCACTCTGACTGGTGGTCTTAGCTGTACCAGCAGAAAAACACTTGCTATCACAATCCTGCCAGCAGGTGAGGCTGAACTGGGAACCAAATTGCTGGAGAAAAACCTCTAGAGAAGGAAGAAGGAGTGAGAACAGGCAACTCCAAAAGTGAGAAGCACTGTTTTCATCAATTGGGCATTGCCTGGGAGCCAGTGGCAGGTGTGGATACAGTGTTTTTCAAGTGCAGGGAAACAGAGCAAAGCAAGCTCAATCCAATCCCCAGGAAATGTCCTACACCTTGCAGGTGGTGAGATGATCCTGTGGCAGCTTTCTGTATACTCTGACCTCACAAAAATCCTCCCTGGGAGCTCTCACTCTGGGCCCATTATGCACCCAAAGCTCCAGGCTAAAAATAGTGAGAGTGTTTCCAGCACCCAAGGACTGGTGCTACCCCACTCACTCTCCCCATTCTCCTACTCCTCAAGGTAGCCCTGTGCCTTGCCATGAGTTCCAGGGGCTACCCACACTCAGGGTCATAAACATAGCTCCAAGAGGGAGGCTTCACTCTCACCTTGGCCCGTGGGATCTGCTGGAGAGCGGCGGAGGCGTGCAGGCCCCTCCATGATCCGAGGCTCTGGGCACGAAGGAGACTCTGGGGAGGAGGAAGCAGGAAGGTGAGAGGCTGAGAGCCCACATGAAGCCCAGCTCAGACGTGTGTCCCCCTCACAAAAGGTCAGATTGTTTTAAAACATAGACTGGCCCCTCAGGTTTCAGCTCAGCACCTCCTCATTCCCTCCCAGTCTGAACTAACTCCCCCAGCCCAGCCTCACAACCCCAGAGCACACACAGGCTCTCCCCGGCCCACATCCTATGCCCTGCCCCAGACTGAACCCCTGGACCCAATCCCTAGTCCCTGTCCCAGACTGTCACTCCCCATTTCCCCCCATTTCAGACCGGCATCCCCCTCCAGCCTCCACTGCCCTCCCTCCACCCCCAGGTTGGACTCCCACAGCCCACACCGACCTCCCTCACCCCCGGAGCCCGGACCCAACCTCCACCCCACATCGACTACCACCTCCTCGATCCAGACCAAACCCCCACCTCTGGTCCCCGGCCCACTCCGACTTCCTCACCCACACTGAAAACCATCCCCTTGGACAAACCCCGTCACCCTCGCTCTGACCCCCTCACCCTGGCAACATTGAGCGCCGCCATCTCGCCGCCCCACAATGCAGCGCGGCTGCGGCACGGCCGGCGGAAGGGGCGGGGCTCCGCGGCGCCCGCTAGCGGCGGG
>VZTY01017730.1:0-31174 GCA_013400935.1 Turnix velox
TATGATTCTATGAAAATTGCAAGCATTTAGACCTAATGATTCCAAGTAATCAGTTGGGTTAATGATTAGTTATATATATGTTCTCTCATATTACACTTAGTGGATATAGTGGTGGTTTCTACCTGAATCCTCGGGTTTTGTTTTTAGTTTCCAGGACTTAGCTGAAAAGAATTTGGACTACCTGAAAGACAGATGAGTGCTTTTGTAAAGTCCACATCATTCTGCCTTTTTTACTGCAACATAGGTTTTCTGCAATCACATCAGTATTGTTTTTCAGCGACATCAAACCCATCATCCAATAGGGTTCCTATTTTCCCTCTCCTTTTCTGGAACACTCACTTGATCACATAATGTAAAGCTATGATTGGAAGCAAATTAAGACATTATTTACCAGCACATTTGAACTACCAGACTGTGATCTGCAGAAATAGCACTGGAAACATTTGTTAAAAGTAGCATGAAAATTCAGTGGATTTGACTCAGAAGTCTGTTTGATATGGTCAAAAATAACAGGATTTCTCTTATAAGTTTACCAGCTTGTAGAGGAGCTGCTTTTTTTTCATCTTATACAACATACGAGTCTAACCTGCTACAGCTAACAAGGCTGACAAGATCATCCACTTTTTCAGGCCAACACAACAAAACACATTTTAGAATTTAAAAGCAAGTGCTGATGCTAAAGCACAAGTACAGAGTATGTATGCAATAAAGCTGCATTAACTTTTGACTAATAAATCAGGTCTTCTATTTGTCTAGACTGTCCAGAAGAAGAGAAGTCAAAATGTGACCATCCTGGATATTATTTAAACAGATTTCCATTCCATCCTTTTTAGGTATTTGAATCTGCTGATAGTTTGAATGTCAAGTGAAACTTTGATTTTCAGAAATTCTAAAGGGACTTTCTCAGGATTTCCTTTTACTCAGTGACTGCAAATCACAGATTTGCTTTCTGCTGTCCTTGATGGGTTTTAAAAAAATACAATGTTTTATACTCCTATAAATCTAAATTAGCTATTCCAGAGCATTACATTGGCGTTAAATGGTAAATGGCCACTTCTGTTAAATTAGATAGTGCCATTTTTCTTCTCTAGTGATTTCTCTGCATAATAATGCAGTTCCTTTAGGGATTCAAATTCTGTTACAGGGTCACCACTATCTGCCTATTCCTTCTGAGGTATTTTGAGTGATCCCCTATATAACACACTCTAACTGGTAGCAGTTTTCTCTCTGGGCATCTTGATTTATTGCTAATTTCTGATTTCAAACCTTTAATCAGTGCTGGACTCCAATTCCCTTATCTCATTTATTAGCAAATTACCATCTGAGACTCCATTTTTCCAGAGAGGTAGTGCTGCTTATCTTTTCCAATTTGCGTAGACCAATTCTTCAGACTAACTTACATTTCCTTACCAAAGACATTCTACTTCCTAAGTCAGCTTCTCTCCCTAGCTGCTGGCAGCATATCATCACAGAGCAGAGTTACTATGTAATCATATAAAAACTTACATGACATCAAAGCAGAGAAGTGAGTTTCCAAAATTACAGGTCCTTCATGATCACTGAAACTACTTTTTTTGTGAGACAATACTTTTACTCAAATCAGCCTGTGAGAGAGAAATACTGTGCCTTGTATTTCTCCAAAGTTAATGTTCAGATTTTTTCTTCAACAGCTTAGCTGGCTATGAATATATGTTCACATCCAATTGCTGTCCTAGACTAGTTGTGCCTCATTGTAAGCACCTTTTTCCCTTCAGAACTTTGTGTTTACATTTTATCTTGTTAAAAATCCAGCTAATGCAGCCCAGTTTTCCTTCAACTGGAGGTTTCTAATGCACCTTTCAACATGCTTTTCTCCAAAATCCTTATTCTGATTGTGATGCTTTTCTGATAAAACAGTTACAAAATTTAGACAGTTCCTGGATTTTCCAGCAATTATCCTGATTTGCTGCAATACAGCATTCTACCATGTTGCTTTACAGCTTTTGCAAATAAAGTCACTTCAATTCTCTAGTTTTTGCACTACATGTGAGTAAAATAAAATAGCTTTTGCCCTGATTTTGTTACAACTTGCTCCAGAAACATGCAGATAATAAAACACCTCTTTTACCACTGGACATCACTGATGAAGAAACTATCCTGCCTCTACATGAAAGTCTTCTAACTGTAGTTCAAATGCCTTACTAATTTTCAACTTCTCAGATACTAAGAGGTCAAGACCTGCATATGCATAGCTATACTACAGTCAAACACATGTGAAGCACAGCAAGAAAACGGCTTTTCAGCTTTCTTTTTCTTTTTCACATGCTTTCATAGGACAATGCACAGCAGTTTCTGCTGCATCTGGTGCCTTAGATTCTTTTTTCCAGAGAAAAATACCTTCATAGTTCAGCCTGCCCTGCCTGGCTCAGCTTACATTGCACCCCTGATGGACATTTAAAACAGACACTAGAACTGAACTATTTTAGAACTACTTTCAGAGAATAATACATATACTGAAGTTACACAAAGCTCATTGTTATAGTCTTTTCTTAGAAGAATGGTCTCTTCTGCAGCTTTGACATCATCCCTGCTCTGTTTTTCCTGGCCTTTAGTTCTGTACTAGTTCTGGGCTTTAAGAACCAGGAGAAAAATGTTTCCATCCAACAGTGCAATTGTACCTACATATTCGTAATACCTATGTGTGTATGCATATATGTATATTTTAGTATCTATACTAACACACAGACTAAATTTTGAGTGCTGCACTCATGTTACCAAGATGCTCTCACACTGATGATTCTCAGATAAAGATATATTGCATTATTTAAGTTTTTCCTTTAAACACTCCCATGAACACTATAAGTGGACATATTAGGTCTATTTCTACTAATAAATTACATGTTGAACACTATTAAAAGCCAAAAGTAATCATGACAGCAAAGCAAAACTTTATCAGCTGTTACCACATTCACATCTTCTCCAGCAAAGCAGGATCAAGAATAATAAAATCTTTCAGTCATGTCTTTTTATGGACATTCTCAAAGTCAATCTTAAGTGTTAAGCCACCATCTACATGTAAGCAGCCATAGCATTACTGAATATTGACTTTGCAAATATGTTTTAAAAATAGTGTGGCTTTACCAGCCTTTTAACACTGTGAAATTAAGTTTGATAGGAAAATGGCAGACTTCCCTGCTCTGTATATCCAGAAAAAAAAAATTGGTTTTCATTAGTCTTAAACTAACAACCCTACTGACACCTCACTGCTGACGTCTGTTGACATTAACAATTTCCCATGCTTGGATCTTATTTTGCACCCATCTTGAAGTCAGTCAATGCTGCAGTGGGATCCTTAAACAATCCTCCTCCTTGAAAAAACAAATTACTCAAAATAATACATTAATCTTCTGTTTTATCTCATCTTGGCCACATACTACCTTATGATCAACAGTGAAGCAGAAAGTCATGTTCCCTCCCCTTCACAGAACAAATAATTTTTAGAATTTCTATCCCCACAGACAGGAGAACTCTTGTATTTTATTCCACACATTATCCCCACTTTACCTTCACAGTAGGAAGTCAGTGTAGACCTAATCAGTCTAGCCAGGAGATGAGAAGATTGTGCCCATCACAGCACCTGCTCTCTTGTTGACCTGACTCCATTACTAACTAACTGTAAATTAGTCCCAAGGATGCCCAAGACAAAGTTGCTTCCTTACTTGCAGCTAGTTTGGAAAGCATCTGCCCTGTATCTCCATTAGTGTTTCATTACTCATGCCAGTTCACAAGCAAAGAGTATGATGTAAACAGGGCAGGGATACACAAAGCCTTAGGCCTGTAATATTTAAGCACAGTTACATGTGACCCCATCTACTGATATTGCCCTTGAGGTGGACTACTTCTCCTCTCTCTTGCAGAAGAAGTCCCTGAAAAGTACCCCACATGCACGAGAATTTTAAAAAGCAACTGGCTTGGAAAGGTGGCCACTTAGTATTTGTTAAAGAGCTTGAATGAAGGATGCACCTCCACATCCCCATGCAGTTAATAGATGCCTTTACATTACTCTAAATGAAGGGCAACTTTAATCCACAGGGATCAAACCAGGTTGTAATAAGAAATATAGAAGCATGTTAATCAAGAGGCCTTGATTAACAAAGGAAAAATATTTGCTGAGAAGAAAGAAACTATAGTTGACATCCATATTATTTTGTATATTTATCAGTGTACGTTTTGGAGTCATATTGCACTCCCAGTGGTATGGGAGAAACACAGAGCTGTTTTTAAGATAATACATCCTTTTTATCACATCCTGGGTTTTATGTGTAAAAATACAATGTATTATTTGGAATGCTCACCCCATGAGCTGCTAATCATTAGCACACAGAGATGGCTCTAAGCATGATGCTGTGCATGTGCACAGAACAAGAAAATAGCACCATAAACATATCAGAACAAAGGAGTTTAAGATGAATAAAACACAGAACTCTGTGAATTTCACTATTTTGATTCTCTTTAAAGTAACTGAATATCTCATACATACTAAATAGAAGTAAACAGATACAAGCAATTAAGCTTATCTAGAAACAATAAAACCAAACACAATGGACTGAATCAGATGCAATGATTGCAGTGAGGCCACTCACAGTTGAAGTACTCGTGCCATATAGTGAGAATTAACTGAGGAGTCAGGTGATTGAGTGAAATCTGGTGAAAAGAGTGCCTGTGGGAATAACTCATCTGACTGGAATGCCCCAGCAATGTTAAGTCTGGAAAATGTTTTGACATTTCTGGCAACTCAGGAGTTAGTAGGCTGAGGTGATCACAAATTCTTCAAAATGATGTAACCTAATCCATCCACATTAAGTCTGGAAAGTACCTTGAGCAAACCTCTCATTCGCAATGAACTGTGACCCATTGCTTTAACAGCCATATCATTCTACTCTGCTGAGATTCTCAATTCTTCCTTGGTCAGTTGTTCTTAACTTAAAGCCATACGCTTAACCTATTGCTATTACAGGGGCTGCTGCAGGGGCCAGAGCTCTGCCCAGTGACATTTGGAGTTAATCACAAAACCATGACAGAATCACTTGTGCTTTGTTCCTTACAAGTGCAAAATTAATAATCTTTTAATTGCATCACCCATGTAAAACACTGTCTCTAACTTGCTTAGAATATTTTTGTATTCTTTAAATGTCTCTTCCTGAATTTTATTATAATACCCAAGACAGCTATCAAATCATGCAAATTGCCTTCTGAAATTGCCCATGTAGGAATTTAAAAATTCCTAACAACAGAGCAGACTTCAATGACATCAGAGTAACTATCTCATGCCTCCAGCATCTGCCTCTGTAGAGGTATCGTTCAAGGAATATCTCAAAACCAAAAAGCTGGGATTGCAGCTATATTATACAACTCTAACCATTTCGATAAATCATTGTCATGGCTTCAGTTTTAATACAGGTGGAACAAATAGCTTTCTATAGCTTTGCCGTTTCTGCACCTGGTTTTGCTCACTACCTCAGTTGTTCATTACCTAAAACAAAGTATGTTTACATATTGCCTGATTGCATTACAACTGATGTGGTGTGTGGCCTCCAAAGTGATTCAGTCCTGCAGTTGGCTCTGCACTGTACATCTGTCTGGCAAAAAAATAACAACATAGATCAAAGGGAAAAGTGTCTCTCACAGAGAACTATAAGTTCTGAAATATTCCATTTGCTTGTCCAGTGAGCAGGTGCTTCAAGTAAAAAGATACTGTGGAGAGACAACAGTGTGAACTCTAAGCAGTTCAAGTTTCTCTTCACTCTCCAGAGGCAATAATTTCTTAATGCTAAATACCAGCATACTGTGACTTTGTAGATGCTTTATTGCTAAAATATCATGAAAAATATGAATAGAGAGCTGTCAGGCTGGAAAGATTAAGGTAGTAAGTTATTAAAAAATACTATCATTTGATAATAAGCGTTGGCATAAAATCTGTTTTAGCAAGACAGAAAATTCCAACATAGCAATTTCATATTGTACAATAACAATGTATTTGCAAATGTACATAATGAGTAGAGGATGACATGGATATATTTATGTGACAGCAACTTTCTTCCTTCCATTGTGAGTAACATCTTCTGTACATCAAGAACTGAAAAGACTTTTCATTTTGTGGTTTTTTGGTTGTTGTTCTTGGCTTTTTATGTTTTGTTTTTCTAAAAAAAATTAGGTACAGGCAACTTCAAGTGTGAGTATTGACTCATGGGAGTAAAAAGTTCCCTTAAAGACAAGATCTCTGATGCATTACAAGTAACTATTTCACTATTATCCCTTGACCTATAGAAAATTTTTTCATAAAAAACCCACAGTTGTACTAGTTAACATTCCATATAGAAGCTTATTATTCTTCAGTTATCCAACGGAAAAACAACAGGCAGAAATTTTTGCTTTAGCTTCTACAAATTCATCCACACATGCTTCTGATGAACACTGCAGTTCCTCATCTCTGAGTAAAATAGTTTGAAAATCTATGTGGAAGATGTCTTAAAGAGCTTCACATGTCACCATACCTCTTAAAATTGTTTTTGCTAATAGAGAGGAATGGATAAGAATGACAAGGATCAGAAAAGGCATAATTGTATATCATGTAACTAGTGGTCATTTTATGAAATGGTGATCTTTTGGTAGTAGACAAACTGCAGATCCCGGGGCCAGAAACTTAAGAACAAGATAGCAACATCACTGAAAACTGAGTGAACCAACGAGTTTCTTTTAAACAAATTTGAAATTATATGATCCTGCAGCTGAGTAGTCATCCATTGGTTTTCAAGGAGTTGAAAAATCAAGCAGTATTTACACAGACAATCACATTGCTGTATGAGTATTTGTAATTGCATGCAAAGCAATCAGACATGAAAAGATGAAGCAATAAGTAAATGAAAAACATCAACCTTATTCTTACTAGTTAATATAAACACGGGCTTCTACATTGTTACCTTATAAAAGATGTAGCAAGGGAAGTGTATTTAATATGACATATATAAATAAGCAGATTTACAGCAGATGTCCTGAGCTATCTGCTGTTCCTCTATCATGAAGGGGATGGAGAAAAAGAACTAATTCTGACAAAATAAAATGTGTTATCAGAAAGAGCTACTATGTGAAGGCTATTTTGTTCCTGCACTCGTTTTTTAGTGACCTTCTTGACTAGGAAGCATACAATCAAACCTAGGTGCAGCCTCATAAGTGTAAAATAGTAAAAAAAAAACCACTTCCTTTCATTTAATTGAGTGCATTTTTGCTAATACATTAATACAGTATAGAATGCAGATAGACTTCCAACTTGCCAGGACACACTCAGAACTGTCATTTTTTGAAAAGCTGCTTTCTAGTTAGTTTGTATCCTGTCCTACCACATGGAATTAATCCAGCCAAGACTCAAGACTGGCCTTTAATAAACTTCAAGAAGATCACGTCAACCCAGCCTTCAAGTGTGCTCAAGTCTATCTGGGTAGTAATCCAGTCCTCCACCGTAACATCTCCTCTCAAGGAGTACACTCTGCATTCTGTTCCCACTGCCCAGGGTAATGGTTTAACTCCATCAGGCAACTGAGATGCTTGCTTACTTTGTCTGCCTGTGGTGAGACTGAGCAGAGAATCAGAAGAGCAAAAATGATAAAACACCTGGACTGAGAAAAAAGCAGTTAAATAAATGGCAAACAACTGCAACAATAATAAAAATATTAATAATAGCACACAACCTGATCATATTCTAGGTGCAGCCTCATAAGTATACTGCTACTAGCTACCAGCAGTAGTAGCAGTAATTTGTAATGAAAAAGAAAATTTTAAAAGAAAGGGAGAAACAAATATCCAAGACAAGTAATGCAAATGAAAAACAATTGCTCACTATCAATTGACTGATGCCCAGCCTGGCCCTGGGCAGTTTCCCAATGCTGGCCAGCTTTGCTCCTGGTTTACATACTTAGTATGAAGTCATATGGTATAGTATGGTATGTTCCTTTGGGCAATTCATGACTTAGTAAGAACACTGCTTAGCAACAACTAAAACATCAGTGTATCATAAATATTTTCTCATACTAAACCCAAAACACAGCACTATATTTTGAAGAAAAATAACTGTCTCAGCCAAAAGGACAATATCGACCCCTTACTCTTGAGTTTGGAAGAAGCAGTGCTTGAATGCTAACCAGCTCTCCAGGATCCCCTTACCTTCTAGTACCCTGTCCCATGGGATTTCACCTAATAGTTTCCTGAAGAGAGCGAAGTTGGCCCCACTGTAAGTACAGGGTTGTGGTTCTGCTTGCTGTCCTATTCCTGCCACATGAGACCCTGAACTTCACTATCTCATGGTTGCGGCAACCAAGGCTGCCCTCAACATTTGCTACTTCAGCCAGACCTTCCTTGTTAGTGAGGATAAGATCTAGCAGTTCTCTCCTAGTTGGCTCATCCCCCATTTGCATCAGCTAGTTGTCATCAATGCACTGGAGGATCCTCTTGGACTGTAGATGGCTGGCTGACATCCCCAGTAACCATGGCCTGTACTCCAGAGGCTGCTCTCAGCTGCCTATAGAAGGCCTCATTGCCTTCCTCATTCAGATCTGGGGGCCTGTAATAGATCCCCACAACAGTGTCACCTACACCAGCCTGACCCTTAATTCTCACACACAAACTCTCAACTCTCTCTTCATCCACTCCTGGACAGTATTCAATACAGTCAATTTGTAATAGGTTTTCACTGGAAAGGGATGATGTCTGTCCTGGTTTTGGGTCAAAATTAATAAATTAGCCCCCCAGGGACAGATGGTCCTCCCTCTCTCTCTCTGAAGAGAGGAGAGGAAGGAAGGAGGAGATTTAAGAGTTCGGAAGAATTCCAAACTACTTTAATAGATAAGGAAGCAATAAATAAAATCAAAAGGAAAAGACAAAAAAGGTGTACAATATTTACAAGACCGAGTCCAGCTCCCGGGATGATTATCAGGTCCCCGCGTGAGCAGGCCGAGGAGAATCCAGCTCCCGGGATGATCGCGTTTCCACGTGGTCAGGCCGAGGAGAGTAGGCCTGAGAGAGCGCAGCGCCGGGGAGGGGAACGGCCGACGAGGGAAGAGCCGAGGAGCAAGAGAGACGAGGGGGGAAGAGAGAGACTGCCTCCTCGATCCCTCCTTTTATATTGAGCATGGGCACATGGGATGGAATACCAACCAGGGTCATTCTGTGAATACATGGTTACATGTTACATCCATCAATGTAGAACCCTCCCCTTGAGGTTTCTCTTCCCGGTACAACCGACCACGAGTTCCTTCTTCACTAGTGCTTCGGCACCTCCCCCAGGCTTGCTCCAGTCTGGCGAAGTTCGCCTGAGGCTGCGATGGCTCCCCTTTGTTTTCCTATTGAGAAGTTGATGGCGGTCGTTAACTGCCTAGCCAGTTTCCATCCCCCACCAATTCCTCCGTTTTTCTTTAAACATTATACAATGGTAAACAATCTTACACACAGTAATAACAAGTAAAAATATTAGTACAAACACAAACCAGAAAATTTACCCCATTCTACCTCAAACCAGGACAATGTCTCAACTATTTTTACTTTTTTACTCTTGAAGACAAAACACTTACTTGCTACAAGGAAGGTTGCAGAACCACTCACAGGCAAGTGCGAGCCTCAAAAAATTGCTGTAAGCTCCATTTTCTGATCTGTTTTTCAGTTTTTCTTGTATGGAATCCATCTGTGTTTTCACTTGCAGGAACCCAGCCTTGTATAGCATAAGAGACCCGAGACTTATTGTAATTTCCTGCCTAATTACTTTTTAAACACCTGAACTCAAACTCCAGGTGTGGAGGCATGCAATAACTGCAACAGCACATTGTTAGTGACTTCAGCTCTGAAATTTTGTCCAGAGAGCTTTTGTGCAGCTAGTACCTCATTATCTGGTAAGATCAGATCCTGAAGGGACAGAAGAGATGGACAAAGAGCAATACACATG
The DNA here is from genome assembly GCA_013400935.1 of Turnix velox. Taxonomy (NCBI): domain Eukaryota; kingdom Metazoa; phylum Chordata; class Aves; order Charadriiformes; family Turnicidae; genus Turnix; species Turnix velox. The sequence continues at coordinate 9,968 of VZTY01017730.1, forward strand.
GCCTGCTTTCTATCCCAAATAAACACAGTAATTTTAAAGTTGGACATGGTTGAAAAACTGTGACAGTTAAAAAAAAATTAAAAAGCAAAGCAAAAAGTAAAACAAAAGAGAGCTGAATTCTACTATACTTTGAGATAAAATACAATGAGGTATTTAACAAATACACAAATTTACATGTATGTCAGTCTACCCATCTATCTTGTGAACTTGGACTACTGATTCTACATCATAAGAGAAGAGGTAATCTAATACCATTTTTAAAGAGGTTCCATCTCACATCAGTATAAAAGGAAGGTAGTTTAAAAAGGGGAACAAAACCTGTCACTGGGTCCTCAAAAGTCAATGCAGGGAACATAAACAAAAAAGTCTGAGCAACAATGCTATACCAGTCTACCCATCGTTAAAGGTATTTCATTTGCCTATACAATTATCACCTTTCTGATTTACTGTATTTGTTGACATTAGTGTTCTTAGCAAGAACTTCTTGAGATAACTATGAAAAACTAAGATTTAAGTTAATTTTTAATTTGCAAGTATTTCAAACTACTGTTTAAATCTGATTTACAAGCTTGAAGAGCAGCTAGAGGTGTGCTTTGCAGAGAGACCTAGTGGTTTTGGTTTACTGATAGCTGAACATGATCAAGAAGTTTGCCCAGGTGAAAAGTAAGATCAACAGCATCCCAGCCTCTATTAGGAATAGCATGGCTAGCAGGACTGGGGCAGTGATTATTCCTCTGTACTTAGCACTGATTCTAAGTATTGAGCCTCACCTCAAATACCGTGTTTAGTTTTCAACCTTTTACTCCAATAGAATTATCCAGAGAAAGGCAACAAAACTGGTGAAGAGTTTGGAGAATAAATATTATGTGGAGTGGCTGAAGGAGTTGAGGATGCTGGAGGGAGACCTTCTTGCTCTATAGAATGTCTTGAAAGGAAGGTTGCAGAGAGGTGAGTATAGATCTCTTTGCTGAGGCAATAGGAAAACAGAAGATGACTGCAAGTTTTTCCCAGAGTTGGTTTAAAATAGAAATTTTTACACTGAAAAGGTTATTAAGCACTATAACAGGCTGCCCAGAGGAGTGTCTGATGGTGCATTGTAGTTGAAGTAAATGGTCTGAAAGGTTCCTTCTGACCTAGGTGATTCTATGATTCTACAAAAAGTCCCTTCCAACCACTTGCATGATTCTACGATTTCTTCCTCTGGAATTTCCCTTTGCTGACAGTAGGATTGCTGTCATGGAACAAACAATCACAAAAAAACCATCAGCCAACTCAGGAAAAATCAGAGAAAATTCCCCACCATGTGCCAACTATAACCTGTAAGTAGATAACAAAGTAACTGAAAATGTGTATTAGCTGTGATTCCCCACTGTCTTCCATTAATACTGGAACACAAGGGATACAAAACTCTTATTTTATGTATAAAACAGTCATCTATTAAGCCAAACCATCCAAACTTTCCACACAGAATATCTGTACCTCCTTGGACATACCAGTGCTATGGCAATCAAATGCCAGCTACTTACCTATGCTGGGTCTGATAACACCTTATCAAAAGAGTGACAAACACTAACTGAAAATGAGGATCTTGTCCTTTAAATGCAGTGAAATTGAGGCATATGCTACTGAAAAACACAATCAGACCAATATAGTTTGTATTTGTGTTGCAGTCACAGGTGTTTATATACAGCAGGTGGCAGTGATATATCTTACACCCATTACAAATGAGGTGAGGTCCAATGGAGAAAGACAGAAGAATTAGTCTCTCTTACATTGTAATGACCCTCAGAATTAGATATTGTTTGTATATATTCACAAGGCTTCAGTCTTTTCTTATGAGAGAGTTTTCTGGTGCATAAGCTCCTGGCTACATAGAATAGGAAAAATTATGTAGCTTAGGGGGAAAAAAAGGTAATTCTGAGATGTATGTGTACGGTTACATTAGTTTTGCTTGCTCATGTCAACTGAGGTTGTTTGTACAACAGACACTTTCGTTTTCTTATTAATTATTTAGTGATTTTCAGTTTACAATCCATTACTTATTGCCTTTACCCTCTCAGGCACCCCTGCCCCTCCAATGTCCTCTTTTTATTTGCCACTGACCTTGCATGTGCTTTTATCTAGGACATACTATTTATGTCAGTATTCCTCTAATGATGAAAAGAATGCCTCTCTCTCGCATCATCCCATTTTAATTTGTCCTTCAGATGAACTTCACTCATTTTCTCCCAGATTTGGCAAATTAAGTACACCTGATGTTTCCCACCATTTGAAATTGTCCTTTATTTGGCTACAAAAGATGCAATAGGTCACTGTTGCTGGTTCCTAAGCAACAATGATTAATTAGTCACTGGACTGGAACCGTTAATATTTATCTACTAAAATTACATTGAAACTTAAGATACCTCCTGTCAGATGCAACAGCACTTGCAGTGGGAGAATAATCACCAAGATAAATGCCAATGCCATGTTCTGATTTATGCTCAGAATTGCAAAAAGGCTGTACCAGAAAATTTTCAAGACTGAATGTCAAGCTCATAGTGCAAGAAGGGTGCAATGAACTTCTGAACAAATGAACAAAGTCTAGAGATGGAGTCAGACTGAAGTAACAATCTATTGATCCTGTGTCTTCTCTGTTATGGACATGGCCAGAGCACAATGAAGGAGCTTCTCTTCTGCTCAGTCTGAAGGAAACTGAAACATATGAGAGAAAATTGCAACAGAAGAATAACATAAAACATTCCAGAGAACATATATCACAGAATCAGAATACTAGGTTTGAAGGCATCTCAAGGATCACTTGGTTTCTTGGCAAAAGTACTAGATAGTCAAGCAAACTGAAGTAACAAAAATTGTCTAGTGTTCTGGGGTAGGGGGTAGTGGTAGGACTTTTTAATTAGGAGTAGGACTTTTAAATAAGATATCTGATGGGAGGACCAGAAATAATGGGTGTTAATTGGAAGGGGGTAGATTCAGGCTTGACATAAGAAAGAAATTCTTTACAGTAAGGGTGGTGAAACACTGGAACAGCCCACAGAGGTTGTGGAGGTGTTCAAGGCCAGGCTGGACATGGCACTGAGCTGCCTGTTCTAGTGGGAGGTGTCCCTGCCTATGGCAGGGGGGTAGGAACTCAATGATCTTTAAGGTCCCTTCCAACCAGAACTATACTATGATTCTGTGATTCTGGAGTTCACCACTTCGCTGGGGAGATTATTCCAATAGTTACTTGATATTACTATGATAGCAAGTAGAATGTGTCCAATCAGCACCTCCCCAGATTGTACCTCTTACCTGTCTGGTCTTCCAAGTGACTCCTTGTAAAAAGGGATACGCTGTCTTCTTTGTAGCCACTCAGTAAAATGTGGGACACAGTGATAATGTATTTATTTCTGAAGTTTGACAAACTCAGTTCTCTCAGACGTACCTCAGATGTCAGGTTTCCCTGTCCTTTGATCATATTTGTGGCCCTTCTTTGGACATTCTACAGCTTGTACATATCTTATTTGTATAGCAGGGTCCACAGCTGAACCCATTATTCCAGGTGTGACCTGACAAGAGTTGAGTGCAACCCAGCTGCAATAGTATGCATTTTACTGAGACAGAAACAAGCATAACAGTTTTATTACCCTACTGTTTGTTTCTGTTGTAAAAACAACATCCCCTATTCCAAAAGACGTTAATAACAGAACTACCTTTCTGGAGAGTATAAAATTTTACTAAAAGAAAAAAAAAGATACTTTTAAAACTATCAACAGTTCTGATTAATTAACTTGAGGAAATGTAATATTATCCTTCTCTCTTGCTTCCCAAACATCTGACTGAGAAACTTCAAAGGGATATGCTCTACCATTTTTCTTTGACAACTTGTAATGGTATCAATGATGAATACAGATTCTGTTGAAAAATTAAGTTGTGCAAATGTATGCTGTTGACTGACCAATTCAAGAATCAGTAGAGGTTCTCTCAGTTTCATGGGTTTTGTTGGAAGTCACCTACCTTTTTTTAATCTATTAGAAATCCCATTTACTGGTTTTCTTTCATTATCTACACTGAAGAAATAACTAGAAAAGGAACGAATGTACAATCTGTAGCTTTGCTTTTAAAACTAGCTTTGCTTTTAAATAGCAGATTCGTGGCAGCAATCTGCAATACAGATAGAAGAATTTACAGCTTCTCTTGGATTTTTCAGGTCTTTTTGACAGAAAAAATCTATCTAACTGAATCAGAGCGAATGGTTCAATGCACAGAGTGTTCTTTTCATCAGTAAACATCTTGAAAACTCTAACATGGGAAAAATGAAATACTGATTTAATCTAAAATTCTAAAATAACCTTCTGCTTGGAACCATTTAAGCTCTGAGCTGAAGTCAAGGCATTACCATATTTTCCCCCTGGAAATGCACTATGTCATCATTAACATGAAAGACCACATTTCTAACAGCAGCAGAGAATAGAAGAAAAATAGTCCTCAAATAAAAGAAACCAAAGCCAGTCTGCTTCAGCTGAGGACTTCCAAATTCAGCTTTTGCCAGCAATTCACTGGGAGAATGCACACTGCACATAAATTACTTGTAATATAGATGCAACATTCCTGAAGACTATCCTCCAATCTTTCAGGAGTTAAATCAATCTATTACAATGTGCATTATGTGACTGCACAAGTAGCATTGTCAAAAGTCCAAGTAGTCATCATCTATACAAATTTTTGGGGGGTTGGGAGATGTGTGTGTCCATTCTTACTATTTCATTAATAGTAAGAGTAAGAAAGTGCCCTCACCTTTGGAGTGCAGTAGTGAGCCCAGGGGAGACACAAGCTCAAACAATACTTACATTAGAATTTATAAAAGTTATATATCTGCATATATATATATGTTCATAACTTCATTCATCAGTGACTAGTTTTACTAAGTCAACTTTTTTTCAATAACATCTGTTTTTAAGATCATGGTTATTCAAGAGAAATATGGAGTAAAGTCAAGGCAAAAAGACAAAAGCATTTGTGAAGCCTCATGAAGACTTATTCTCATACTACTCTCAATTTTGTAAGTCTTGCTACTTCACAAAACTATACAAAGAAATTGAATATGCGTAAGTTAAACCAGCCCCAAATACTTTCAATGAAGTAAAAATATTGACATTATTTTTTCACCTTGAAAAGGAGAATCACTTTCTACCCCTTTAACAATTAGTAATTCTAGAGCTGTTAAGAGGTAATATAAATGCTAACATACTGCCAGTTTCCTCTGTGTTATACTATTTCCATCAAACCTAAAATCTCACCTTACCTAAGAAAAGTCTGGTGCAATCTATCTGGTGGTTACTAGTTCTTGAAGACACTTAAGATTAGACTCTATGCACTTTGCCACTATTCTCCACTGATTCTGGCTTTGCTTGATACAATGCAGTTATTTAAGGCAGCAAAATGTGTCTTTGTTAAGTAACTTTATCACTGATCTGAACAAGGGGACCAAATGCAACCTCTGTAAGTCTGCAGGCAAGAATGTCAACCTCCTTGAAAGTAAGGAAGGCTCCAGAGAGAGATCTGGGCAGGCTGGACCAGTGGGATGAGGCCAATAGTACGAGATTCACTAAGATCCAGTGAAGAGTTCTCTATTTGGGTTACAACAACAGAGTGGCTGGAAAGCAGGTGCAGAAAAGGATCTGGATGTGCTCGCCAACAGCCAGCAGTGCACCCAAGTGGCCAAGAAGGCCAACATTAGGAGGCCCGTATCAGGAGAAGTGTGGCCAGCAGGACTACAGAAGTGACTAGTGATGTGTGGACTCACCGCCAATACTGTGTTTTGAGGCCACTCCTCAAATACTGTGATCACTCCATGTTGAGATGCTGAACAGCATCCAAAGAAGGACAAGGAAGCTGATGAAGGATTTAGAAAACAATTCCTTTAGGATCAGCAGAGGGAATTGGGTTTGTTTAACCTGGATAAAAAGAGGCTGAGAAGAGACTGAGGGGAGTTTTCTAGAACTACCTGAAAGAAAGTTGTAGAGTGGAGGGGAGTCCAAGATAACAGGCAATAGGACAAGAAGAGTGACCATCAAGTTGTATCATGGGAGGTTTGGACTGTGTATTAGGAAATACTTCTTCATCAAAAGGATTAACAAGCACTGGAATAGCCTGCATAGGGAAGTGGTTTAGTCATCATCGCTGGAGGTGATGCGTATGGATGACATGCGGGGTCATGATTTAGTGGTGAACTTGGTAGTTTTAGGTTTACAGTTGGATTCTGTAATCTTTTTCAATGATATCTAAATGATTCTAAATGAAGTGATTCTGTGTTTGCATGAAAATATACAACATGATATCACCCATAGTAGTTTATGTTATGACATGTCTTTCCCTGTTTTCTGTAGTCCAGATGCCATATAAGGACTGCCTCTTCAAAGGCACAATATGTGATTTTTTTCAATTTTCCCTATAATCAGTGAGTAATTTTTTTTCTGTTGGTAAAATGTAACACTAGCAATTAAAATTTATAACCTAAAACCAGTAATCAAATAGTCTTAAAATCTCTCTTTTTAACTGGGAGGCACCTCTGAATGCTCTAGAAAGTAGGGGAATGGTACACAGAAGGAATACACAAAATTCTCAGTGTTTGGATTCACTCAGTAGCTAATTTTCTTATTATAATTTAGTTTTCTTTTCCACATTTTTGCCCAGAAGACTCTCAAATATGAGGATCAAAAAACAAGGACTTTAAAAAATAATGACTCTCTGCACAAATATGCATGATTCTTACAATTACCTTCTCTTCTTTTAACAATAATCATCCTTACACAATGGTCCCACAATTCTTTTTTTAGTCAAACAAAATTTGCTTTATATACAGAATCTCACAGGCAGATAAAATTGTTTTGAAGAAGACTAAAGCTATTTCAAATTCACATATATTAAAGCAGAGATAAAGGCATGGTAATATATAAAATGCGTGCAGCCGTGCATGGCATTCTTTTGATTTGCATCCTTACATACAGAATTGGAAAATCTATTATTTCCAAATAATCATTCTCACAACTCATATCTATGAACAAAAAGTTATTATGGAAATTGTTTCTGATTTCAGAATGCTGATCTACTTGTCATAAGCAAAAGGCATTGTCTAAGATGCTATGGTGTAAGACAGTATGATAAATTTAGAAATTTATTTCTTATGTCTGACCCACTTGTATATAGCATAAAGCTTGAGAGTGAAAAATCTCTGCCTTTATCTTCTCTAAGATACACTGTTAGACTTGATTGGATTCAGGGCTGACCCAGATTTTATTCTGAGCTGTACCAATAGGTTAAATTTGCCGTGATTCATTCATATTGCCTCCTGCTTTCTACACTGGAATTGTACAGAAAGCTAGAAAAGAGATACAATAAGCTGTTAAAAGACTCCCACTGGATCTGAAGAAACCACAAAAGGCACTCAAAACCTGGATGAATTGTGAACCAGAAGATCTATTCTACTCTAATGACAGTGCATTAATTTTAGTGGGAATACACAGCATTCCAAGTTTAAAAAATAATATTATAAAATAATTAAGTTTGTTTGTTTTCCAATATAAGTATAGCCAGAAAAAATAAGCCAAATCCTGCTTTGGTTTTGATGTAAATTCCAAAGCATGGCTCTAGTTGAAGGAAAGAGACAACATTTCATATTTCAGACATATTTGGACACTTCAATTATGAAATCTCACATTAGGATTAGCCCTGCCGCTAGTTTAGGGGCCTTGTTCCATTTCCTAGGCAGAATAAATAATATATATAGCCTTTAAACTGATTTCACAGTTGAGTATTTCTCTAAGTGGAATGAATTTCTGAATCTTGTTAATGCCTGCTTAGAGTCAGCACTACTTCAGGGAGAGCTTTCCTCCCAATATTTCTTTGCTGCAGATCAAGCTGACAGTTCACCATGAACACTATGAAGTCCTATTCCAAGCACCCAAAGCAGCCAGGCACACAGAGCAACTAGTGAGCAGTTTGCTTTAAGTATTGTCCTTAGGGACTGTGGAGTGACAGAGCAATGTCAGTTCCTCAGGGATTCTGCAAGGTTTATGGATGGCAATCTATTTTGTGAAGATCTTACGCTTCTACAGAAGCTCTATCTGTGGACATAAATGCCACCCAGACCACCCAGCAGGAACAGAGGAAGACTGAGGTATGTTGTTGCTTTTTCAATAGAAAATTTAGTGCAAGATATTAGTATTTAGGGAATGTGAACCCCAGGTGTGACATCTCTATGAAATTTACTTTGTATGCAGCATTTTGCACACATCTGCTCTAGGGAGCGTTTCATGGGGAAACGTCACTTTTTCAGCTAACAACCTGGGAAAAAGCCTTCTCAGAAGTTATTTTTCTGCTATGCTTTTATTCCAGCATACAAGGGCAACACAGCACTCTCACTTTCTCGCTGCGACAGCAGCTGTACACGAGCTCATCCATATAAGTCTGGCCACCACAGTGTGGGAGGTGTATCTCTTGTACATTGTTAAAAACAATGCACAGAGATCTCACATATGCAATAAGAAAGTAAACAAAAAAAGAGTGCTGTAGCAGATCAAAAAACTACTGATTCCCTAGAAATTCTCAATACTGATGAAGATGAATGACTGCTGTACAGAGCATCTGAGACTGTGAATAGACTGTTGAATGGTTGCAGAGGGTGAGCTGGCGAGCTTGATAAGAAAGCTACTCAGAAAGTTATCAACAGGATACTTTTAGCTGCAACTTACTTTCACTCAGAGTGAGTAGGGAATCCATACGTAATCCAGATGCTTCTGTTTAATTTCAACAACTCCAGAAATACTAATTGCAACTCCCCTACTCAATATGTGAAAAAGTTTGATTAAAATGTGTAAAATGCAGACTTCCCTTTCTTCAAATGCAATAAAAGCCTGGAGTTAGAGAGAGATCCAAGGCAACAGAAGAAAAGGTGGTTAAAATTACCAAAACAAGTTAACTTAAATACTGTATTTCCCACCAGCATTCATTTTATGCCCATGCATTGTGTCACTGCTCCACAGGGAGGTGCTTCAGCATCATAGAATCATGGAATGGTTTGGGTTGGAAGGGAGCTTAAAGATCTCCCACTAAACCAGGTCATTGCCTCATCCAGCCTGGCCTTACACACCTCCAGGGAGGGGGCATCCACAACTTCTCTTGGGCAACCTGTTCCAGTGTCTCACCACCCTCACAGTGAAGAACTTCTTTCTCATATCCAGCCTGAATCTACTCTCTTCCAATTTGCATCCATGACCCCTACTCCTGACATCCTGTACCCTATCAAAAAGTCCTGCATATCACAGCCTTTCTGTATGCCCCCTTCAGGTATTAATAAGCTACTATGAGGTCCCCCTGAGCATTATTCTCCAGACTGAACTATCCCAACTTCTTCAGCCTGTCCCCATAAGGCAGCTGCTCCAGCCTTCTGATCATCTTCATGGCCCTCCACTGCACCTGCTCCAGCAGCTGAATGTCCTTATGTTGAGGGCTCCAGAACTGGACAGACGCAACATGCTGTTCAATGTGGTCTTTTATAGCAGAGGTGGACAGAAGATGGCCTTCAAGACTTGATGCATGTTCCATGGAGAGAAGTGACAAGGAAGAACATCACAAGCACCATTCAAATAGCTGCTGGGATGTGTGGCTACCTTAAACAAGATCTTTGCTTACTATGGGATATTGTATGTTCATCTTGATGAATCTTCACTTCTTATCAGCTTTCTTAGTATCTACTGTTTCATTCATGTGTATTAAACTTCTTTGGACACAAATCCAGCACTATATGTCAAGCAGATGCAGGATTCACTGCAAAATTGTGCTAGTATGGTGAACTAGACTAAAACATTATATAGGTACCCAAGGAAGTGCTAGCTTTCCAGGGTTCAAACAAAGTGCAGCAGGGACACACAGTGGTAAACAAACTACAGGAACATTTTTGATACGTCACATTGGTAGAACCACGTTAGGGTTCTACCCTGTTTGAGAACTACAGCTTACTGCTTGCACTTCCCTTCCTGATTAGCATGATTAAACAGATCCCTCAAGAAACATTTGCTACTGAGAACAGCAATCTTGTCTCTAGGATTTCAAAAGGCTTATAAATAAAATCCACTAGAGGACCGCATCCCTAGAGGAAAGAAGAAATTTCAGGACGACTTAATGATGAAGCTAGAGAATCAACAGAAACTGCAGTATCTAGCAAAAGTATTTGAAAACTGCAGAAGTTTGTAAGAGCATAGGGTGCCTTTTACTTCTTCCTCAGATTGCATCTAGTTTGTATCTACCTTTCTATAAACTTAGGAAAAAAAGACTTCACATATTTTAGTAGGTAATTAAATAGGGGTTTTTTCTATTTTTCTGCACCTTTATATGTTATAAAGAGTATTAAACTTGATCTGTATGCTTGATGTTAAACAAAAAACTCAGGATGGAATGTCTTCTGGAAAGTAATGGGCTATAAATTGTTGGCTAAAGAAATAAATTGGGTATTTACCTCTTCTGCATTTGCTGGTAATTTTGTTGATAGACCCGACCATTGCCAACATAGCTCCTCAAATAACCCCTAACACTTGAAAAGGAGTTCTGTATATGTGAAAAAAAAATAAAAAAAAATCCCTTGCATTGCATTGTTATTCAAGGTGAACATGAGTAAGGAAAAATACTGTAACCAAAATGGAATCTGATACATTTTAAGTAGATCAACAGCATTTGAGTCTTCCTTATATCTTTGGAAATGCTCAGAAAAATAAGAGTAAATTCCACTCTTAACAAGTTTATACTCTGCTCTTAGAATAATAAATAGTCTAGAGAATAAATATATAAGTGAGTGAAGGGTCGAGGTCAAATAAGTATTTTGCACAGCTATGCTTTGGAAACCTCTGGGCAATAATCAGCTATTCTTATTACTATGAAGCTATTTCAATTGGCTATTATGTTCTATATTACTTTTTTGTAGGTGTTGGTAAATAGAACACTGTAGAGTTGGAGGCTGCCAGTCACAAGGGTTTTTTATCATTTTAGCTGCTGTTACACCCCAGTCATGGCATTACCACCACAGACCTATGATGGTGTATAAAAAAAATAACAATATCAGGTAGGAGTTAAGACAATTACCATGGTAATACTCACCACAAAGGCAGTAGGTACAGTAGACTAAACCTGCTGAGAGGCAGGGGCATTACTCCATAACTGAGTCAGTTTCTGCAGAAATTGCTAGGAAATTTGAGGAAAAAAAATAAAGTATACTGAAAAATAAAGTGGACTGAAACAAGGGTAGGCATCATCGCTGCTATATATGTATAGAAATATACAAACCAGAGCAAAAGATAACTACTTTGCCTTTTGCATGGGCCAATGAGGCCATGGCATTTTTACTCCTTGGTTACTTTAGATCCTGGCTATTATCTGTATCTGTTTTATCAGCAGCATAAATGTGCTAAAAAACAAAAAAGCACAAATGCCTCATTATGTCTCCTCAGCAGACCAGTTATACTATGACTTTGAAATTCAGTGCTGTTTATAGCAGTCTGAATGCCACAGTCAGACTTATCAAGCAGAATCTAAGTGTCCTAATTTTAATAAAGTAACTTGCCATATTTTAAATGAAAGTTTTGTTTGACAATGAATATTTTTTCTATAACCACCTAGAAAGGAGTTCTGTCTTCAATGATTCACTTCTACTATTTCTAACCCCCAATCCTCTCCTAATCTTCTGTAGTAAATGTTGCCAGGAGACATTACTTGGAAACACATCTCTTTCCTAAATGGCTCTTTTTTAGAGAAAGGCGGGGAGAGCATCGACTAAGACTTCAAAATTACTTCTTCCTTAGTGTGAAAAAACCCTAGAGATCAACAAAATTATATTTTTATTATAATCTGTCACCATGTGGGTATGCTGTGAAGAGTACTAAAAACATGAGACAAGTTACTTAAGTGCAGTTCTTAGTAGAAGACAATTATGTATACACATTTGAAAAACATCTAGCTACTGAAGATTATCAGTAACTGCTACTTATAGAACTTTCTCAGCACATTGTTGATATTGTTCAGAATGAAAAAAAAAAACAAACCCAAAAAAACCTCCAAACCAACAAACCCAAATAAAACATAAATGTGTTGGAAAATGTCTTGTCAGAGCTGGAGTANCAAACCCAAAAAAACCTCCAAACCAACAAACCCAAATAAAACATAAATGTGTTGGAAAATGTCTTGTCAGAGCTGGAGTAGTTGATTTATCTATCTAAATACTGCATAATGAGCTCAAAACTAAAGGCAGGAGACTGAGCATGAATTAAAGCTTAATGTTTCTGTGATCAATTTAAATGAACTCATTAATTCCTTTGTCACTAATAAACAGATGCAATAATTGCCAAAAACATTTACATCGACTCCAGATACAAAGCAAACTGAAAATCTGAAATCTGACATGAAAGTATGAAAAAAAAACAATCTGAAAGTTGTCAAGTGAACGATGTTTCAAACTGACATAAAAGATCCAGAAAGATCTGTGTAAAATTAAAGCTGATAGTATATTTTGCCTTCATCAAGGCAAACTTTAAACTGAAAACTGCCATTCAGAAGTCTTTGTCCTTTCTTCATGAAGCAAGTCCACCAGAACACATTTCATCTTCTCTGAAGTAACCAGGGCCACTAGACCAGGCAACAGTCAGGGAAACTCCCACAGCCTCTATCAATGACAGAAGTACTATTTTAAGTGGCACAGTCTATACGAGAGCTAGGTCTCAGACACAGCAGCCATGAGGGAATGAATAACAATGAAATCCCATCTGTGCTGAGATTATGTATAGCAAAATGTAAGGAATTATTACTAAGAATACCATATAGACTTAAATGTGTATCTTGTTTTCTAGTCTTTAAATTCTCAAGCCAATGATGTGCTTGCAGACCAAAGTAAGACTGGGAAAAGTGGAAGTCATTCTTGACAAATCTATGAAACAGTCTGCAACAGATAGCCCCAGACTGAAAGGATGTTTAGCATGCACTGACACAAAGAGCAGATGGGTTCAGGGGCTTTGAACATGTATCTAAGGAATGTTTGCCCAACTGGGGAGACCATTACCACTATGCAAAGGTGATGAAAGAAAGCAGCTTGCAGCTCTGCCTGATCTCTGTGATCTGTGGGTATAGCCAGATAGCATCTGACAGAAAGACAACAGGGGCAGGTGGGAGTCAGGCAGAGACCATATGTGGTGTCACAGATCTGTTCTGTTTTTTCATACCATCATCCCCAGGGGTCTCAAGAAATCATCAGGCAAAAGGAAACACTGGAGCTGTGATACCTAGTTAGTTGAATTTTATGACTAATGTTCTTGCCCTCTAGATAAGCACTGACAAGGTCAGACCTGAACCATGTATAGGAAAGACAGACAGGGCTTCCACAACCTAAGTAAATCTTCACTGAAGAACTGTTTTTATGTTACCAGTTTATATAACCTTCCTGCAATGCAGATTATCTGGAAACATGCCCTCCTAGCTCACAGAATGCAGTATGTGCTAATGGAAATCCTCCAGACCCTTTAGTGAAATTGTGAAGTAAATCTTGACTGTCATAGAGGGTTTCTGTAGAAGGATTTCTGTACAGGATGTAGGAACTATTTCTCTCCTTATGAAGTGAGAGAGCAGCTCTCTCAGTGAAAGTCAATCAAAAGAGGCTACACATGGCAACATGTTTCAGGCCTGCATGAGTGTTAGTTGTGACAGGTTACCTTCTCTGGGTGGACTACTTTCAAGAATAGTTTGATCAGGTAGTACTCGTTACTAGAGTCACAGCTCAGTGCATTTACTCAGCAAGATGCTGTGCTAGATAGCATGGTGTCTGATAGCTAAACTGACTGAGATTATTTCCAAGGGAGAGAAGTCTTTAGTCTCTTTCTTGAGGAGCAGAATATCAGCCTTGCACCAAGAGTTGCCATAGCTGCTAAAACCACATTTTTAGCTGTGTATTCTGCATTGCTAATCACTTAAGAACATGCTTGTGCAATTCTTGTCAAGAGAAAGCCAGGAGAGAAAAAAAATACCTCAAATTATAGTACAACTTCTTTTTTAGGCAATGGTTTTCCAGGCAAACAGAAATGAGCAGGAAATAAAATCAATATTGAAGTTCAGTAGGAGTTGTAGCCAACAAGAAAGTAATTTCTCATAGAATCATAGAATAGTTTGGGTTGGAAGGGACCTTAAAGATCATCGAGTTCCAACCCCCCTGCCATAGGCAGGGAAACCTCCCACTAGACCAGGCTGCCCAGTGCCTTGTCCAGCTTCCAGAGAGGGGGCATCCACAACCTCTCTGGGCAACCTGTTCCAGTGTTTCACCACCCTCACTGTAAAGAATTTCTTTCTTATGTCAAGTCTAAACCTACCCCCCCTCCAATTTACATCCATTGTTTCTAGTCCTCCCATCAGATACTATGTTTAACCACTATGTTGACTTGATTTGTTATTTCCACCTCCTAGCAAAAATTCAAACTGAAAATGCAGAAGACCATCACTAAGGTTTTATCAGCATTACAGAACATCATCCAGCATACTCAAAAACTACTAAGCACAAATATCATCCATCAAAATCACAAATAAATCATAATCACCTAGGTTGGAAAGGACCTTTCAGATCATTGAGTCTCATTATCAGCCCAACTCCGGCAAGCCTCATACCTGGACAGGAACTTCAACCTTCAATCTTCAGATAGGGAGTTTGATGCTCTCAAAACTGAGCAACGTATAGTGTTTTATGGGACACAGAACTTCTTCTAACAGCTTTGTCACACCCTGTATTTACATACTGAGTAACTGGAAAAAATCATTACTTTGTAAATTTTGCCCGGTCTTCATTGCAAATATGTTCTACATTTGCAGTTTACATTTCATCAGGTACTTTGCTACAGTCTAAACACTTGTGATACAGGAAAACTCCATGCATACCTAGTATACTTATATTGGTGAGACTATTCAGCTATCCAAACAATGTAAGCCGTAATCAAAGAGGACAGAACATGCCTAAATAATAATTGGAGGCACATGGGCTTTCCCACACAGTTCATGCTGTCAAGCATTCCTCCTTTACAGATGGGTCAGCAGCAATGCATTTTAAAACTCCTTTGCAAACCTATTTATTTCACTTAAACTAATGAGGGATGAATTTGGCCATTGACGTTTAATAGCCCAGAATATGAGAGAAGTAATTTGTCAGTAACCACCAAATTAATTCACTTTTGAACTTCAGGAGTTACTTTATCAGAACAATTATCTCTGAGAAAATTACTTCAGTTGAGACTGTCTCCCTTTTATGGATCAAATAGAGTTCAACAAGCATATTGTGCTAGCTAGACCACCAATTCTATACATTGATTTCTAGATACAGCTCTTTGGATATGCTTTTTTCCTACACATCTTCCTATTCTTCCCTGATAGCTTTTCCTTACATTAGTGGTATTTTTCAATATTAAATATTCGAGTCTTATGAAGGGCTAAGGGAAAAGGAGAGGGGATGGGCATAGTATATACACAGGAATTCAAGGGAAGTAGAAACACATAGGAAAACAAGCAAAGTAACACTCTGCAAAAGCTATCTCCAGTATATCCTCCTTGTATGTGACGAAAGAATCATCAAATACAGACACATTCAGTTCCAAGAAGGTAATTCTTCGGGAATTCATTCTGCTCTTTCTGCTCCCATTTTTGCACTAGTATCCATGGACCTCACTGATATTTTCACCAAGTAAAACTCAGGGCTACATTTGTCCTGAATGAGGACCCAATTGTCCTCACTTGCTTTAGAACACCTCTATATATGGTTAGACTGTGATGCTTTAAAGTCTAATTTTTAAATAACTATCAAACAGTCACATCATAAGAATCAAGGTCAAATTAGCTGTCTTCAGCTGGTTATCCAATAACAGAGGCTTCTGAAAGAGCAATTTTGAAGAGTTGGTGCACTGTTAATACCTTCCAGAGAATACATATCTGCTTTGTTATCCCTAAACAGGAAGGAGGCTTATCTAAAAAACAGGCAGGCATTTCTTCACAAGGGAAAAGAAAACATACACAAAGCTTGGGAGCAACACTTATTCATAATACAATCTAAGTGTCCATTAAAATTTGAAAAAAAAAAAAATCTCACCAAAGCACAATTTTTTCAGTATTGCATGTTTCTAGAAGGGAATAAAGATAAACTGCAGTTCAAGACATTCAACAGCAGAACACTGACATTTTTTTCTCCTTTTTCAGCACTTCTTCCTGTAAACTATTCCTCTCGCTCATTCAGCATCATTGAGATGATGAGCCTAGGAACAAGCAAGTATCAGGAAAGTACACTGCAGAAAGGAAATACAAATTGGACAGTCTGATTAATCCTAAACATTTCTCATGAAGACCCATTTTTAAATTGCAATCTTTTTGGCCCCAGTGCTTAATGAGAAATCTTGTTGGTTATCCTCTAACAGGTGAAACATAGAAACAAAGCTAAACCAAGTAAGCATTGTTACTGAGCAAGCATTTAGTTACACAGGGGATTGCTCCTCCATACATGTGTGCCTATGTCCAAAAATTGTCAGCATTTGTCACAAGATTACATATATATTCATGAAACTCTTATCTATGCTAATACAGGTTCTTTGTATGCTAATTGGGATCTGCCCTCTTAGCACTCTCACTTTGTCCTGAAGAAATGGGTCGGTGGTCCTTTTGGGGTCACACCAGCACCTTGTGCTGTCTTCCTCAGGGTTGAACTTTCCACCTTTGGAGGTGATTCTACTAATATCTCAAGTTTCCATGGTCCTTGATTAAGGAGCACAACTGCAGCATCTTGTTATCTTGTCTATACAGTTGGACCTTTGTATTCTGTCTTATCTTGTCTTTGTGTTCTGTCTTGCCTTGTCTTTGTGTTCTGTCTTACCTTGTTAAAAGTTGGCAGACCCTGATCAAGCTGCATTCCAAAGTTTTCATTTTCTCCCACCCCCACTCCACTCACAGGACTTGATGTAGCTTGAGGGGAAAAAAGATACAAAAGAAAACAAAACATCAACAAAAAAAGCGACTTATAAATAGGCAATATGAGTAATTGTGGGTTTGAAGTATAGATTATTTTTATATTTTCAGATGAGCTATATTGAAGAAAAAATGTATTAATAATTTCTTCACTGTAAAAATGTGGAAAGAAAAAGTATTTTTATTTTCATTAGAATTCGGGATGCATCAAATTTGAAAAATAGAATATGTTTCTTCATGGCAGGAAGTGAAAAGAAACTGATGGTTTTTGAATCCTGCTGTGTGTAGCTAGGTACCTTGTTTTCCTGACAGACAGATAAGAAGACACTTAACAGGACTGTAGTGAGATCACTTTAAAAGAGAATCATCCCTAGTAATGCACATTTTCAGTATTTCGCAATACATATTACGGCCGCCTTGCTTCTCTTCAACTGATAGGATTTTTGTCCACATGTCTACTTTGAAACTGTCACTCTACGGCTGCCCTAGCCAAGTATCTGAAAAATGCTACAAACAATTGAAACAGAAAGGGTAAGATTTTTTGGAGCAATCAAGTCAATAGTCTAACTTATTCAAATTATGTTCCCTTGACTATGCAAGTTTTTAAGTTATGGAATGTGTAAAGTATCTAATGACAGATTATGTGAAGATATTGACAGTTGCTGATAGCTAACATAATGTTTATGCTTTTTAAATTCAGTTGCATTATTCGGCACTACAAAAGAGAATTATTCTTGTGGAACTACTTAATCATAAACCTCTGTTTGGTTTTTTTTCCCCAATAATCCAAATCTGTAGATCAAATCCAGTAGGTAAGCAAAACCAGAGACAGAGTGTGCTTTTAGGGAAACTCCACATTAATCCATAGAAATCAATGTTTCATTCCACACTTTCAGCAGACTAAATCATGGCAAGTTTACTCCAGTGTTCAACTCTGTTTTAGCAGTGGATTTACATCAGCAAGGATCTGATGAAGATGAGAAGAAAATCAAGGCAACTAATAAAACAACAGGGTACACAATGCATAAAGACGTCACTATAGGCATTTTAAATAAATGAAAGCAGATTTCAGCTTGGATATAAAGAAAATCATTATTTTTAGCTAGTAACATTCTCCTCCCCTAAACTTCAGCACCTTTTGTCACTGTCTTTAAACTTGGATGCTAATTTAACCATCTGGCCAGCACCTCGGAGGCATCAGTCTTCACAACTGTTCTATGAAGAAACAGTTCTCTTCTGCAATGATAGGGTCCTCCAGCCTGCAACTACACAACAGTATTCAATTTTTTCCCATTAGCAGCATTTGAGAAAAATTTCTCTACCACCACCTCTTTGAGACACCATGTACAGATCAGCTGTATTTAATTAGAGTGAAATACGGAACTGCACTGATAAACATAAAGATAAATGAAAATTAAGCATTTTAATTTCCCTCCTAGTGCATAGAATTTGCAGTTAAGACTGCTATTCCTTGTTTATGTTCTCCACAAAGCTGATGTGGGATATCTACCAGTTCCACAACTGCAAAGAAATCTCTACTGTGTTACAAATCTTAAGTGCACTTTCTCCACATGCCCCCATTCCCTCACATACCCTGTTCATGGAAGTGAACATACATATTTTCTGAAGATGGCAAATAGGTCTCCCTGATTTAGCAGCACATAATTTACTACAGCCCTCCTTGGTCTCTCTCTTGAGTATGTGAAATGGCATTATTTCCTGCAACAGTAAAATAAAACTGGAAATAAGCAGCACACATAATAAAATACTACTTGAATAGAAGAAGCTTAAACCACATATGTTAATTCCTGATTCCTAAATACAGTATATTTTCATAGAAACCTTCAACTGTTACAGTTGATGTCAATTCCTATGTGAAAGAATGTAACAAGATCCATATTTTTGTTTGCTGTTTATTTACTATTTTAGAGCACCCACATGAGTGCTTGACTCTTTGCAGGAGTACAGAAAGAGAAGGGGAGCTCTCAGCCTTGATGATGGCACAGACACCTCAACAAACAACATTAACTAGCCTTAGCATTTCATCATAAAGATGCAATTTTTTTTTTTTCACTCTAAGTCCTCTTCAAAATATTTATTATGGACTTTTGCTCTCAAAGACTTTCAAATAACTGGCATTGTAGAAATCAGTCTACCAAGACTTTAGTCCATTCTGTCTTTACAGCTGCAGAAAGTATTAATCAGAAAGAGGAACAGGAGGAAAGTCCATATTCTGACTTTTGTTGCTTTGAGATTACTTTTCCCTTTAGAACGTAGTAAAATCAGACATGGTTGTGTAGAACTTGTGGAGCTGGTGGAAATAACCTCTGCTCAGAAAACCAGAGGTGGAGAAAGATGCAGAGAGAAGGTACAGCCTGTAGTTTAACCAAGCTGCATGCAAGTTATTTTAAAAGATTAAATATTTTGCATTTATGCACCATTAATCAAAAATCTGGTCCCCTAAAAAATGAAAAGAGCAAAATTGTTGCTGTGGAACAATGGGGATCTTGTAAATGTCCTCAGACTACTGGGTTCTTCCTCTCATGTGACCAGAGGTCACCACACACACCCCAGAAAGAAAACAGTCTTGTAAAAACCATTCTTGACTTGAAACAGAGAGGAAATGTGCATGGCTTCCCAGACTAGTTCTTCCCAGTCAGCTCCTTCCTCAAGTATTTCACATTTTATTTTCAGAAGGGGACCAGTAATTTTCCAAAGCAACTTTCCACCAGAAAGGCAGGAAATTAATATGCAACACAACACAATACACTGCTAACCTAATTGTGCTCAGTGTGGCACTTGCTCCTGGACACCTTTTCCATAACCTTTTTCATCTAACATTCTCTTTGGTGCGTGTTGAAGTACTGCATGTTTTAGGGAATAGATGGTTTTTAGGAAGCTTAATGACTGAGGTGATGCTCAGCCTGATTCATCTTTATTTAAGCTGACTGCAGTCCTGGCCAGCAGGGGATAATTTACTCAACAGTTAAAACACCACCAATTATTAGGACTAAGTTTAGTATATTTTCATGACCTAGGAAGACATGAAAGACTCAGCCACATTAGCCTTCTCACAGCATTATTAACAAAGCAAGAAATGGGAAAATTGAAATAGGGAAATTCAGAAGTCAATGGGATATTTTATTTTCTGAATAAGGAAGATGAAAGGGCCATCTGGAGTTGTTATTATGATCCAGGCATGTTTTGAAATAGAAGTTACCTGATATTAATAGAATAAAGAGAGGGGCTGAATTAATAAAATCCACCCTTAGGCTATAGTTTTAAAGTGGAAACAAGCACTGTGAAGACACAAGTCAAATTCAACCACATTTTCCAGACTGAAAAGGACTACATTAATTACAGCCACTCCTTGCATTATTGTTGGATTAAGATGAAAAACCAAACAAAGGTGCGATGAAATAATGCAGTGATCCAAACATAATTTGGTTCTTTTCACCAAGTTAATTTTTTTGAGATTAACTAAGTCCTCACATTCATTCACTGCTAAACAGATACACTAGAGAGCAAGAGATCTGGTTTGGGTTTTTTTCCTCTTGCTTAGTTATTTCTTTTGTAAAAACTTCTGCCTCCAGAAAAATTAAGAAGGCAACATACCTTTCAGAACTACATCATATCCTTGGTTTCATAGAAGAAAATCACCGAGTCCTGCAAGCTCCATCCACCTGGGAATGACAAGTATAGTCTCTTAGTCTCTGTCTTTTTGGGAGGAGATAAAGATCTCTGCCTGATATTCTTAGAGAGAGCACATAACCTCAGTTTGACCTTTTGCATTAGTATGAAGCTGTGGCTGGTGAATGCAACAGTATTTTGCTTCTCCATTTGCTTTAAACCATACAATTTACATGTAAAACATTGTTTTGAAGGAGCATTCTTATAAAGGAAAAGTGCATTCAGAAGATACAGATACATTTTCCTGTATATTATTAAATTACTTGGCTAAGTGGCTCTCCTGAGCCGATTATTCCCTCACTGTTGTTAGTGTTTAAATCCTAGCAGTTCCAGTATATTTTTCCAATAAAACTTTAGCAAATAAATTGTTGTAATAAATTGCATATTTCCTCTATGTTTAGGGAAGACACTCCGCCAAGGAGCACTCTGGAGTGTATGTGCTTACTTCTCAGCTGCAAAAAAAATTATCCTGGAAGTTATATTCCAAAAGTACTTCCATCTAATCATAGAATCATA
>VZTY01017733.1:0-19239 GCA_013400935.1 Turnix velox
CTCCTCCTCTGCTTCCCTCCCTCCTTCTCCTCTCCTTCTTTCCAGCTTCTCATGAGACAATCTACAGATAAAATTGGACTTTTTTCCTCACATCCTGTTTCCTTAAAACTCCCTCGAGTGTTATGAGAAGGACTTAACACCCCTCAGAACTACCCCTCATCTCTACCCTCCATCTCTGCATGCAAGGGCAGGAGGCAGAACACTTGGGGTAATAACCACTTGCCAAAAAAGCTGCTTGATTAAGAAATCAATGAGTGCATTTCACAATAGATGCGATGTTTCCCAAGGCTCAGAGGCCTTGCAGAGACCAGTCCCCACAGCAAGAATATTAACAAGTCTTCCTCAACCTCTGAAAAATGAGTGAGTTTGGGTCTGAGTGCCCAGGATGGAGATGTCCATAGCTCAGAGATGAGTCCCACACCATAGGAAGGATGCAGGAGAGCAGAGTTAAAGCATCAGAGATGACTAGCCTTGCATCAACTGGGTTATCACAGCAGATAACTTGGATTTGTGTCTGTTAAGGTGCACTTACCCAGCGTGCTTCATTGCCTCACTGTCACAACATCTCCATCAGCTCCACAAATTGCTGGCCCATAACATCCCTGCTCATTCCTGGGCTATTCTGGGCTGTTTGTGCAGAGGCTGAAGAGGAACCCAGGAAGATGAAAGGCAGGAGACATTTTTTGTTGTGTTCTTTGAGTGAAAGCACGTCATACCTCAAGCACACAGAGCAGAGCTGCTCTGTCACCTTGAAATCACCAACATCATCTCTCCAGACAATTGAAAGTCCATTCCACACTGGGTGGAGCTCTGGAGGACAGATATAATGAGCAAAAAACCCCCATCCAGCTCTTCTAGTCTTGGTGTCCTAAAGATTCTGGGGTGAGGAATCACCTTGCTCTAAAACTAGAAGCACAACAAGCACCAGGGAAATTTGGCAGAAGTAACAAGTCTGAAATGTATGAACCCAGGAGACATCAGCTCCCAAAAATAGCTGTGTACATGGAAAGCTTATTATTATTACTCAGAATGTTTTAGTTCCCACCACCCCCAAGCACCAGCACATCCAGTCTCTCTGCTCTTTAGTCCTGCTCCCACCTGCCTCCTAGGTAGAACCAGATAGTTTGTTACCCTCGTGGTGATTCTGAGGTGACTTCAACAAGAACCTGGGCAAATATGTTTCTGTCACTCTCCAGGGGAAGTTCACTGGAGACAGATCATCACCAAGAAGATAAATGAGAACATTACCCCAATATTCCCTTCTGAGGCAAACACCCTGGTACCTAGAATCATAGAAATGGCTTGGGTTGGAAGGATCATCTTAAAGATCATCTAGTTCCAACCCTCCTGCCATGGGCAGGGACACTTCCCACCAGCCCAGGTCACTCCAAGCTCCATCCAACCTCACCCACCTTCTCTCAGGAGCATCAGTCATGGAACCTTCTCTCTCAGGAACATCAGAAATCATTCAATGCCACCCCTTGCCCTGGGCAGAGACACTTCCCACCAGCCCAGGTCACTCCAGGCCCCATCCAACCTGGCCTTGAACCCATCCAGGGATGGGGTAGCCACAGCTTCTCTGGGCAACTCCCTCACAGCAAAGAATTTCTTCATCTCCCATCTAAAGCTCCCCTCTATCAGTATAAGACTGTTTCAACTCATCCTGTAGCTCCTCTCCCTGATCCAGAATCCCTCCCCCAAGCTTTTCTGGAGCCCCTTCAGGAATTGGAAAGGGCTCTAAGGTCTCCTTGGAGCCTTCTCCAGGCTGAACTCCAAGATTTTGCCCCTCTACTCAATTCTGGTGAGGTCCCATCTGGAGTATTGTGTCCAGTTCTGGAGTCCTCAACATCAGAAGGACATTGAGCTGTTGGAGCAAGTCCAGTGGAGGTCACCAAGATGATCAATGGGCTGGAGCAACTGCCCTATGAAGACAGGCTGAAGTAGTTGGGGTTGTTCAGTTGGTGAAGAGAAAGCTCAGGGGGACCTCAGAGTAGCTTCTCAAGACCTGAAGGGAGCTACAGAAAGGCAGGGGTGAGGCAGTGTAGCTCCCATCACATATCCTTTTTAATAGGATATGTGATGGGAGGACTAGAAATAATGGATGTGAATTGGAAGGGGGTAGATGTAGATTCAGGCTGGATATAAGAAAGAAATCCTTTAGGGTGAGGGTGGTGAAACACTGGTAGAGATTGCCCAGAGAGGTTGTGGATGTCCTCTCTCTGGAGGTGTTTAAGGACACGGCACTGAGCAGCCTGATGTAGTGGGAGATGTCTCTGCCTATGGCAGGGGGGCTGGAACTCAATCTTTAAGGTCCCTTCCAACCCAAACTATTCTATGATTCTAAAGTAGCATTTTCAGGTCTTGAAGAAGCTCCAAGCTACCCAGGTCCTTCATCATCAGATCTCTCCAGAAGCCTGCTCTACCTGGAGAGCCACAGAAGCTGTTGTTAACACAGATCTTCTGCTTCCTCACATCCCTGTCCTGGCACTGTAAAGCTCTCAAGGCAAGGACCAGCAGTTGCTAATGCCACCCCTCAGCAGGACCAGCTGCTGCCACGCTGGAGAGAAACGGCATCACTCAAGCCTTAACTGAAAATCACTATCCAAATCATGGCACTTCTCCCGTGCTCAGTGTGTCCACAAAAATCTTTTCCTCCCCTCCCAAACTGGATCAGAGTCTTCTGCAGTTCCTCTGGACACCAGGCAATGCCTTGGATGGGGATCATTCCCCCACTTTCATCTCCCCACAGTGGATTCAGGACTGTGTTTTGCCTTGTTTAATAGATGATTATCCTCTCATTCCAATCATATTCTCAGCTAAGCTGGGTAAAAGCTCAGGGAGCTGCACAAGCACAAGCCTGCAGCAAGGAGGCTGCAGACTCAAGCAATTTAGACAGACCCCAGAAGAAGGATTTGGTATCTTTTTGGGAAATATTCAATGCAATCCCAGTTCTTTGGCTCCCATTCATGCCTTTTAGAAGGCAAGGGGATGATCTAACATCAAGCTTAGGTGGCTGAACCAATAAAACAAGTTAATTCCTACTGTAAACCCCAAGAATAATTTCAGACACGAGTGTCCTCTTCAGCCTCAGCTGTTCCAACTCTGGAGACAAGCTGGAAGCATAAACTCAGGCTTTTAAATTAATACAGAGGGATTTATAAATTGGTCCAGAAGCTGAAATGCCACCCAAAGGCAGGGCTTTTTAAAAGGCATGAGGCTGGTCCAACATCAAGCTTAGGTGGCTGAACCACTAAAACAACTTAATTCCTACTGTAAACCCCAAGAATAATTTCAGACATGAGTGTCCTCTCCAGTCTCAGCTCTTCTGACCTGGGACAGATGCTCTGGAGACAAGCTGGAAGCACAAACTCAGGTTTTTAAACTGATACAGAGGGATTTATGAACTAGTCCAGAAGCTGAAATGCCACCTAAAGGCAGGGCTTTTTAAAAGGCAAGAGGCTGGTCTGACATCAAGCTTAGGTGGCTGAACCTCTAAAACAAGATAATTCTTACTGTAAACCCCAAGAATAATTTCAGACATGAGTCCTCTCCAGCCTCAGCTGTTCCAACTCTGGAGACAAGCTGGAAGCACAAACTCAGGCTTTTAAACTAATACATAGGAATTTATAAACTAGTCCATAAGCTGAAATTCCACCTAAAGGCAGGGCTTTTTAAAAGGCAAGAAGCTGGTCTAACATCAGGCTTAGGTGGCTGAACCTACTGTAAACCCCAAGAATAATTTCAGAGATGAGTCCTCTCCAGCCTCAGCTCTTCTGACCTGGGACAGATGCTCTGGAGACAAGCTGGAAGCACAAACTCAGGCTTTTAAACTGATACAGGGGGATTTATAAATTGGTCCAGAAGCTGAAATGCCACCCACCCTTTGCAGAGGGTCTCTGCTCACAGGGTGACAAACCTCCACCATGCAGATGAAGGGACACAGACCATTTCAGAGATGTGGGGCAGCATCCAGTACCCATGTTAGGCACCTAGCACCTTCTTAACTAGTTGGGCAGCTCCTTCTTTTGGGAAAAGCTCTTCCCTTCCACACCAGCCCCTTCTGGCCCTGCTGTAAGGTTTCTCAAGTTTGGCTTTGACCATCTTTCCAGCCATAAAACTGCTTCTTCTGTTACTGCTTTGCAGGGTCCCTCCCTCTTCCACCACAGAACCATGGAATGTTTTGCTTTAGAAGATCCCTCCCAAGGCCATTTAGTCCAACCCTTTGCAGTGAGCAGGAACATCTTGCACTAGATAAGGTTGCTCAGAGCCTCAGCAAGCCTGGCTTTGAGTTTTGTCTCCAGGAATGGAGCTTCCACCACCTCTCTGGGCAACCTGGGTTAGTGTCTCACCACCCTCATGGGCAAGAACTTCTTCCTAATGTGTCCTCAAACCATTGAGGCCCATGTCCTGGCAAACAGCTTGCTTGTAGACCCTTTCAGGGAGTGGGAGGCTCTGTGAGATCTCCCCACAGATTTTTTACAAGGCTGCAGGTTCACTTTTGGCATGTAGGAAATCCATAAGGTGTGTTTATTCCTCTGGCCTCAACAAAAAGGATTTCTCCCCCAGGTTGCTTTGGGTAATTCAGAGCAGCCCTTTGAATTCTAAGCACAAACTCATCCTCCAGCTGCTTTTCTAAATTTATGCCAGGAACTAACTATGGAGAAGCCTCAAAGACTTGCTCTGAAGCCCTCCAGCTCTTCTATACCCCCCTCTTTTCCTCCTCGCAGCTTCTCTCCCAAGGACATTAAGCCAGCACTAGCCAAGCTGTGACTTCCTCAGCCCAGAAACCTCTCACTGGTAAAGAGCCATCTTCTCCACTGAAGAGGAACATTATTTAATGTTTCACAGGAGTCCTCTTGCTGCTGCTGAGCAAAGCTCAGCCTCTTTTCCTGCCCAGCACCTGCAGGTGGCTTCATTCTAACACGAGTGCTTAAAGTGCTTGCTCTGGGCCATGGGTACATTTGCCATCATCCTCCATCCTCAAACCTTTCCTTCTCAGCAAGCACTGCACTTCCCTAAGCCTTTTTTTTTCCACCCCTCCCACCTTGGATCAACAATGTCTTATGGTTTTGCAGGAAAAAAAAAATCAGCTTGGAAATTAACTCTAAAGGCTCAAGAGAGGTGAAAAATGGGGACCTGACTCAGGATTTGCAGTGCTGGCAGCCCAGTGGGGATCCCAGGTTTCATCCCAGTGCTGCATAATTCAGGTGCAATAACCCAAATAAAAGTGAAATGCAATTTTCTTCAGCTGCTTGACCCACACTCCTCCCAAATTCCTCTTATTTCCTCTCACCACCCACCTTTCAAGTGGGTGGTAGCTCAGGGGGGGACCTCAGCGTAGCTTCTCAATACCTGAAGGGGGCTACAGAAAGGCAGGGGTAGGACTTTTTAATAGGATATGGGATGGGAGGACTAGAAATAATGGATGCAAATTGAAAGAGGGGAGATTGAGGATGGATATAAGAAAGAAATTCTTTACAGTGAGGGTGGCTGAATCCTCCTTGCTCAAACCCCCCTTTTTTGTCAGGGGAGCTTCAGCCCAGAGATGAATCAGGGGATTTTAAGAGGATTTTTTAAGGATGTGGGATGCATTCACCCTCCCCACAAGCAGGAGAGCTGGCTTCTTCCCAAGGGCTCCACGGGAGGACTCGGGCAGGTGGCATTAGCAGAGCCTCCCCCGCGGAGGAATGCTGGCCGAGATATCAAAACCACGAGAATTTCCCCCCCGGGCTGAGCAAGAATGAGCTGCTTTGCCATTGTCAAGAGCTTTGCTAAACCTCCTGTGACAGGAATCGCTGCAGCAGGACGGGGGAAGGTTCACGGATCAGCTGTGTTGTGGCTGGCAGTGCTGCAGAGAGAGCAGCACCATGTCTGCTCCTTCCCCCAGCCTCTGTAGGAAGCATGAAGGACCACTGGTGAGGCAGGATGCTCAGGGAGGTGGTGGAAGACCCATCCCTGGAGACACTCAAGGCCAGGCTTGCTGAGGCTCTGAGCAACCTGAGCTACTGCAGGATGTCCCTGCTCACTGCACAAGTGGACCTTGGAAGACTTCTTCCAACTCCATAGAATGGTTTGGGTTGGAAGGGACTTTGAAGATCATCAAGTTCCAACTCCCCTGCCATAAGCAGGGACACCTCCCACTACATCAGGCTGCTCAGTGTCTTGTCCAGCCTGGCCATAAACACCTCCAGGGATTGAGAGGACATCCACAACATCTCTGAGAAACCTCTTCCAGTGTCTCACCACCCTCACAGGAAAGAGCTTCTTTCTTCTATCTAGCCTGAATCTCCCCTCTTCCAATTTACATCCATTATTTCTAGTCCTTCCATCACATATCCTATTAAAAAGTCCTTCCCCTGCCTTTCTGTAGCCCCCTTCAGGTACTGACAAGCTACTCTGAGGTCCCCCCTGAGCCTTCTCTTCTCCAGGCTGAACAACCCCAACTCCTTCAGCCTGTCTTCATAAGGCAGTTGCTCCAACCCTTTGATCATCTTGGTGGCCTCCTCTGGACCTGCTCCAACAGCTCAATGTCCTTCTTATGTTGAGGACTCCAAAACTGGACACAATACTCCAGGTGGGATCTCACCAGAGCCCAGTAGAGGGGCAAAATCACCTCTCTTGACCTGCTGGTCACACTTCTCTTGATGCAACCCAGGATTTGGTTGGCCTTCTTGGCTGCAAGTGCGCACTGCTGGCTCATGTTGAGTTTCTCATCCAATGACACCCCCAAATCCTTCTTTTCAGAGCTGCACTCAAGCCACTCTCCACCCAGCCTGTGTCTGTGCTTGGGATTGCTCCAACCCAGGTGCAGGATCTTGCACTTGGCCTTGTTGAACTTCATGAGGTTGGCATAGACCCACCTCTCAAGCCTGTCAAGGTCCCTCTGGATGGCATCCCTTCCTTCTGGTGTGTCACCGCACCACACAGCTTGGTGTCATCTGCAAACTTGCTGAGGGTGCACTCAATCCCACTGTCCGTATCTCCTACAAAGATGTTAAGTGGTCCCATTTTTTCTATGAAAAGGCAAAGAACATGGACTCTGCTGTCAGATGTAGGCACCACACTGAAGATGCCTCCCTGTTCCTCTTGCCATCAGTCAGATGAAATTAAAAACCAAGCCAGGGCACTTGGATAATTTCATTAGGCCAATTGTGTTCTTTGCTCTGCTCCCTCCAGAACCCGTGCTCACTTCTGGAGGTGACTCCTCAACTGGGCTGAACCTAAAGGTTTCACATTGAGGATTCCTCTCTGGCTCCTTTCCCACTCTTACACCAGGCTGCAGAACCAGCCTTTGGTTCTCCATGACCTCAAAGACCTTCCTAACCTACTTGGCTTTAGCCCAGCTCTGAAACTGCTTCAGGGGGAGTCTCTGCTTCCCATGGAGACCTCAAACCACCTCCTTGTGTTAGAGCTCATCGTCATTCCTCTGCAAAGTCATGCACAGAGATGCTGGGATCACAGATGGAATAAGGACCCAGAAGCAAAGCAGAGGTTGCTATAAGCACTATTATCCTGGAATAATTGTCCTACAGAGAAGTTCTCACTTTTCTCCCTTTTCTTCAAGCCCATGAAACACAGCAGAGCTCTCCTTCCTCCCTCAAAAACAAGTTCTTAGGTGCTTAGGACAGCAGCTGTAATGTCACTGCTGCGCCTTGAGTCTCCATGACTTGCTTTTGCCTTCCTCCCCTTCAATCTCTCCTCCAAGGCCTCCAAGCCAGAGCCCTGCACTGTAGTTTGGGGGCTCATGGGGCACCAGCACCCTTATCCTTGCCCCAGATAGATAAAACAGCCCAGTATTACATCCAGGTGGCCTGGAGAAGGTTCCAGAGAGACCTTAGAGTCCCTTCTAGTCCCTAAAGGGCCTCCAGGAAAGGTGGAGAGGGACTCTGGATCAGGAAGGAGAGACATAGGTCAATGGGAAACAGTTTTAAACTGAAAGAGGGGAGATTTAGGTGAGATTTGGGGAATAAATTCTTTGCTGTGAGGGGGGTGAACTCCTGGCCCAGGTAGCCCAGAGGAGATGTGCTGCCCCATCTCTGGAGGTGTTCAAGGCCAGGTTGGATGGGGCTTGGATCAACCTGGGCTGGTGGGAGGAGTCTCTGCCCAGGGCAGGGGGTTGGAATTGGATGGGTTTTAAGGTCACTTCCATCTTAAACCATTCCACATCAGGCAATGCAGCAAACGCTGTCCCTCAGCTGTTTTGGCTGTGCCCAGAGTGGAGATGATGAATGTGCAGGTGTTGGAACCACCCTGAACCCCAGCCATGCACCTCAGCTGCTCTAATTTGAGCTATTTTCTCCTGAAAGTCACCAATTGAATCCCCAACATCAGCAGCCAAGACACCTGCCATCAAATTAACACATGCCATAGCTCCAGATCCAAACCTCCAGAGCTTCTCCCCCAAGAATTACTTTCATTACTAAATTTAAGCCTGGTGGATCAGAGCCCAGATGTCCTGGGGACTCAAACAACATCAATCAGAGAAGGCTCAGGGGGAACCTCAGAGTAGCTTCTCAATACCTGAAGGGTGCTACAGAAAGGCTGGGGTAGGATTTTTAATAGGGTCCAGGATGGCAGGACTAGGATGCAGTTTGGAAGAAGGGAGGTTTAGGCAAGAGATGAGAAAGAAATTCTTCACTGTGAGGCTGGTGAGACACTGGAAGAGGTTGTGGATGCCCCCTCAATCCCTAGAGGTGTTTAAAGCCAGGCTGGGTGAAGCATTGAGCAACCTGGTGTAGTGGGAGGTGTCCCTGCCCATGGCAGGGGGGTTGGAACTAGATGATCTTTAAGGTACTTTCCAACCCAAACCATTCTATGATTCTATATTCTCCACTCCCTCCCAAAAAAAACCCCTGATGCAGGCTGAGGAGGCAGCACAGAAGTGGGGATGAGGATGAAGATGGAGCTGGAAGAGATGAGGCTGGAAAGAAATAGCCAGCAGGCAGGCAGAGAAACCAGAACCCGCCCAGAACGTGAGCAAACCCAGAACCTGTCAAAACATGGGCCACATCCCCTGCGTGGGAGGCCATCATGTTCCTGGGAAAGCAGCCTGGGCAGCAGTGACAGGAGAGAGAGAGAGATGATCCAGAGAGCCAAAGGCAAGGCATAAAAAGGGAAACCAGAGAGAGCCCTGACAGTCAGGAGCTGCTTCAGACACTTAATGAAGGAGAAAAGGACGGGTGGTTGCTAAGGGAAATGGGACAGATGGCTGGCACTGAGAACTTGCTGACTTCTGGAGACTTTAAACTCTTATGAGTTTTGGGTTTTGTTTTTTTTTAGAAGGGTGGTGGCAGAGAGCAGCAGCAAGAGCAAGATGATGACCACTTCTCCCTTCTCCTCCCCTCCCCAACCCATCTTCAAGTGTCAGGGTAGATCAGCTCAGAATGGAAAAGGTCAGGCAAGCAGCAGGAGACAAGATGCACTCGCACTTCTGCTCATCAAGAGCCCTCCCCACCACCACCATCCTGCTCCTCTTCACCAAAAGCCACAGACACCATCATCATCTCCACTCTCCAGGGCTGGGAATGCCACCAAGTACCCAGCCAGTAGGCTTGGGGACAAGAGACCAGGCAAAGTCACAGCTCCAAGAGAAGGGGATGCTGGCTCTGGAGATGGAGCTGTCTGTAAAAATCCCATAGCTTCTGGACATGCTGTCTCTGAGATACATTTACACCTCTCCCTGACATTTAAAACCATCTGAGCCTTTTTGGCTTTACTGCTGCTGTCATTCCCAGTGCCAGGACATTTCAGTCTCTGGAAAGAAGTCTTCCTGCAAAGATACAGCCCCTTCCCAACAGGTCTCCAACCACAGAGAGTCCAAGGCAGAGACTTTCAACCCCCACCTGGCATTTTGGTTGAGGTGCCAAGAGCCTGTCAAAAAACCCTGAGGGCCACAAACAAGTCTCTGAAGGAAAAAGCTGAAAAGAAAGGGGGGGAAAGAAGCATAAACCTTAGCAGCAAACCTCAAAATCTGTGGAGTGCCAAACACAGCAGCTCTGGGCTGAGATTTGAGGGGTGCAGGGTCTAACTGGTGGAGATGGGAGGTTGAGGAACCTCTGCCTCCTTGAGATTGGAGCCATCATCACCTCCCACACCCACAGGGTGAAAATGAAGGGGTATTTATGAAGCAAGGGAGAGCTCTGGGGGCAGCAATCGTGACTCCACCACCCAAACTGCTGTGACAGGCACCTCTCAGACTTGAAATCACCACCAGATCAACAGATCAGCCCACAAGGGACCTTCACTTGTTCTCAGCCAACGTGCCCATGCGTGTAGACACAGCCTTGAGAGGAGAACCTGAGCAGCATGGACAAGATCAGCTAATTCCCAGGATCCCTCTGCTTCTGCTGCCAAGAGGAGGAGGAAGAATTTGCTCTGGAGGAGGAATAATTTGTTCTGGCTGGCTCAGTAGAACCCACCTCCAGCCACAGGGCACCCCCATATCCTTTCCATAGGAACTGGGTCAGCAGGAGGAGTCAGGAAGACATCTCCAGGTATTTCATGGCAATAATCATAGAATCAAAGTTGGAAGGGACCTTCCCATAGCCTTTCCCATAGGAACTGTGGGCAGCAGGAGGAGCCAGGAAGACATCTTCAGGTATTTCAGGGCAATAATCATAGAACTAAAGTTGGATGGGACATTCCCATAACCTTTCCCATAGGAACTGTGTCAGCAGGAGGAGCCAGGAAGACATCTTCAGGTATTTCAAGGCAAAAATTATAGAATCAGAGTTGGAAGGGACCGTCCCATAGCCTTTCCCATAGGAACTGTGGGCAGCAGGAGGAGCCAGGAAGACATCCTCAGGTATTTCAAGGCAGCAATCTTAGAATCAGAGTTCAAAGGGACCTGCCAAGACCACCTAGTCCACCAAGCAGGGACATCCTGCACTACATCAGGTTGCTCAGAGCCTCAGCAAGCCTGGCCTTGAATGTCTCCAAGCACTGATGGATCCTCCACCACCTCTTGGGAAAACCACCAGTGTCTCACCACCCTCATGGGGAAGAACTTCTTCCTCATGTCTCATCTAACCCTGCCCTAGTTTCAAACCATCACTCCTCATCCTGTGGCTCCATACCCTGGCAAACAACCCCTCCCCAGCTCTTCTGTAGCCCCTTCAGGCATTGAGAGGCCACTAGAAGGTCTCCTCCAGGCTGAGTAACAGGGCAGGACACAGGACTTGCCACCTCAGACTCTACTTTGTGGGTTTAGCACGAAGGGGAGAAGCTGAGGATGGGTGTGAGTGGCAGCTTGAAGCCAGAGCTGGCGTGTGTAGGCAGCTACATCTTGGAGCTGTGTTCAAAGAAGCTGCAGCTATCAGCAGCTCCCGTATTGCACACCACGGCTGCTGTTGAGATAAACCCGCACAAACAAACCAGATGCTAAAGACAAGCTCCAAAAGATCTATCAGCCCCACTCACATGTTATGGAGCGGTCCCCAGGCTGGCCACCCTCCAGCTTGTCCTCTCCTCCTCATGGTTCTGTCCAGGAGGAGAAAAGTCATCAGCACATCTTGTTCCTATACATCAATGCTACAAGGGGGGGGTTGCCAAGAGCACACACTCAGCTCCCCTTTTCTGCAGCTCAAATTTAAGTGCAGGCAGGCAGCAGAGAGGAGGAACATCTGAGTGTTGGGTGGCAGAGCTCAGAGAGGAGCATCTGCAACCACAGGGCCCTGATAGCTCATGGGACAAACTGCCACTGAAGGTCACAGCCATGCTTGGCCTCCACATCAGTAGTTAAATCCACCCTGGAACACTAACACAGCACCTCTCACCAGCAGAAGACCACCTTAAAAGCCAGCAAGTACTTCATCAGAGCCTAGGTGTAGGTGGCTGGGAGTTGAGGAACATCTGGAGCTCCCTCAAGCACAGTGTTTTTTCTCTGAATGCTCTCTGTCCACCTTAGAGCCACCAAAAAAAAGGGGCAAGAATAAAAGGAAATTTATAAAAAGAACACTGTCCCCATCCTTTTGTTTTCCTCCACCCACAAACCTCAAACCCCCCTCCCTGCCACCACAAGGACTTTTGTGTCCTCAGTCCCTTCTGCCTCAGGCTCAGCCCTACCAGCTACCTGTGTGCTGATGGTGGCACCCCTTCTCCTTCCCTTCCTGCACTGCTGCTGGCAGCAAACCCCCCCACACACACTTCTTTTTGGGCAGAGGGATGAGCAGTTGAGCTGTGTCCACCTCTGGTGGGCAGAGGGCCAGGGACATGCAGACATCACAGCTGCCTGGCTGTTGGCACAGCCAACCCCCGACTGTGACCGGGCTGTCCTGCAAATGAGCTTGGCAAGACATTTAAGTGCCTGATTTTCAAAATTAGGCTGATGTAATTACTCATCCTAAAAGCACCAGCCCTCAGCTGCCAGGCAGTGATACCAATTACACCCCAGCACATCACACACTTGCTCCTGCTGTGGCTGACCTGGTCACCCAAGTTCTCTGGTACTACAGCCCATCAGTGGGGCACAGAGCATGGCACTGGCACCATGGAACAAGGATCTGGTGCTTCTCAAGGTCCTTTCTGCAAATTTCTTAATGCCACCAGCTTGGGGCTGGCACGGGCACAAGGTGACACCACATAGGGACAGCCCTATGGTGATGCTGAGGTGTGGACACACTCCAGGTGTAACACCCCCTCCCAGGGTCTGTATCCCAGAGCAGACATGGAAGTGGGTAAAACCCAGCCAGGGAAAGTAGTTTCTGCATCCCAGAGCTGACAGGGAACTTGGAAAACCCAACCAGGACAAGAAGGTTCTGCACATCCCAGAGCAGACAGGCAACTGGGAAAACCCAACCAGGACAAGAAGGTTCTGCACATCCCAGAGCAGACAGGCAACTGGGAAAACCCAACCAGGACAAGAAGGTTCTGCACATCCCAGAGCAGACAGGCAACTGGGAAAACCCAACCAGGACAAGAAGGTTCTGCACATCCCAGAGCAGACAGGCAACTGGGAAAACCCAACCAGGACAAGAAGGTTCTGCACATCCCAGAGCAGACAGGCAACTGGGAAAACCCAACCAGGACAAGAAGGTTCTGCACATCCCAGAGCAGACAGGCAACTGGGAAAACCCAACCAGGACAAGAAGGTTCTGCACATCCCAGAGCAGACAGGCAACTGGGAAAACCCAACCAGGACAAGAAGGTTCTGCACATCCCAGAGCAGACAGGCAACTGGGAAAACCCAACCAGGACAAGAAGGTTCTGCACATCCCAGAGCAGACAGGCAACTGGGAAAACCCAACCAGGACAAGAAGGTTCTGCACATCCCAGAGCAGACAGGCAACTGGGAAAACCCAACCAGGACAAGAAGGTTCTGCACATCCCAGAGCAGACAGGCAACTGGGAAAACCCAACCAGGACAAGAAGGTTCTGCACATCCCAGAGCAGACAGGCAACTGGGAAAACCCAACCAGGACAAGAAGGTTCTGCACATCCTAGAGCAGACAGGCAACTGGGAAAACCCAACCAGGACAAGAAGGTTCTGCACATCTCATCACCAACACAACCCTACAAAGCAAAATTTTAAGACATCCTCTCCCTGAAACACAGATTTGCCATATTATCAGCCACTTGGACTCATTCTGGAGAATGTTCTCACTGCCAGTTGGGCTCCAGAGAACATCCCCACTCATCTCCTTGCCTTCTCCCACACTCAACCCATGGAGGATCCTCTGTGGATCTGCCAGTCAGCTGCTTCTCCTAGGAAGAGGTTGGCTGAGTCACTAAAACTCTGTCCTCAAAGCCACCAGTTACCAGAGTCATAGAACTTCAGAGTTGGAAAGGATCCACCAGCATCCAGAAAAGGAGGAGCATCACTTCCCTGGATCTACTGAACACAAGATGAAGCTGGAAGAAAAATTCTGGTCTATCTACAAGGCCACATACCCCAAAAAAGCTTCATAAGGAAACCCACCTTCCTTTGAAGCTCCAGAGTCCCACATTGCACCGTCTCTGCAGCCACAGCAATAAGGTCAAGCTGTGAAGAGAAGAAAGACTCAGCTCTTGTGGATCACCCTTTTATCAGGGTGTTCATTATCTGCTTCAGGTGGGAGGTTTGATGCCCAGCACCTGGGCAAACTGGGGTGGACAGATGAGTGTCCCCAGTGCACCAAGGGTGACTTGAGGATGCTGGAATGTCCTAGAATCAGTTAATGGGTTGAAAAGGTCCTTCCAAGGCCATCTAGTCCAACTCCCTGCAGTGAGCAGGGACATCTTGCACTAGATCAGGTTGCTCAGAGCCTCAGCAAGACTGTCCTTCAATGTCTCCAGGGATGGGGTCTCCACCAGCTCTCTGGGCAACCTGGGCAAGTGTTTCACCACCTTCATGGGCAAGAACTTCTTCTTCATGTCTCATCTAACCCTTCCCTGCTCTAGTTTCAAGCCACTGTCCCTCATCCTGTCACTCCATGCCCTGGCAAACAGCCCCTCCCCACCTTTCCTTCCCATCCTAGGTACTGGTGAAGTCTTCCCAGAGAACCAATTTTCTGGAAGGGACAGAATTTCATCACAGGGACATTGCAGCACGACCAACCCATGATTTGGGCACGAGCCACAAAAAAAAGCAGCACCAAATAAGAGGAAGTGATGGTTTATGGCAATACAAATGGGTTTAACACCCAACAGACAGGTCAGGAGCAGCTCAACCAGGAAGGAACCTTCCAGATCATCAAATCCAACCATCAACACAAGTAGAACAAGCCTTAAACCATCCCATCTCTAAGCAGTTTGTCTGCCTAGCTCTTAAATCCTTCCAGGGATGGATCCTCAACCCCTGGGCAGACTCTTCCAATGCTTGACAACTCTTTCTGGGTCCAAATTTTTCTCCAATCTCCATCCCAAACCCCTCCTCATGAGAGCAGAGCCCACCATTGCGTGGGTGCAGCACAGAGATGGAGGCATTTAATGAGGGAGCTCATTTAGCTGCTCACAGCCATGACCTAGATCTGCCACTGCGCTCTTCTCCCTTGCCATCCCTGCCTCTGTCATCCACGGGGGCCACCAGTGGGATTTCTTTTAGGGGAAAAGGAGGGGGAGAGAAGAATCAGCCTCTCTCCACCCCAAACCCTGCATCCTCCATCCTTTTCCCCTCTGCTCATTGGGGTGCTCTCACCTTGGAAACCCTCCCTGAACCCCTGGGTTCCTTCCCAAATTATTTCTTCCCTCTGGGAAATGATCCCAAAGGGGAAAAAAAATTTAAAAACTGAGCAAGAGCTGCTGGCTGTCACCCCATCCCACTGCTCCATGGGTGACAAAGCCTCACCTCCTCTCAAGGAAGACAGGAGGGAAAGGAAAAAGGGGTGGAATATTCCAGCGTGGCCAAAATCACCTCCTTCCTCTGCTGCTTTTTAAAGCCTGTTTTTCCCTTGGGAGCAGGCAGCTAATTTCACCAGAGGTCACTCTCCCTGGGTCAGCACCGAGGAAGAATGCAAACGGGGCAACTTGCTATAAAAAGCACCTCACAGCTGCCTATTTCTTTTTTTTCTTTTCTTTTTTTAATAGCAGCCAGGTATTGATTTTTCCTTGTGCATCTAGAACTGGAGGGTACAGTGTGTGTAAGGTGGCTCTGGCCACCCTTTCCCAGGGAGCAGAGAACTGTCAGCAGTTCATCCCCACCAGCAGGTGGGATGGGAGGGGATGGAAATCCCACCATGGGGTCCCCAAAACACCCTGACCCCACTCTACTCCTCTCCCTATCCATCCAGACCCTTCTCCCTCCATCAGGGACCAAGAGGGAGGAATTCCTGCTGGGAATAAGGAATTTAGGGGCATTTCCCATGGAGGAGCCACAAATTATTGGGATGGGGACACAATCCATTTGGCACAATCCCTGTAGGGCAGGGAAAAGGGGCACAGACCCACCACAAACACATCCTGTCACCATCCTAAAGGTCCTGGTTGTTTGTCTTCCTTCCTCTCCCCCTCTTATTTTGAAATACCTTTGCCAGTAAAAAGGGGGAAAGGAGAGTTTAGGGGAAAGGGAGGGGGGGATAAATTGCTGCCCACAGCAGAAGTGATTTTCCACTCACAGTGTTCCTGCTATGCTCCCCACACTCAGACCCAGCCTGAAATCATATTTCATGCATTAACTTAATGCCTTCCTGGAAGCCAGCAGAAACCTTATCCTGCACTGGGCTCTGGTGGGGTGGCTGGTGGCTCTGTGCCATGGGTGGCCCACGCTGGCAAGGTCCTTGTGATCCTGATGCTTCTGGTGCATCCTGGAGCTCCCCAGCCCTCCTTCCATCCCTAGACATCCCTGTATTCTCAGGAATCCCAGTACTCCCAGTTCATCCCAGTGCTACCAGTGCATTGCAGAACTCCCATTTGTGCCCGTGGTCCCATCTCTGTCACCCCACATTGGCTAGGATGATGGTTGTGACATACCAGAACTCCCTCCATTCCCAGCACATCCCAGTGCTCCTGGAGCATCCCACATCTACCAATGATCTCGGTGCTCCCAGTACATCCCAGTGTTTCTGGAGCATCCCAGAGCTCCCAATGATCTCGATGCGCCCAGTACATCCCAGTGCTCCTGGACCATCACAGAGCTCCCAGTGATCTCAGAGCTCCCAGTACATCCCAGTGCTCCTGGATCATCCCAGAGCACCAAATGATCTCAGTGCTCCCAGTACATCCCAGTGCTCCTGGAGCATCTCAGAGTTCCTTCCATTCACAAGGCTCCTGGACCTCCTGTTGCATCCCAGAGCTCCATCTCTTCCCAGGCTTCCCAGTTCTTCCAGTGATCCCAATGCTCCTGGTACATCCTGGATCTCTCCAGTCCTCCTTCCATTCCCAGACATCTCTGTATTCTCAGGAATCCCAGTACTCTCAGTACATCCCAGTGCTACTGGAGCATCCCAGAGCTCCCAATGATCTCAGTGCTCCCAGCCCATCCCAGTACTCCTGGAGCATCCCAGAGCTCCCAATGATCTCACTGCTCCCAGTACATCCCAGTACTCCTGGATCATCCCAGTGTTCCCAGTACATCCCAGTGCTCCTGGATCATCCCAGAGCTCCCAATGATCTCAGTGCTCCCAGTTCATCCCAGTGCTCCTGGAGCATCCCGGAGCATCTCCCAGGGCTCCCAGTCCACTTTGTGCACCCAAGGCTCCTGGACCTCCTGTTGCATCCTAGAGATCCCTTTATTCCCAGGGTTTCCATTGATCCCGATGCTCNGCTCCCAGTACATCCCAGTACTCCTGGAGCATCCCAGAGCTCCCAATGATCTCAGTGCTCCCAGCCCATCCCAGTACTCCTGGAGCATCCCAGAGCTCCCAATGATCTCACTGCTCCCAGTACATCCCAGTACTCCTGGAGCATCCCAGTGTTCCCAGTACATCCCAGTGCTCCTGGATCATCCCAGAGCTCCCAATGATCTCAGTGCTCCCAGTTCATCCCAGTGCTCCTGGAGCATCCCGGAGCATCTCCCAGGGCTCCCAGTCCACTTTGTGCACCCAAGGCTCCTGGACCTCCTGTTGCATCCCAGAGAT
The DNA here is from genome assembly GCA_013400935.1 of Turnix velox. Taxonomy (NCBI): domain Eukaryota; kingdom Metazoa; phylum Chordata; class Aves; order Charadriiformes; family Turnicidae; genus Turnix; species Turnix velox. The sequence goes on from VZTY01017733.1 coordinate 17,490, forward strand.
CCCTTTATTCCCAGGGTTTCCATTGATCCCGATGCTCCTGGTGCATCCTGGAGCTCCCCAGCCCTCCTTCCATCCCCAGACATCCCTGAACTCTCAAGAATCCCAGTACTCCCAGTACATCCCAGTGCTACCAGTGCACTGCAGAGATCCCACTTGTGCCCGTGGTCCCATCCCAGCTCCTGTCACCCCACGTTTCCAGGGATGGTGTTTGTGATCCCGGGGAATGAGGGACAAGCACCGTGTCTTGGCCTCATGTCCTCCCACCTCCTGGCACCTCGTCCCCGTTCTTGCCCGGGGCTGTGCCGGCGGCCGCTGCCGGTACCCAGTAGTTCTTCACGGGAACCACGAGGAGGAGCTTTCAGACCATATCCCGATGTTCCCGGAGCATCCCGGTGCTCCTGGAGCATCCCAGAGCACCCTCTCTTCCCAGAGGTCCTGGTGCTTCTGTTGCATCCCGGACCTCCCTCTTCCAGGATTCCCAGTCCACTTTGTCCACCCCTGTGCTCTCAGAGCATCCCTGAGCTCTCAGGGATCCTGATGCTCCCAGTGCATCCCAGAGCTCCCAGTTCCCCAGGGCTTCCAAAACTCCTGAGCATCTCCATGATCCTGATGCTTCTGATGCATCCTACTGCTTCTGTTGCATTCCCAGTGCTCCTGGAGCATCCCAGAGCTCTCTCTCTTCCCAGTGCCATAGGAACATCCCAGTATTCCCAGTGACCCTGATATTCCTGGTGCACCCTGTTGGTCCTTTTGCATCCCAGATCTCTCTCTCTTCCCAGTGCCCTGAGAATCCCAGTGTTCACAGTGACCCTGATATTCCTGTTGCTCCTTTTGCTTCCCAGATCTCTCTCTCTTCTCAGTGCCCTAGGAGAATCCCAGTGTTCCCAGTGACCCTGATATTCCTGGTGCACCCCATTGCTCATTTTGCATCCCAGATCTCTCTCTCTTCCCAGTGCCCTAGGGGCATCCCAGTATTCCCAGTGACCCTGATGCTCCTGGTGCATCCTGTTGCTCCTTTTGCATCCCAGAGCTCCCTCCATTCCCAGTGCTCCCAGTGGACCTGAAGCATCCCAGTGCTCCCAGTCCTGATGCTCCCAGTGCATCCTGGGGCTCCTCATGCTCCCATCACATCCCAGTGCTCCCAGTCCTGATGCTCCCAGTGCATCCTGGGGTTCCTCATGCTCCCATCACATCCCAGTGCTCCCAGTTCACTCCAACTCACTGAGGGCTGCACTCTAGGAATGCTGGAGGGGTCAAGGAGGTGACCAGAAGCCCAGCTCTGTCCCCAAACCCCCTGTCACCCCTCAGAGCCCCAAATCTCCTGCTGGAGCCACCCAGAAAGGTCTGGATTCAGATTAGGGCTTTAATGGAGTCCCCCGCCTCAGGCTCCTGCCTTGTGAAATGTCCCCCGTGGGGTCCCCTGTGGCTCCATAGTGGTGATTTGGGGGACATCAAATAGGTGGGACCAGCCCCACGTTGAGCATCATCTCCAGTCCCACCATCATGGTCCTCCCTGGGGAACTGGAGAAAAAGGGTCTTTTTCTCCAGTGGGGGGACTTTTCTTCTGTGGGGGTGAGATGATCCACAGCAACCCTCCATCATCATCCTCATCACGTGGGGAGAGGGTGTGGGGGGGTGTCACTCACTGGGGTCACACATCTGTCCCCTCCAGGGCTGGTGGCAGGGAATATAATGACACGGTGGCAGCCCCCGGGGGTGTGTGATCTGATTCCTCCCTGACATCGCTGAG
>VZTY01017740.1:0-13782 GCA_013400935.1 Turnix velox
CCCCCAAATCTCTGCTCCCTCAAGGTCTGTCTGTCTGCCCCCCAGCCTTTTTGTCCCCTGCATGCTGCTGTGCCTGTACCTGCGTGCCCAGCTCTGCTCTTACCAGAGCCCTTCCTTCCACCAGCCCTTCAGTCTGTGCTTCTAGGGGTGCTGCTGACAGGGTGCCCCTCCAGCCCTCCCCACTCCGGGGGTGTAGATGACCCCCCCCAGCCACCGCTGCCGTGGATCATCAACGGCACACAGTCCCACTGCTGATACACTCCTGCTCCTCCCCAACCCCTCTCAGGGAAGGGGGACTCCTAGCCCCTCCGAAGCAGGTTTCACCCCCCCTTTCTTTTGCCCTGGCACTTCCCCTCCCCTGACCATCTGTGCTGAGGGGAAAGATTGCTCTATTCAGGGATTCTGCATCTGGGGCAAGCAGGACCCCAAGCTGAGAGCAGGGCAGGATGCCAAAGGAGGAGGGAAGAGGGGCACAGAACCCCCCATTTGCAAAACAGCAAGGTGCAGTAAGCTGCATGCTGGGATTGTCCCAAGGACAGAGGGGAGCACCAGGTATTTAAGGAACAGAGAGAAGGGGTGACCAGTCCCTCCTGCCTGTCCTTGGGCGAGTTATTAATTGCCCTGTGCCATTGTGAGAGCAGTTCCCTGGCCCCAAACTTCCTCATGGGCGATGAAGGAGGGGTGCAGCTGGCTGGGTGTGCTGGGGTGGGGGGGGGGGGGGGGGCACAGGNGGGGGGGGGGGGGGGGGGGAGGCACAGCGAAGCTGCAGCAGCCCCAGCTTTAGGATGTGCAGTGAAATTCAAATCCGACCAGATGGGCTCATTGCTTGCCTTGGCTGTGCCCCCTGCCCGGCAGAGTGCCCATGAGCAGCAGGGCTGGCAGTCACAGCCCACCCATGGTCTCTGGCCACCCAACCCCTGAGCCCAGCTCTGGGTCATTGCTGCCACCATGTCCTTGTCCAGTGCTGAGGTACTCTGATTAACGACTCACTGGAGGGAAGGAAAGCCGAGCTCCTCTGGCAGGTAAAAGGCAAGTTGTTTAACTCTCTCCCCCCCTCCTTCCCTGTTTTGGTGAGGAAATCTGCACAAATCCAATGTTATCCTGGCTCTTTGGGGCTGGGGCTGTGCCCAGCTGCTGGCAGAGCTCGCACAGCTTGGCACGGGGATCCCTGCTGCCTGGATGCTGCGCTGAGGACGTGCCAACTCGTTTCACCCAAGGCGAGCAATGGCAGCTCCCTGCTGAACCGGGGTGGCCAGGGCGGCCTGGTTGGTTTTGCCCGCTGGAATGAGCAGAGGAGGAGGAAGAGGAGGAGGAGGGCTGGTGCCTCGGCAGAGAGGAGGGACCGTCCATTCTCCTGATGACACTCGGACAAGTCATTGCATTCGGTCTCTGCCCTCCCCTTCCAGCTGCTGCCTGGGCCGGACTGGAGCTGCCCGGATGGAGCTGCCCTGCAAGCCACGCATCCCCAAGCACTCGTTAGGGGCAGGGGACGAGTGTGGTAGTTCCGGGCCGTTTGTGGGGCGGAGGGAGCTGGATGACAGCAGTGGGATGGGCAATGGCACCATAACATGTTGTGCGGGAGGGAAACTGAGGCACAACCCTGCGGGGGTTGTGTCCGGGGGCAGCAGGAGGCTCTGCCCGGCTCTCCAGAGGGCAGTGCCCGGGTGGAGCGGGCACAGCACTTCCTGGGAGGGAGGGAGGCAGAGCCGATGGCAGTGAAGATAACGCTAAAAATACGCCAAAGGCTTTGTTGCCGGTGACAATAGCCCGCAGTATTTTTAGATACTGGCGACAGAGCAGCTTCTCTGGTCCCACTGCTGCCCCATCCCACCCTCGGTGCTGCCGGGTACCCTCCAGCTCCCCAGTGCTGCTTCCCGGTGCTGTGGAAACTGTAACGTTAGAAACTAAACACAAACACCTCTCCCGCTGCCACCCCCGAGGCTGAGTCATGGCGCTGCCTGCTCCCTGCTCCCTGCCTCCCCCTCCCTCCACCCCCAGCCCCAAAATCAGGAGCTGGTGTCCCCCGAGACAGCAGTCATCCCCACTCCTGCTTTGGGGGATTTGTCTCTCCCAAGGCAAGGCTCAGGAGGTGGCTTCACTTTCCCCCATCCCTGGACTCCCAGTATATGGGGATTTATGGAGTAAACTCTGCAGAGTGGCGTTGCTGTCCCAAATAATACTGGGACACTACCTTGCAGAGAACCAGACCCAGAGCAGTGCCTGGTTTTGTAGCAAGGCTTATACCCTTGCCCTCAAACTCACTGGTGGTTGTGGCACAGTCCCTAATGGATGCCAGGCATAAAAATAGCCAGACATGAGCAGGTAGGGGCAGAGATGCTTCTCACCTCATGGCAAGAACCAGGTTGGGGAGCTGTGTCCAGGCCCCTCATCCCATTGAAGGGGAATAGGGGGTATGAGCAGGGGAAGGGGGATTTGGGCTAAGAGTGGTGGTGGGACATGGGGAAACAAGGCAGCTCTGCCCTCAAGGGAGGTGCCACCACCAAGTGCTTGCACCCAGCACACTGGTGCCCTCATAAAGAAGTGAGTGGGTCCCTACCCCCACCCCACCTCTCAGGAGGTATGATGGGGTGTCCCACCACATGCAGGATTTTTGGAGTGGTTTTCAGGGAGGTTGCCATAGGGCGAGCAGGGCTGTAGTCCCATAACCAGAGCTGTGGCCCTATAGCTGAGACTGAGCACACCACGATAGCTGCTCTCCCTCCATCACTTATGTCCCAAAGTCTCCAGCACCCACCAGAAACCTGTCTGATGGGAAGCAGCAATTTTGTGCTGAAGGGCCAGGAGAGTGGCTGCACCACCTCCTCCCCAAAATAAGGCAAGGGCCAGCAGGGAGCTGAGACGGGCAGCCACGGCCATGTTAGGATGTTCTGGGGCTGAGGGCACAGCACGTCGTGAGTACGAATTAATTAATGCTAAGCAGTTTTGGATGGCGTCCCAGGCTTTTTTTTTTTTTTAATCTATTTTCATTTCAGCCAACTCGAAGCCTGCTGGCGTTTGCCAGGCCCTGGGTCTGGCAGGGATGGGAAGGGAGGGCAGCAGCACCCATGAAACTGCCCCAGTGCCTTGCATGGAGGGCATTCTGCTGCCTCCATGCCTCCCTGCTCCCCAAAACATGGGTGTCCCCACTGACCCTGGGGCTTTCTGGCCAGTGTGGCCAAAGGCAGTTTTCAGGACCCAGCGAGACCCCCATTTTTTGGCTGTTTTTTTTTTTAAACCCTCACCCTGCTTTCAAGAGGCTCACGCACACTCATTTTGCACCTGGCTCACAGCCCTGAAAACCATCTTGGATATCTAAATGAAAGTTGGAAGCACTCTCAAATGGTACTTTTATTACCCGAAGACACTGCAGAGGGTGAAGGACTGGGGCTGAGGGTGGGCCAAGTGTGTACACTCAGTGATGGGAGGGGGGACTAGTGTGTCTGTCTGTCTATCTGGGGGTGCACACAGCAGGGCTGCTGGGAGAGGTGTACATGGGCATCCATGGGTGCTTGCTGTGAACAGGCTGGGTCTCCATGAAGGGGAAGGGATGTCCCCACTGTAGTCAGACCTCAGCGCCTGGCATCACTGATGAAACAGCCCCTTCTCCCTGCCAGGTCCATAACTCCCCAGAAGAAAATAAAAGTGCCAAAAACATGCCCCCCACCTCCCATTCAGGCAGCCAGAGAGAAGCCCTGCACAAGCCAGTCATGTTCCCCTGGCTCCCCCCAGATGCCTTTAAATTTAGCTCTTCTTCCGTCTCCGGTTGTGTGAGCCAGGCCGGCAGCCAAAACCTCCGCAGCTGTACACACCCCTTGGAAAGCATCTTGCCCACTCCACAGAGGCCTGGAGTCACAGAAAGGGACCCACTGGCTGCCACTCCCTCTCAAGCAACACAACACCCCTCTCCAGAACCAACCCCTGCACTGGGCTAGATGGAAAAGACAGGAAGGGTTAAGTGACATGCCTGAGGTCCCTCCAAGGAAGTTGTGGCAGAGCTAAAAATGACACCAAACCCCCTCCTCCCAGGCTTGGGAGCGAGGGAAATCCCAGTCTGGGTATAGGAAGTAAAAGCCCCGTCCACTGCTGGTCCCCAGGTGCCTGGGGATTTGGGCAGGCATTGCTGCACTCGTGTGCTCCTGAAAGCCAGGAGAGCGTGGCACTGTTTCCCGGCATGCTCACACCATTGGCCTATATGTTCACATGTGCTCACACACACACCCCACGCGTGGGCCCACTGAGCCCCAGGCCTGTGTGTGCAACCGAGGGCTCCCCCGTGCATCCCCACCACGTGTGGGGGCAGCTGTGTGTGGGTGTGCGCGCTGAACATGTGTGCAACTGGGTGTGCAAATACCGAGGTGTGTGTTTACAGGTGTGGCTGCATGTATGTGAGCTCAGCTGACGTGTGTGTATTCACACAAGCGTGTGGGCAGTGGGATGCACGCACATGTGAGAGCACACACGTGCATGCAGGGGCCCCCGCTGTGAGTGGGTGTGGGAGCGTGCGAGTGGGCTGCCATGTACTGTGCCCAGGCACCACCAGATGGTGCCCTGTCTTCATGTCACCTTCGGGGCACTCAAACCTGCGCCCTGTGCGGGGACACTGCCCTCTGTAGGGTGATGACATCGCCTGGTGCTTGGCTTCTCCAGCCAGCCAGAGCCCCCCACCCCAGCCAGGGTAGTGTGACAGCCACAGTGACACCTGCCAGTGCCAGAACTGTCTTAGGAGGGTGTCAGGTCAGCCCCTCGGTGGCACTGGAGGAGGGGGTTTTGCTGCAGAGGGTGTCCTCGATGCAGGGAAGCAAGGACAGCGTGGGAAGCCTTGGGGGTGTGTAAGTGGTTTGAGTGGGTGGGCAGCTCCCCCCTTTCCCTGGGCACACGTGGCATTTCTGGGTGTCATAGGTCCCACCCTGCAGTGACTACAAACCCACCAAAAAGATGGAGATGCTTGACTTACACTCGAGTGTGCAGGATGGGGGCTACAGCCGGCCCCAGTCCTCATTTCTGCAAGGCTGAGACCTGAACAAACTCGTCACACGTGGGCACAGCAAAGAAGGGAATGACTTCTGGAGAGGTCGGGAGTGGTGATTTTGGGTCCGTAACCCTCTCCCAGCTCAATGAGCTTCATCCAGTGTGCACAACCCCCGCCAGCCTGACCCATTCCCAACCATCCCCCTGCCAGCTCTTTGCCATGGGTGCCAGGGGTCCTGGGGAGCCGCCATGAAGCCGCCTGGCAACAACTCTGGTCCTTCATCTTCTCCGAACTGGCCCGACCTGCCGAGCAGATCGGACCTGCCGCGGGACCCCGGCTGTGCTACTCCGCGGGTCCCCTCCCTGCTCGACACCACCCTCCTCTACCCCAGGAAGGGCCCCATCCCAAAAAAAGCCAGGGGGCACGTCGCCTGCGCGCTGCCAGCCGTCGGGTATCCTTTGGCCACGCGTGTCCCTTTCAGACAAAGGGCCCGGCACAAAGCCACGCCGTGCCCGCACCCCCCGCGTTTTCCCGGCGCACGGCTTTGTCCCGGTGCCCGTTCGATGGCCGCACCGCCAAGCGTGCGCCGGTGCCGAGCCCGCAGCCCTCCCCAGTGGGACACGGGAACCGTCGAGACTGGGTGCGGGAGAGGCAGGGGTGGCCACATCCTGCAATCCTATCGACGCCACAGCGGGACCGGGATGCCATTCAGCTCCTTGCCCCTTCTGAGGGTGCACGGGATGCCCCCCACACATAGGGCCGTGGAGTCCCTTTGCCCGCACTGGCTGGGGCAATGGCGCACCTTCCCCATCCCTCCCTCCGCTCCCTTCTCGTTTCCCCCCCAAGTCGCTTTTCTCATCCCCCCGATTCACTCCCCAAATTCACCGCTCCATTCCTCACACAGGGTTGTTCCGCTCGGGGGCTATCCCCCTGCCACGCCTGCCTGTGTCGCGGGTGGGAGGTCACACCTGTGCGCGCAGGGGACGCCTTGCCGCAGAACGCGGTGCGGGGGTCATGGCAGAAGAGGGTGGCAGCATGGCACCGTGACGGCCCGATCCGCACGACACCCCACTGCCCTCCGTGTTTTCCCTGCAGCCTTTTGTGTGCGCGGCGGCGGGCGCGGGGCGGGCCTCGGCCTTCCCTTCTCCTCCTCCCGCTCCTCCCTCCCCCTGGCCGCCATTTCGCAGTGCCGGCCTCGCCCGCGCCCTCTCCACATCATGGAGGACCGGCGGCGGGAGGAACAATGAGCGCCCCCCCCAACTGCCGTGCCCGCCCCCTCCGTGTCCCCCTGCCCGCCCCACGGCCATTTGTCTTCGCACAGCGCCATGGCCGAGCTACAACTAAGGAGGCGTCTTATTTCAGGCCAGGGTCACGTCCACGTGTGATGAGTTAGGTCCAGTCTTACCCTGGCGGATGCGGCAACTGGGATGCACCTACAGCGCTTCTCCATCCCTTGCTTGCTCTCTCACCCATCTGTGGGTCATCTCATCCTGCCCGGGCACCACGGGGGATCTGCCCCAGGGCCATGGGGACATGAAAACCATTCAAAGAAGTTTTGGAGAGATGTTATGTGTGTGCAGGTGATAGGTGACCACGCGTGCACATGATTTGGGCACTCCTGTGATAGTTTGCAAATGTGATGAAGCATGTGGGACACTGCTGAGATGTGACAGTGCAGGCACACACACCCACCTGCACACATGGCACCATGAGAGCTCACATAAAACTGTGTGTCGCTGCATGCATGGCACCCTATGTGCTCCCATGGCTGTGTCCACATGCACCAGCTTGTGGGGGTGTGACGGCAAGAGTGGGTGAGTGTGCACACGTGTGCATGTGAGCACCATCAGGGTATGCAGGGTATGCTCCTCTGTGTGTGTGATATACAGGAACACGTGTGACACCTGTGCAGTTGTCCCCTGTTTCCTCGTCAGTGTCTGAGCAAGGGCTCAGTGTGATGGCACAAAGAGTGTGTGAGAGTGAGCATGTGCACCCCGAAGAGGAGATGGCTCATGGAGGGACACTCCAGGCACACTTGGAGGTGCCTCAGCCCCTCCCACCATCCATAGAGTCACAGCTCTCAGCCCCAGGTCCCCCTTAGAGTGGGCAATAAGAGGGAAGCCTGCAGTCTCCACTGTCCAGTCCTGCTCCCCAGTACCCCATGGAGCCAGGAAGAGAAAAAGGAGGCTGGGGGACAAGTTGGACAGACAGGATGCTCCCTGCCACCCCCTAGGGGCCCTCCTTCAAAGTCCTGGCCCCCAAATCGCTGCTGTGGGCGTTGCTCCTGGCTCCCCCTGCTTGTCTTCATTCTGCTTTTCATTCTGCTTCCCCTTTCGGGTTTATCTCACCACAGCAGTAATAGTCTGGAGCTTTCCCAGGCTTTCTGCACCACCCAACTTTTTAACTGGATGCAGCCAAACTGCCACCCTGCTCCTCTCCTGGGCTTGCATTGCTCCCCCAGTAGACCCCATGGAGAAATCAAGCCCGGAAGGAGTGCAGGGTAATGCTCACCTCAAATGGTTTAGGGCCTGAGCCTGTTGCTGTCCTCAGCCCCAGATAACCAGTTTTCATTTGCACAAGCTCCCCAGTCCATGTTGTGCCCTCCCTCCTCTGCCCCATAGTGCTCTGCTGGATGACAAACAGGGACAGAGACTTATGCCTTCATCAAGAGAAGTGCCAAAAAGCCAGGGCAGATGACAAGGGTAGCTGCCCTGTGTGAGCTGTGCGGTGAACAGTGCTCCCACCATGCCTCCTGCCCCCTCTTCAGTGCCTTCCAGCTAGCAGTGTCAAGGCACTTTGCCAACATTAAATATTCACTTCCCTTCTCCATCCCCTCCCTGCATCAAAGTTCGGCGTGGCAGTGCAACCGCTGCCCTGTCTTTGCCCCGCGTCAGGGGGATGCGACTGGGAAGATGCTGTGTGCCTCCTCCTGTAGGGACAGTGGGGGGCAGAGGAGAGCCACGTCCGTCCCCCAGCACACAGCCAATCGATGGCCCTGGCGACCAGGGTCACCTTCCCCCTCAGCAGCTGATCTCCTCTGCATCTATTCACTGCATTGTGAGGTTCAGCTCTCCCTGCATCCCACCTGTAGGCTTGGATATGGCCAGGAGCTGCTCCTGCTACCCGACCCTTATTCCTCCCCACCCCTCAAGTATCAGCTGGCCTGTTCACCCAGAGAAGTAGCCCGTTGAGCTTGGATTAATAACTATCAGACCCCAAACAAGGTCACCTAGGGGGGTGTGCCCCTGTGTGCCACAGTGGGAGCAGACTGGAGCACAGGGTGTGCTCCCTGTTGAGATCCCACAGGATGGTCAGCAGGTGTGGGGAGTGGAGCTAATAGGGGTCTGCAAGTAGAGGAATATTTGGGGTGTCAGCTGTGAGTGCCAGTCAGAGTGCCATTCTCTAGTGCTCTGGGCTGCAAGCCACAATCCCAGTATCCACCAGTGCAACTGGAGTCCAGGGCATCAGTGCAGAGCAGGGATGGAGTGGGAGGCGGTGGGAAGCAGCAGCTGTTGCAGCACAGCAGGTCCTGCTGCCTGGGTGCACAGCAGGGACAAGGGTGACAGAGGTAGCAGGGGTGTTTTTCAGAATGAAATAAATGTTGCAGCTGAGGAAAGAGAAGTGAATTTTGTTTGAGAAGGGGCTGGGAAGTGCCATACCACTTCCCACCACCAAGTCTGTTTTCAAAACCCTGGGAGAAAGCTCCTTTACAAGGGGTGCCTTTACTTTTGCCTTCAGGATTTCACACATCCCTCTGTGACCAAAAAGACCAGAGAAGTGCTCTGTGTGGTCAAAACGCGAGCACGAATGCTGCTTGCAGGCCCAAAACATGCAGAGGACCAGGACAAGAGGTCATGGGAATGTTCCCATGGGATGCACTTCTGCGAGGCAGAAGGTCTCTGGTTTGCGGGTGGGAGGGGAAATACCCAGGGCAGCACCAGGCTGGGGAGGCTTATGGCCAGGAAGATTTGGGACCTCCCCAGGAAGGGTGGGAAGACCTGATGTTGGGCACAGCCAGTTGAGTCCCATCTCAGGCTGTTGGTTCCAACAGCTCTGGAAGCAGAGTCGAGCCACCCCTGCCATTCCTGCAGTGTGGCATCATCGCTGCGCACGACACGGCTGGAGTAATTGCCTCCGGGCCGGGTGCCAGAGAGCGGCCGCCTTCAGCCGCCCTCTCCCCAGCACCGCAGATAACTCCATGTGTCCCCCCCCTCCTGCCTCCACACCATGGGGACACCCAGCCCCCTCAGCCCAGGGGATCGTCAGGCTGGGGTGAGTGGGGAGAGAGGGGATGGGGGGTTCTGGGGCAACCTCGTGGTGCTCAGGGCCCACTTCCTTGCATCCCACTACCCTGATTTCAGAGGGCTGCTCAGCAAAGCCCGAGGGCTTCCTGCTGCAAAGGCCACCGGAGCATTTTAAGAGTGTGCTTTTGCCCGGCTTCCTTCCTCGGAATAAACCACGTCCTGGTGTTACTGAGAGTGAAAAAAAAAAGCATTAACGGCCAACGGTCAAGGCTAGAGCCGGGAGTGCTGCCGCCATCCCGCCCGTCCTGCCAGGATGGGGGCGACACGACCTGCTGGAGCCCCGCGACAGGCCCGGCCCCGCAGCCGTTGGGAAACAGGATGCAATAAAAGCCCATGTGGAGGCCGTGTGTCGGCAGGGAGGGGAGAGGGGACGGCTGCGGGCCGAGCCGCGGGCAGCATGTGTGGCAGCAGACGGGGAGTGTGGCATCTGCCTGCAGCACGGAGCGGTGGGTTTGAGGGGGACTGCACGCCGTAGCTTTTGCTTGCCCAGGAGTGGGGAGCACAGCACTGGCTGCAGCCTGGGGACAGAAAAGGACACATTTCATGCCCAGCAGTCACAGCACTCAGGGAGCTTTGATCTTCCAGACTCACCTTTGCCGTGCAGTCTCGGAGGGATTTGTCCTTCTGGGCTCAACCTAAAGCTCTTCCTAAAGTTTATTTTTATAATTAACCTATTTTCAAGGCTGAACGGCATGAAGGAAGGCGTCGTGGGTTAGCTGCTAAGTGTCCCCAGCCCGTGTGCAGCTCCAGAGCTCTCTTGGACTCTGTCAAGCATGTTACATACAGGCTGAAGCCACCAGTCCTGCTGGCACCCTGCTGCTGAGACAGCGTGGAAACGCTGCAGTAGTGCCAAGTCTGGGGTGGAAGTTTCTGGAAAACTACAGCCGGTATGTCTCTGCCACTCCTGTGCTCTCAACCTGGATACAGAGTAGATTTTGCCCTGAGTTTTTGGGCAGTTATGGGGTTTTTTGGAGGCAAGTTGGAGCTGGGATGAGCATGATGGATGGCAGCTTGCTGCCTCTGGCTCGTTGGAGCTCATTGTCCCCTCAGCGGAATCTCTGGGGTGCAGGGGGTACAGACTGGGGCTGCCAGGGGATTTGGAAGCTGGGCTGTGGTGTCAGCATGGGTCTGGGAGACAGAGGCTGTGCTCCATCAGAACATTCCCATCCCAGATTAAATGTGGGGGTTTTCTGTATCAGACTGGGCACGGAGAGCCCTCCCTGCCCCGGCATTCCTGCTCTGCCAGAACTTAGATCTCATCCAAGGACACATGGATAGGGCACAAGGTCTTGGAGCAGGCAGAGAGAGCACCACCAGTGGCCAGGGAGTGAGGAGAGATGCACTCCCCTTCCACACAAAAGAAAACCATCACTTTATGGTAGCAGCAGATGCCCCACAGAGGAAAAAAAATATGGTTTTTATACCCATATCCAGCACCTTAGATCCTCCCCAGCTGTGGAATGAGTCTGCCGGAGCTCAGTCTGTGTGCGTGGGCTGGCAGTCACACTGTCAGCACCCAGGGAGTTCCCGTGGTAGAGTGGCTCACATGTGAACCTGTATGAAAGCCCTTCCTGCAGGTGGGGCCTGCTGGGTGCCCTACATGCAAATTTTGCATTGTCCAACAAGGAGTTGAGCTGTAAACCAGCAGCTCTCTCTCTCTTTTCCTCCACCAGTTGCTCATTTTTTGCCAGCCCCACTGCATGTGTTTGCAGATTGTCACCTCCCCTGTCTGCCAGGATGGAAATGTGGTCAAAGTTTATGAGAAGGGCACCAGTCACACAAGCACGTGTGTGTTTGTGTGTATATACAGGCAAAGCATGATGGGGTGACCTTTGCTTTGTTAGGAAGCCAGGCTGAGAAACACGGCCAGGAGGGGTGGAAGTAAACAGGCAGGAAGTTGTGGGGACATGCATGTGGTAGGTATATTTCCAGCTCTGCTCTGCCTCCCTCCAGCATGGGAAGGCAGCTGGGAAGGAGGACAAAGGGACAAATGGCTGCAGCAGGAGCCAGAGCTCACCTTGGGCAGCAAAACTGGCCTCCACATCCCCACCAGAGCAACGCTACCCGGATGTGGGATGTGCCATGGGGCCATGCAGTGCCTGGTCTTTGTTGCCCAGAGGCACTTCCATGATCATTACAGAATATTTCTCCTGTGGAAGATGGCCCAAGGGGCTACACATATCCCATCCTGCTGGGATGCCTGGCTCCCCAAGCATAAGGGCAATTCCCCACTGGTGGTGTACACAGAATGAGCCCCCTGCTGCGGGCCCTGGCTGTGCTTGCAACTGCTGCAGTGTGGGCACCATGGGACTGTGCTGTACACAGTGTCTCAGCATGGGAGCAAGGAGCCCTTGGTGTCCAGCCTGGATGTCCTTAGCTGGAAGTGAAAGAGTGGTGCAATCCATGCCATGTATGAGGCACTGCCACTCCATCTCAGAGGCAGAGAAGTCAGGCCTGGTGACTCAGACCGAGTCCTCTGCCCTCTGATTCCTGACCCCTCTCGATTTTCACAATAGCCCCCAAGATGCTCCCTGGGACCCCACAGTGAATGGCTCCCTGTAGTCACCACAGGCTCCTGTGGTCAGCCCTGGCTCTTGCTCATGCCAATGGCTGCCTGCATGTGAGGCTTGTGAGCACCTGCCCTTGGTCCCCAGCTAGGGCTCGTCACCATCCCAAGTGCTGCAGGGGAGACTGCAAGGCCCATCAGGGTGCCTTGAGCTGTGTGGGTGCTCAGCCATGCTCCAGCCAGCACAGAGGGTGGTCACATCCCTGTAACAGCAGGGGTGAGGAGAGGTGGCTCCATGGAGTGGCTGTGACTAATGTCTCCCATTTTCTGCTCATGCAAGGCCCGTGGCTTTGGCACAGAAGAGCATCTCTGGCATCCAAGTTCACCAGCACTTTGTTGGGTGACTTCCCATGTTGCAAAGGTTGGGGCTACTCATACTTCCCAGCCAAACCTGATGCTTCTCCACCCCTCCTGCATCCACACTGGGATTGGGGCTCCCTCTGGAGCAAAGAGCAAGGGGGATGGTTAACTATCACATGCCTGATCCATTCTCCTCCCTCCAGCCGGAGACACCAGTGTGTCCCCTCCCAGTGCAGTACAGGGAGCAGAGACATGGAAGAGAGCATGACTCAGGCTGGATCAAATGCTATTGGTGCTCCAGCCATCACTGCTCAGCCCAGGAGTGGGATTTTACACTGTCAAGAATACAGCACAGACCTGGGCCAGACCAGGACTTTGGCCAAAATGCAGAGTTGGGGGTCAAGGATGAGCTGAGGAGGGGATGCAGGCAGGTCCCATTGAAGTGGGGCTGGCTGGGAACCAGAGCAGGACTTTGGCTGCTGCTCAGGGCAGGTGGCACTACCTGGAGACAAGGCAGATGCAGGGACACCACAGGTCAGATTTGAGCCACCCTCAAAGCTGGTACCTGGGAAGAGGCTGAGCTGGGCTGCAAGGTCTGATCACACCCAAGTTTCAGAAGGTTCGGTGTTGTCCAGTCACAAGCACTGGGAGGAAAGTCAGGAGGTGAACATGCAGCACCTAGTCTGGGGCAGCAGGGATGGGCAGTGCTAACCCATCCCCTCGAGCGACCCTACAATAACAGAGGTGCTCCCAGAGAGCAGCTAGCTCTACACTCACCCCATCCTTTGACACCAACTTGTCCCCAACAAGCCCAAACATCTCCACCAGTGGGCAGCACCCCCGTCTCCAACAACAGCCCCCATCACCTCAGCCTGTTCAGCATTCCTGTACCACTAGCACGACACACCCAGCCCTGTCTGGTAGACCCTACCATAACAAATCAGCAGGTGCAAATGAGGAAGGAAAGAAGACGGTTAGAGATTAAAAGAAAAAAACAAAAAACAAAAAAAGAGAACCAAACCAAACCAACCACCCCGGCCCCGGCAAAGCCGCCAGCGGGACAAGCTGGGCTGCCACACGTTTATTTGGCTGCAGGGGAGGGGGGAGAAATACCTGCCCAGGGAGGCCGCTGGGGTCCTGAAGCCGCCGGTGCAGCGCGGTCCGGTGCGGCGTTGGTGCTGTTGCTCCTCCCGGCGGCGGTTGCGGGCGGCCCCGCATCCCGGCCGCCGGTGCTGGGGAACCCCATCGGGCTGCGGCGCACAAAAGGACTCCGCTTTTAAAGCCCACGGCCCGACTCCCCCAACCCCACAGGGCCCTGATTGGTCGGGGCAGCGCTGAGAGGGGGGTGTAGAGGGGGGGGCGAAGGAAGAAGAATNNAGGGGAAGAAAGAAGAAATAAAAAAAAAAAAAAAAAAGGGAAAAAAAAAACCCGAACACCGGAGGGGAAAGTGCAAACCAAGCCCAAGCACCGGAAAAACCAAACCCGAGGATGCCCCGGGCAGGGCACCGCCGGGTTCTCCCCTGCCTGCGGGGCCGGGAGTGGGGGGAGGCTGGGAGCAGTGGTGGGGCCCGGTGTATTTCGCCGAAGGTCCGACCAGGGAAGGCTGGAAACGGCAAATTTCCTATGGGAAAACTTGCTTATGG
>VZTY01017740.1:13848-43832 GCA_013400935.1 Turnix velox
AGGCGGCTCCAGCCCTTTGCCGGCCCCCCTCTATAACATCCCTCCACTACAATCCGCCTCGGTTTTATCTCCCAGGTTTAGTGGATTTTTTGTCTGAGGGGGAGTCCGGGGAGCTGTGCTTTTCCAGCTCGTCGGCAGGGGGTATGCTTGTACCGAATAATCCAGCCCTTTTGTCCAGAAGAATGGCCCACATCTCGAATCCCCGTTCCCATCCCTGTCCCTTCTCTCGGGTATGCGGGGAGGACAGGAGTCCTGCGAGCTGTCAGACCCCCGGGGTCGGTGGGGGCCCTGCCCTTGACCACCACCAACACCTGCACAGCGGGGCTGAGCTGTCTCTGGGTGCACCCCACGGGTCGGTGAGCGAGCAGAGCAATTGCCCTTGCCCTGTCCCACCCGTGGGAAGGTGCCTCTGAACCCACCAGAGCTGCTGTGAAGAGCACTAAGCAGGGGTGTAATATTTTGGGACTCGGTGACTGCACAGAGCACATCTAGCATTTGGAGTGTAGGGAGAGACTGAGAGAGGAGAAGAGGTGAGACAGGGGTGCTTGTGCTGGTGGGTGATGTAGCTGTGTGTTTGGCCAAGGGTTATTTTTCCTTCATGGGCTCTGAGAACACATTTGACCCAGCAACACAGAGGGAAACTGAGGCACAGGAAAAATTTTACATAGAGACAGGACAGTCCCAGGCCCTTATTACCATCTGTGCCCCCAGCCCAGAGCACCTCAGAGTAGATCTGCATTCTTTGCTGGCCTCCTATGCCACATTCCCTGTTTTAACCAGCCTTTTACTGCCAAACTTTTGGGGCCAGTGCAGCTCCTGTCACCAAAGAGTCACAGGGCATGGAGGAAACACCTCACTGGGGCCCTTGACCTGCTGCTGAGCTCTGCTCACCTCTCTGAGCCCTGGGCAGCAGTGCGCTGGAATGGAGAGCCTGGAGCTATTCAGTAATGACTCCCCTTGTTGTTAATTTGGCAGTCAAAATAACTCAGTGAGTACTTTCTCCATACCTTACTGTGTGGCCATTGCCTCATGTACTAATGAAGAACTGCCCCTGGCAATGCCAACTGTGAAGGAGCTGAATGCTGAGGCCTCATTCCCTCT
Source organism: Turnix velox (assembly GCA_013400935.1). Lineage (NCBI taxonomy): Eukaryota > Metazoa > Chordata > Aves > Charadriiformes > Turnicidae > Turnix > Turnix velox. The sequence continues at coordinate 14,950 of VZTY01017740.1, forward strand.
CTGCATCTTCTGTTGGACTTGTGGTTAGCTCTACCTGAGCAGCTGGTATTCTCTGGGGAGGAAACTGAGGCACATAAGCCAGGCTGGCACTAGCCAGCCTGTGTTGAGCTTGCTCACCTACCAAAACAACCAAGAGTTTCATTGAAAGCAGTGCCCTGAAATCCTTGTCCTCTGCTCTCCCCCTCCAGACCCTGTGCTGGTTCCCAGAGCAGGGCTTATCTCTGCAGTGCAAGGGACTCACACTAAGGGCGAGCAGTCTCTGTGGATGGAGGGATAGACACATTTGTTCCAAGTCTACCTTGAAGATCAACAGGTACAGAGGAAAAAAAAAATAAGGCCACACCATACACAGGCTGTATCCACTCTGAGTTTCTTTGATTTCCTTTTTTCTGTTCCTATAGAGAACCTGTTCTGACTGTGGATTTCTTCTGCTATGGTGCAGGTAGGGATTTTGATCAGGCCAGCTTCTTGAGGATGGGAATTAACCCCAGAGTTGAACTGTCTGGGTTACCAGAGCCTGAGGCTTCCTGACAGACACTAATGATGACACAGCATCACCCTCAAGATTTGTTAAAACCCACACTTTAACAAGATCTCGGTGTATATAAAACCACACAGCCCCATTGCAGTGCCCATGTGCAAAACCAGACCTGCTCAGAAGCGCATCTGAAGATCTCCTTAGTGGCTCTGGCAGGTCTCCAGGCTGCCTGCACTGGCACAAGCAAGGTGTGGGGATTTGCAGGGTCCTGGCATCTGCTTTTGTAGAAATGTTGGCAGGGAGGGAATGGTGGCATAGTGTTTCAGGATGCTCTATCCAGTCCATCCCAAGGGCTCACCTTGGTGGATAAACCCTTCTGAGCCTGGTGGAAGTTGCTGCCCAGCCCAGGATGTGCAAGTGAAGTTCACTCCCATCTGTGCCCAAAATGGGCTGGAGCCTGAGGCTGAGGGATGCCACCAAACCCAGCTGCCTTTTCTCTCCTGAAGATAAAACTCCCACAATAGCCCAGGCAACAGGGGGAAAAACAAACACAAATACAGCACAGGGAAAGTTTGGCTGAAGCTGGCCAGAGCATGCTGGCAAAGAGAATGCTCCCACTAGCATTTGTTCCAGCTTTCATGCAAAGCCCCCATTTTTATGAAGTGGGGTCCTGGAGAGTTTGTTTCACCGCCCCTCAGAGCAGCCCCACGAAGCCAGCCTGGCTGCAGGAGGGAGATGTGGAGCCAAAGCCTGATCCCACCCAGGACTTCAGCACTTCTTTCAGCAGCATAACAGCATTGGTGACATCGAGGGACTATTTGTCATCAGGAAAAACATGCTGGCAGGAGGTAGGAGGAGTGCCAGCGGCTGCAGAAAAGCTCTGGCTGTTGAGAAGGGATACCAGTATCCAGCATCCCAGCACTGTGCTTGGGCTTCTGCCCTCACCAGTCTCGTGAGGCTGAAGCGTGTACAGGGCAAGGCTCTGCCAGCCTGCAGTGACATGCACGGACACCATGGGTGAACTCAGTAGGCTGGCCTCTTGTCCTCATCCAGACAAGATCAGGAATCCAACCAGAGCTAGGCTGGCCTTGGGACACTGGGGAGCTGAGGCTGGTATCATGTTTGGGACAGACTCCTCTGTAATACCAGCTCAGCTCTTCCTCTGCCTGTGGCGGTGTCTTCCCAAGGGCCATAGTTTTGCAGTTATTGCAGTGATTCTTCCCCTTCATTGTGCCGCATCTGGGCCAGGCAGCTCCGGCTCACAGGGAATTTGAGTCAAATACTGAAAGCTGAAATGGGTCTTTTGAAATACTCTCAAAGCGAGGGAAGAAGGGGTCAGGTTTGCTCACAGCTTTTCAGCCAGACCCTGGGCCAGCGCCCAACTCCACCCACTGCTCTGGGGGTTTTCAAGGCTGAGGCAGCCAGGAAATCAGTTTGGAGATGATCTTTCAAGTCCTGTGTGCTCCTGGGACTAGGTTTGAGCCAGATGTGATGAAACTTCAATAGAAGATGTTTGGCCTTGAAGCAAGGTGATGTTCCAGATGGGAGCTGGGAACTACAGAGGAAGCCTGACTACCAACTCTGAATATGGTCACCCAGGATGAGCTCTTTTCTCTCCTCTAGTAACCTCTCCTGCTAACCTAATGGCTGTCTCACAGATCACTTAAGAGCAAAGTTGTGCGTGGCACACAGTCCTCTGTCCATACACATCCAGATATGAACAGTAGGTTTGGCTCTTTCTCCTCCTTCTTCTCTGACATTGCTCCTCTCCTGTTATTTTTGAAGCAACTCATCTGGATGAGGCCCCTCACCAGCCTCTCTATAACATGCACACTTGTTCCTGTGCTTTCAGCAGCTTCTCCTGGGCTTTCCTCCTGCTCTATTTAATTAGACACCAAGGGAGAGGGACAGTAACCAACAATTAGGTGAGCTGGAGAATTGCCCTGGTTTCCTGGCCTCGCTGCTCTGAGCACCTTGGGAACCACTTTCTCCCAAGGCAGGAGGAGGAGAGGGAGGGGGCAAAGGCTCTTGGAAAGATGGAGCAAAGCTGAGAAGAGCAGGCGATGGGTAAAATTGTAGATATGCAGTGGGATGAGGTGAGTTAACTACCTGTGGGGTTTGCTCCTGGCCCTAAAACAGAGGGGCTGTGGAACCATCACTGAACAGGATCATCTAGATGGAGGAACGTTTTATGATTGTCAACTATTGCCTTCCCTGTGGCATTCCTGGGGAGGTATTACTTCCGACGCCAACTGTGTGCCTGCCCCAGTTGGAAACAGCTCCAACCAGCCTCTGTTTCCCTTTCTGTTGCCAGTTCAGGGCCTTGAAGCTGATCTCCAGCATTGCCAAGAGATCGGGTCTTGGCCCACTTGGTAATGGTGTGATCACAAAACATTTTGGGAACAAAGAACATGAGATGCTGAGCCAAACACTGAGCTCCTGAAGAAGACATCAGGGAATGGGGATCTGACTGCACCCAGGTGAGTCTGGAGGCTGTGATTCAGTCAGTGAAGGTAGTCACTGAGCGGGTGATAAACAGAGGTGATCCTGACTCAAACTGACCTGGAAAGGCAATAGGAACCAGATAAATCACAGCAGTCCAAAGCTTGTGAGTGTCCCTTTGCCATCCTTGCTGGCTGGGAGCTACCCAAGAGGAGATGTGGGAGTCTCATGAACAAGCTGCTGCAGAGGAGGATGCCTGAGCACAACCCAGATAACAGGGACAACTGGAGCCCTGGTACCTGCATCCTACTGGAAGTCTAAGGTAATCAGAAGCTTTCTTGGTCCTGGCCTCTCTGAAAGGTTCAGAGCTGGCCTTGCCAAGGCCAGAGCTGTCTCTGCATCTGGCCAAGAAATTCCTGCCAAGACATTACTTGGCCAAAGTCCTGGAGGCAGGATAAATCCATCTGGATTTTTAAACCCCAGGCAAGTGGCTGTGCATGTGCCCAGACATGCACCCCTAGGAGAGGCTGTTCCTCTCTGCATCCACCTCTGCTGATCCTCCTCTACTTGAGGTTGTCTCAGCCCTTGCTTCTGCTCCTGACTCAGATCCTTTAGCTTCAAATCCCATTAGGCTTCAGCAGCATCCTCTTAGAGGGCTTTTCAGAGGAGTTGTGCCCCATTCTCACTCACACAGGGAGCTCTGCCTGGTGACACAGCAATGGAAATCACCCATTTGTCCCCATAGCAAATGGCCTGGTGTTGGCTTAAGGGTGCTCTCCCGCTTACAGACTGAATGCCTTACAGGGAAATTCTTGGTGAGGCTGAAGATTCTGAATCTGCCACTTTACCACCAGAAATATAATATGAAATGATCCATGGGCCTAGACCCCTGCTTGGCCATGGCAGCCGATGCCTCTGATACCACTCATCCACTAGTCCCAACCATCCTTGTGTGTAATAAATTGACATTTGTTTGTATCAAGCTGAGTCCCATCTCTCAATCACCATATCCTTGCAAGATGCCACCAGCAAATAAGTGACAAGCATTGGTGGGTCCATCCATGCAGAATGACAAAGGCACTGGGAGAAGGCTGGTGAAGAGGAAGCAAGTCTACCTGGGTGAGACACATTGATCAGAGGCATCCGATGCATTTTTCATGACCAATCTGGGCTGCAGCTCAGGAGAAAGTGATGAGCATGCATTTCTTCTTGGCAAATGCACCTGCTAGAGCTGAAGAGCCCCCATCTGAGGTTGGCAGCATCTTAAGGGAGAAGTGAAGATGCCAAATGTCTCACTCTTCTGTTACAGCTCCTTGGGCTGGCTGCCCATGGTAAGCTAGGGATGGAGCATGGTGTCCAAATTTCTGTGGCAAGGAAGAGGAGATAGCCTTAGCACTGCAAAGCATTGCAGCTAAATGGGCTTTTCATGCCAAAATCCACTGATGCTCTTGGCATCTAAGACTATCTGGTGAGCCCCAGCACACACAACAAAGCATCAGACTGGAGGGTGTTTCTCTGCAGCATTGCTCTCTCTAAGGTCAACAGCTTCTCCTTGCTGGGACTTGTCACCTAGTCCTTGTCACAAGCACATGCAGCTCATCTGAAAGTGATGCTACACCTCGACTAGCTAGTTAATGATGCTCTGCTTCTCAGCCTGGACTTGAGCACGACATTCAGCAGCAAGGGATGTGGGCCATGTCAGGCTTTCCCAAGAGAGGGGAAGGGTGGCAGAGAGGATATCTGTGTGGCTTCGCATCAGATGTGATTCAGCCTAGGAGTCACAGCCTTGGATGGGTGCAGTGCCCCAGGGCTGATTATGTCTGGAGACTTTGGGGAGAATGTTAAGATAGGGACCTTCCTTCCAAAATGTCCAAGCACCAAAGCACCTGGAGAACCCAATCCTGGGCAGCTGGGGTTTCTCTGGTCCCCTTTCAGTGGAGGACGGTGACACTGAATTCAGACAAGTTGTGCAGGGGGGAGCCATGGTTGGGTGGCTGAGAGTAGTGGTGTGACAGCAACATCGTCTGTGGAACCTGTCCCTCTTTGTTGCAGGGTTCCCTTGGGACAGGAGGCAGCTGGGTGACCTATGGGACATCTGCTCATTTTGGCATTTGGCACGATGCCACCACACTGCGGGGTGGGATGCTGAGCTGAAGCATGTCAGGCTGGAACTACCCTGGTGCTGGGACTGAGGGGGGTCTTAATGGGGCCAAAACCAGACTGAAAGAGGTATTTAAGACAGCAACACTCTACATTTCAGGAGGAAGACCTTAGAGATGCCTGACTCTGGGTTTTATACCTCTCTGCCCACAGCAGCTGCCCCATGAGATGGGGGGGCAATGGTCACATCCACCCCATTGACCCTGTGAGCACCCTCTGTGATTCTGCTTCTCTTGCTGAACCCATTTCCTCCCTTTCCTCGTGCCCAAGGATGCTTTGCCTCTCTGGAGGCTGCAAATAAACCCGCCAGGCCTGGGACACCAGCTTCCTCCCTGGAAACATCGCTGCCGTAATTCCCAGCAGAGCTGAGGTCGACTCCATATGGCTACGGGCTCCCATCCGCTCCACTTGCAGCCTGCCCGGCCCGGCCGCCTGGCGGCTCCTCCCCGGTGCAATATGGTACCGCTCAGCCCAGCGGCAGCACCGGGGGATTAGCTCTTTCTGTCGTTGTTGTTGTTGCTTTATTAGCTAAACCTAACGAGGCAGCATTTGTGCGGCCCTTGAGGGCAGGTGGCTGGGATTTATGACTGCAGCACTACCGGGTGACCTGGAGCAGAGACAGGCATTTAGTGGGGGGTAAAAGAAACCAGCACCCGCACCCCCAGGGATTCTGGGAGGACCGGGCAGCTGCGGTGCCCAGAGACCTTTGGTGATGTTGTGTTTGTGCCGAGGGAGAGACTGCTCCTGCCGTCCGGGGGTATTCACTGGCATAGCTCCCATCGGAGCTGGCAAGGACTCTGTGCCATGCTGAGAGAGCACCCGCATTGCGAGAGTCACAGCTGGCACGGGCACGGTGCTGCTCTGAAGGGGCATTTCACTGCCCAGACGGCCGCTGCGCATGAAAAGGGCATTGTAGGGGAGCGTGCGTGGCTGGGGAGCAGCTGGTGTTGGCAAAGCATCATTGCGTCTTAAAAGTGCACAAAGCCCACTGCCTCCTTCTCCAAAGGGCAGTTTTGGAGCTGGTGTGGGAGAGAGAGGAAAGGCAAGACATTGCTGGGACGGGCCAGTGCACATCACTTTGATGAACAATCATGCAGGTCCCAGCTGTGATCTGGGGGCCTTCCTCACAACCCAGTGTGCGATGAGAGTGGGGTAGGTGCTGCCCCAAGCCCCAAGCTGTTTCCCACTAGGTGCCACAGGATGCTGCACCCCTGGAGTGGTGACACCCAGATCCACCAAACAAAGGGGACTTGGAGATTTAGTAAAAGTTCCTTGTCTCCCTTTCTTCTACGCCAGCCACTGGGAGTCCCTGCCTGTGGTTCCTTTCAGAATCAGGGCATCTGCCCCAGAAACTGCCTGCATCTCTGCTGAGAATGCCTTTCCCATGCCCTGCCCCAGGGGTTGCAGTGTGCCCCTGTACCTGTCTGCGTGGGCCTGGTTCACACCAAGGCATCACAGAAGTTTCCTCCTGAAACTGGTTTTCAAACGGGCTGAGCTCACCCAGCGTGAAGAGCAGGACGGGCAACGCTTCATTTCAGGCGGCAGCATAAATCAGCCCTTGCTGGTGTCGGGTTCTGCCAGACGTTCCCCTGAGGGAAGCAGAGGCAGCCGCAGGGGATGTTTCTCCAAGCCCGAGTTTGCAGCTCGGGGCCTGAGTACAAATGCACGGCCATGTTCAGGTGCATAAAGGGGACTGGGGACACACAAGGGGCAGGCAGAGCCCTCCGGCAGTGGAGGAGAGGAACCAGCTGGACGCTGTGATGTCTTGAATCACCACTGGCAGCTTTTCTGGCACCGGTTTGGTAAACCAGGGCGAATAAAGCATCTTGGTGATGCTTGGAAAGGTGCACATCTCCTTCTAAGGAGACACCTGAGTGAGATGGGGTGTGTGGGGAGGGTTGAAGGCAGTGGGGAATAAGGGAAGGAGCCACACAAGACAAAAAATACTCAGAAAAGTCCTCGGCAGCCAAGCTCACTAGCCCAGACATGCCACAAAGCTCCTCTCGCTTGGAGCCGCGGCTTGAAAAGAGCCTTTGAGGAAAAAACGGGAAGCACAAACACGTTTCTCCTCCTTTCCCTGAGGGCAGGAGGCCCTGGTCCATGGCAGAGCGCTGCACCCCACACAGAGGAGGACACTCGTGGGGTGGTTTGTCACAGCATCCTTGGGTGCAAATGGGAGAGCAGGGGTGTGCATGAGGAAGGAGCTAAGTGGGTTTCAGCGTCTCCAGGTGATTGGTGTGGTGGAAGGAAGGGGGTCTCTGCCTCCTTGCCCATCTCTCCGCCGTAAGAGGGTTGCCAGGTGGGGGATTTTGGGGTGACGTGGGGGGAGAAGGGGGGTACCCCGCGCCGGGCAGCCCCAGTCTCCCACGGCAGAGGGCGCCCTGCTCCACGCTTGCGAATGGCTGAGCGGTGGTGGGGAGGCCACAGCAGTTCGCATGTTGGGGGGGCCGGCCGGTTCCCAAAGTCCCGAGGAACCCCAGTGCTCCCCAAACTGGAAAACAAAGCCCGGCCTCAGCCCCTGCCCTGTGAAGGGCAAAGTGTTCTGCAGTCTGTATCATTGCCCTCTGGAGGGGAAGGTGTTTTCAGTCTGCATCCCTGACACCTGGAGGGCGAGACGTCTTGTATCCTGCATCCCTGCATCACCGTATACTTGCAGTCTGCATTCCTGCACTGTGGAGGACGAGGTAGTTTGCAGCTTGCATCCCTGCATCCCTGTATCTCTGCATCTCTCCATTCCTGCCCCAGGGAAGACAAGGTGATCCTGCCCTCCCATTTCCTAATGACTCCCTGGAGCCAGATGAGGCTCGAAGTGGCACTTTAAGGATGCTGCATGCAGGGAACAGCTGCAACACTCACATGGATGGAGACACCAGGGGACACGACAGAAGGTTAAAATATCCCGAGTGGCAAGAAAAAGGCATGAAAGGGCGACTGTACCTGCCACCATCAGCAGATGAGTGATTAGGGCAGCAGATAGAGACAGAAGGTTGAAATTCAAAATTGGTGGCATAAGGACTCCCCACAGGACCTCCAGCTGCAGGACACCCCGGTTGTTCACATGGTCAATAAACAAGCAGGCAAAGTCGTGGAAGATTTGGAAAGAAAAAGTCCATGACTGGAAGTCATAGAAAGAAAAAGAATACGGAAGTCTGTTAAATACAAAAGCTCTGGCATCCCAGATGGCCGTACCTGGGAATACCTGTCCCATCTGGCTTCTGGGTCCCTTGTTGTCATTGCATGAGCAAAGGACCGAGAAATAGGCCATAAATCTGCCTGCAGCTGAACCTCTCTGGGAAGGTGGGATACACAAAGGAGGTAGCTTTAGGGGAAGCCAGTGTCATAGGATCTAGATAATAAACCACCTCTTTCTACTGTAGGGACAGAGGCCTATGTTCATTCAGAGGGAAGATCAGTGCTGTAATTCTGATGCTCTTCCAATTGCAGAGTGTGTGAGCACTGGGAAATCCCTGAAACTCATCATCAGATTAAAAGTTTGCTACATATTTTAGCAACATGGATTGTTGTCCTGGTGTGGTACCCTCCAGCAAACCCATCATAGCTGCTGTTGGTGCTACGTGATGCCACTACCTAAGGGAAGGAAAAACTGAGGAAGAAACCAAAACAAGTGTTTGAGGAACCAGCAGTGTGTCCTCAGCTTCTGGTCTGATCCCGATGGCCCAAGCCCTGAGCTGATTACTAGCAGCTTGATCTTTCCTCTAATGCCACAGCCTGGTGCTTGCAGAGGGCTGGCTGGGAGAGCTGGTGCAGCCAGCTGCCTGCTGTTTCCAGCTTGGCTTTGCTGGCTCCACACTGTGTTTCTCACCTTCACCAGCAATGAAGTCCACAGGGCAGCACCTTCATGGTAAGCCCTGAGCAGCCCAAACGCCTGGGCAAGCCTTCAGCTTTCAGCCTGCAGCCTGGAGGCTGGGAGTTACCAGCACTGCTCAGGAGTGAGAAAGGTCTCCTGGGGACAGGACAGGGGTGACAGAGGACACCATGGGAAAAGCCACTTTGCAGAAGGCAGCACATGGGAGGACAATGGCTGGCATCACAGTGAGGTAACAGGCAGTGTGTCCCCTACGAACAAGAGCCCTCTCTACTCTGAGACCACCTGAGTACTCCTATCACACCTGGAGGATAAGACACAGAAAAGATTTGTTGCAATTTTCCTTTCAGGACTGTTGACAGAAAGTTTTGCCAAGCAGGAAACTTTGCAACAGCCCATGGGAAAACAGAAGAGGAGACACAGCAGAGGGGGTGGGAGGGGTAAGGGATATCCCTCCTGGTGGCTGTTTGTCCCTGAATAGGAAGGAACCCACAGAAGACCAAGGAGACTGCCTTTCCTTCATGTTCTGGGGTAGAAGACAGACAATTCACAGCTCTCTGGCCTCTCCTGGCAAGTGATGGTACTCCCATGATTTGAATTCCAATGGCCTTCCATCTGCCTGCAGACACAAGGAGAGTGGAGCATGCTGTTCTGCTCTCCTCTTTGGTTTCTTGGTCTTCTCGGGCTGTCTGGTGATGCTGTGGGCTTTTCCTCTTCCTCATCTCTGCAGCTGACTCTTTCCAACACCATCTGAGAGCTCATCTCCTTGGCCACTTGGCTGCAGGGCTGAGAGTTCCCACACACCCTTTGCCAACCTAGAGCTGAGTGATTCATCTTGTAAATGACCCTCAGCGCTTTTTCTGGCCCCACAGTCCAGCCAGGTGGCTGCTTAATATGTCTCACTATGCCACGAGATGTCCACATTGCCTGGTCCAGCACCGAGACGCTCCAGGGAGCTCATAAAATCATACATCCCCCAAACAGCCCAAGGAAAGGGGGAGAAGCTCCAGACTGGGAGGCACCTGTGCCTCAGCACTGCCTTAGCCCAGCAGATACAACTTTGGGAAGAGGCTGGAGCCACCATGGAGAGCTTCTGGGCACCATGACTAACAGTGACACAGGCATTTGGAGAAGGATTATTACACTGGAGAATGAAAATTAAAGTTTGAGGCTGAGAGATGAAAAGTAAATGTAGATGTTTAAATAGCCTGGGAGCTATAGGACATGATGTGCTTTCTCCTGGAAGAAAGAAAGGAAGATGTAGAGGTGAGGGCTGGTGGGATTTTGAAGTCACCTGGCAAGTCTTTGTTAGAGTTAACACACAGCAGTATGGTCAACATCCTATAGAATAAAGTCCAAAGGAATTTGAGGAGACTCTTCTGAGCCCAAAAGAAAAGAAAGTGCCATAAGTGACCAGTGGTCTTGGTTTTGTCAGATGAAGTGCTGGGCTGTGCAGGAGGCAGAGCTATACATACAGTGGGGCTCTGCTGGCAACTGCTGTGACTTTGAGGTGAGATGGTGACAGCTGGGGAAGGATTGGGCTGACAATGCAAAGCAAAGGCACTTAGGAGATAAAAGCACTTGAAACACAATATGTTATCAACAGAATGAGCCCATGTGGCAGAGGACATGTCTGGAAGAGATCTTGGGTGCATATAGACCAGTAGATGTGTGCTTACCAAGCCAAAGGAATGGGAAGCTCTCCCTGATGAGGTAAATCTCGGTGCCATTGGTAGGAATGGAAGCCACTGGTAGGGCCCTATGGCTGATGTGTGATGAGTGATGTGCTGTGTGCCTGTAGCCTGTTTGAGGACAGCCTGCGTGAGAGCTGTGTGGGAGGGAGCTTTATGAATGGGCTGTCTCCTCAGTTTAAAATTATTGATAACTGGGAAGTGCAAGATCTGGGCTGCACATGGAGTGACGTGTGGACACCAGCACCCCAGAGCCGTCCTGCCTGCCAGTCTCTGCACTACACAGCTGAACCATAGAGCAGAAGCCCTTTATTACTACTCAGCTTGCCATTAGGATAAAACACCAGTTGTTTGGAGAAATTACACCTGAATGAAGACCATCCTGAAGGTCTGACATGTACAGTAGTGATAAAACAAAGGATGAAGTTTGTGGTAACTGTAGGTAATGATCTGATATGAAGGGAACCACACAGGACACAAAATAACATGACCGTGGATCTTGTTTGACAAATACAGATGAACTAATCATGGGGCTGGAAAGTAGTGTGTGCCTGGGGAACAGTCAGCATGACCTGATTCTTCTTATTCTGGGTGAAAAAAGGGCAGTTCTGGCTCACTTACGAATGATATGCCATAGGGTTAATTTCTCTAAAGCTGAGAGAAAGTAGGAGAGAAACTGGTTGGAAGGAACACTTCAGAAAAAAAAAATGTGAGAAAATACTGTGAGCTCTTCAGAAAGAGTTTCTAATAGCTGGCAAGTCACACTGCACACGGAGAGGAAACGGGTTTGGCTACTAGCCCATTCTGATTCAGTGGCAAATTGGAAACCAAAGAGCTACACATCCCAACTGGAGGGGAGGCACTGAAAATCAGTCAATAGAATGTAAGGTTAAGATACTGGTTAGGAAAGCTAAAAAATAACAAGGAAGAAATACATGTTGCGCAGGGGCGAGGATGACAAAAGATAGAGTATATAGAGAAAAAAACAGGCATATAGAGAAAAAAACAAGTGACAACATTCATACAGTCTCCACCTAACACCACAGAGATGATAAAACTTACAGTTTATCACAAATACCATGCCAAAACTAACAGTAAAAGTTGTTGTGCTCAGTAAGTAATTCCATTTGGAGAGCAGGAGAGGGATGAACTCGCATCAGACAAGATATCATACAGACCACTGGAATCTTGGAAAGATATTAGAGCACATACAAGAGTAAACTCACAAGCCCAGAAGAGTTCTTAGAGAGCTGGCAGAGGTGTGCTGCCTTACTAATCTTTATTTGCAGGAAGAAAGATCAGAGAAACATTAATGTTTTGCCAGAATTTCCAAAAAAGGCAAATGAGATTACTGAATAAATCAGACCTGTTCAGCTGGCATTATGCAAAAGACTAGAAGAGAATTTGAGTTTTAACCAGTACAGAACTAACAGGCAAAAGTGAAAATAAAGAATGGCCCTGTTTTTGTGGCAGCAAAGTTTGGTGCACAAAGATGACCCCAGGTTTGGAAAGTGAAGGTCACTGCATGACCACAATATTGTTCTTGTGAATGTTTTGCCCAAGAACTCTGTGATCAATGAAGAGTTTCCTACAGGAGACAGCTCCAGGTGGGCCTCAGAAATAGTTTGACTCCGTTGACACACAGGAGTCTTTCCCACAGGCTTTCCCTAGAAGGTGGATTCTCTTGAATCCTTCTCATGGCTGATAATGCTGCCCCATGGCAGAAGGACAGGTAAGGAGGTGAGGACATCACAGTCCTGCTCGGTGGTTTGCTCCTTTGGTGAACTCAACCTATTAAAACCAAACAACTTAGCAAGTCAAATGCAAGGAGCAGTCTATGGGCTTCACATTTCAAGTTGGAGGAGTATCTACTGTGATACAGGACTAAAAGGAATAGGATAATATTTGTATGTTTAGCAGTGCCATCGCTGATGCAGAAGTCCTGCCTATGCTTTTCAGTTTTGTTTTATTTCTAATAGGGATGAAGTATGGGAGAAGATGTAGGAAAGAATCCCTGCCAGCGAGTGTGAGCATGGGAGAGAATGAGAGTACACATGCCTGGTCTGGTTATCTAAATGAAACACAGATTAAGAGGTGAATGAGTGTCTTCCTATGGCCACAGGAAAGCTAATTTCAAGTAGTTGTAGGTAACATTGAGCATTTACAGAGGAGAAACCAACAAGACATAAACTCTGCAGCCAGTTGCTGACACAAAGGACACGTTCAAACAAAGTAAAACCCCCAGCCATTTCTCATTGTGTTCCCAATCTCTCTGGCTTGGCAGAGGGAAGATATACCACAGGTGTCGGAGACCTCACCCTGGGAAACAAAACCCTCAGACACACCCTTCGATCCCCTCCAGCGATCCAAGTGTACATATTCATCCCCACAGAGCCCAAGCAGGTAACCCACAGCACATAGCTGGGATACCTGCCTCTGCTGGCCAACATCACGTGCATCAGTTCTGCATTAGTTGCAGCGTTAGGGCCACTTCATGTGCCCTTCTCCGGGCTTGACCTCACAAGTGTCTGAAAGAAGGTGGTGCTCACACAGCCTACTTTGTTAGTGCCTGATGAGGATAGCCAATGCTGAAGTACCCTTATTGCTCTATCTGCACACATTTTAAACTAGCACCTTTACACATCAAGAGATTTATTGTTTTATTGCCCCATTAATAAACCATCCGCCTTAGTCTTCATTCAAGGTCCTATGATTGTTTTCTTTAGACTCACTGACAAAAACTGGGAGTTGAAGTTTTTTACATTAAAATTCTCTTAGGAGTCTAACTGCCTCCATTTCAACACTAAGTGCTTTAACACAGGCAACAAACCAATGACTAAATTCCAAAGCCAGAGTAAACCCACATTAGAAACGATCAGACTTCCTCAATAAGAAGCAGGATTAATCATCAGCTAGTGAGATACCAAGACCCTATAGGCTTATCTTCAGATCAGGACTTGGTTCCTACTGGAAGAGGTGTTTGATTTGGCATCCACTGAAGGAATAAATGGGGAAAATTACAATGGCCAGTAATGGTGTAAGAGAAGCCACATGGGAGGGGTGGCCATTCTTTCTGGTCTGGTCCTCCCAAATGCACTGCACCTCCATCTGTTTCACTAAGACCCAGAGGTGAGCAAATGGGGTCCTGAAATCAAGGTTTTGGAGACAGCACATCCAGTCTGCTCTGCTTTTTCTTTTTGCCTTCAAGGGATCCCTTAATATGCGGAGTAAAACAGTCAAGGGATGAGTGCCAAAGCATGGCCAACCCCAGCCCAGACCCTCTTGGCCACACAGATCTTTGGCATGTTTCTGGAACTGCCACTGACCTCAAAGACCAAAGCTTGTGCCCCTGTGGCTGAGAAGGCCAATGGTATCCTGGGGTGTATTAGAAGGGGCGTAGTCAGTAGATCGAGAGCAGTTCTCCTCCCCCTCTACTCTGCCCTGGTGAGACCACATCTGGAATATTGTTTCCAGTTCTGGGGCCCTCAGTTCAAGAAAGACAGGGAACTGCCTGAGAGAGTCCAGCACAGAGCCACGAAGATGATGACAGAGTTGAAGCATCTCCCTTATGAGGAAAGGCTGAGGGAACTGAGTTTCTTTAGCTTGGAGAAGAGGAGACACCTCATTAATGTTTATAAATATGTAAAGGGTGCGTGTCAAGAGGATGGAGCCAGGCTCTTCTCAGTGATATCAATGATAGAACAAGGGGTCATGGGTGCAAACTGGAACATAAGAGGCTCCACGGAAATACAAGGAAAAACTTCATGGTGAGGGTGGCGGAACACAGGAACAGGCTGCCCAGAGAGATTGTTGAGTCTCCTTCTCTAGAGACATTCAAAACTCACCTGGACATATTCCTGTGTGACCTGGTCTAGGTGTTCCTGCTCTGGCAGAGGGATTGGACTAGATGTTCTCTCAAGGTCCCTCCCAATCCCTGACATCCTGTGATTCTGTGATTCCTTAGAGGTTGTAACTTGGGGAACTTGTTCCTTCTCACAGTCTTAATCCAAGACTGATGCTGTACCCCCAGGTTATGGTACTTAGGGGAAGTCCCATTAGGGCTGAGCTGATCCTATGCCTTATGGCAGTAATATCATAACTGTTTTCTGACAAGTGATCCAACACATTGTCTTGTGATGGTGGAAGGAAGGACCCTGATGAAGTCAGAGCTGTTGAAGGAAGGGAGACAAAAGTCAAACTGGTTGACCTTGTATCACATTCGCAGGTGGTAGCAGAAGGCTGCTTCCTAGAGGGAGCAGGGAAGCCATGACATGAGGACACATCTCCTAATCTTGGAAGAAGTGAAGTTTTTTCTTGCTTCCTTGGTGGAAGGTCACTAACACAATGGGATGGGTGAAAACTGGGAGGAAGGGAAGGATGGATTGTGCACTGATGGTACAGAGTGGGCATCTCAGACAGTTCTATTAGGGGTGAGAAAATCTCATCTTCACCTTTCACCTTGAAACACCCTTTTGTAAAACTCTGCTCCATCTGGCAAATTTCATCTTGTCTCTTCAAACATGGCCACATCTCTGCCACCTCCTGCCTTTCTCTCCACCATTTTTGGCTGCCCCATAGCAGCACAGTGCCCTGGACATGATGACTTTTGCCCTAGGAGACAGCAGTGAGCACAAGTATAGCCACATTTATTTCCAGCCACTCGTGCAAAGTATGTCAAACCTGTCCTGTGGCAGCATCTCAGGGCTGGAGGCCACATAGGCTGATGAGGGTGAATGCTTTCCCCGCAGTGCTGTTAAAGAAATGATTGCTGCATCTCTGAAGTGGAAGCAAGCCCTTGGTTTTCAAAATGATGGGCTTTTGACATCTTTACTGAGGCGAATTTGAGCTCTCCTTGTCTCTGGGTGCTCCATCGAGTGAGGTTGTGGTAGAGATTGAAAGCCAGGGTCAGGACCATTATCTAGTCTTCTGACACAAAATATTCAAGGGCAACTACAATGTTCAGTTGGGGTGGGGGCTAGGACCTTCTCAGGTACAAAAATGGTGGAACTGACTCCTCCAAGAGGGATAGGCTGCTCCCAGTCTCCCCACAACCCCATTTCCTGGGCTGTTCATCTCTTACTGAACAAGCTCAGAGCAAAGAGCACTGCTGTGAAACTTGTGCAAGCATTTGACTACCAAAACTTTACTCTTCCATGAACTAACCATTCCTGTGATGCATGTGGGGGAGCAATCAAAGCCATGTCATTTTGAGGAGGGTCTCCAAGAGCCCATTTAGTGCCAGGAAGGAGTGGGTGTGTGGGGCAGATGTTGGTGAATGAGCTGCCCCATGTGCTTGGAGCTGCAGCCCCATTCAATTAATGAGCACCAAATGTGCATGTGTATAAAGCAGGCAGAGGGAAAGCCTTTGTCAGGCAAAAGTGATGGCTAATGCAGAAACAGCCACAGAACCCTTTTTCCCTTTAAGTTTACTACTTCTTCTACTAGCCTGGTGTGGAAGCCTTTGATGCTCCTGATGAAGCCAAGGACTTTGGTCTAAAGACAACCAATGAGAAGCATCAGAAAACCTGCTTTTATATGTACATAAGCATGTGTGCAGATTTGTGTATGCATTCCTGCATGTGTGGGTGCCCGTGTGAGTGTGTGTTTGTGAGCAGGAGTGAATGAGTGAGTGAGTACACACGCTGAGGGGGGAGAGTGCGAGTGCGGGTTTGGGTGGAGCAGGAGCACACCTCGCCCTCCGTGGCTGAAGGGAGCCAGACTGGGGGCTGCTGCTGGGAGGCTCGGGGTGGGGGGAAGTTCAACACTTCAGCAAACAGAGGCCTCTCTCAGAAACGCCGGCAGCCACTTCACGGGCGGGTTTGGAAAGGAGCTCGGCGCCCCATTGCAGAGCTGGAAGGAAGCAGGCGGTTTCTGCAGGGAGCTAGCTGCCTTGAGCTGACCTCTTACAGTTCTTTGGTGGGGCTGCCCCCTGGTGTCCCCTACATCGTGCCATGCAGCTCAGAAACACAGCCGGGTCTTCAAAAAGCCCAGGTGAAGCTGTTTGGTGTTGACCATGTGCAAATCCAGTGGGTGCAAAGTGGTTCAGTGGGAGAAGGTCAGTGGTTGATTTGCCCCCAGCAAGACCCTGGCCAAAACCCTGCTCTCAGTCCTCAGCGTGTCCCAGCCAGGATTCAGATGTCTCAACAAAAGGGAGGTGTGAAAAGTGCTGAGGCTGTCTGGAAGGGACATTATCTTATGCAGGGAGCAAAGCCACCAGCAGCTCAAGGTGGTCAGAACATTGTGACCATACTCCTTCCCACTCTGTCAGCGTTCCACCAGTGGCAGGGCAGATGCCTGGTGGCTCTTGGCCCAGTTGAAGCTCAGGACCTTGGCCTTGCCGTTCATCCAATGTGCTCAGTGGGAGACTGAAAGCCAGAGCATCTCACAGGTCTGTGCTGCCTGATGGGCACTTCTGCATCACCCAACTCCTGTAGAATCATAGAGATGGACGGCCTCCAGTCCAACCCCCTGCAGTGAGCAGGGACATCCTGTACTCGATCAGACTGCTCAAAGCCTCAGCAAGCCTGGCCTTGAATGTCTCCAGGGATGGGGACCACCTCTCTGAGCATCTCACCACCCTCATGGAATAGATCTTCTTCCATGTCTAATTTCAACCTGCCCTGGACTAATTTAAAACTGTTGCCCCTCATCTCATAGCTACATGCTCCGTCAAACAGTCCCTCCCCAGCTTCCCTCTAGCCTCCCTTCAGCTGTTAAGCAGCTGTGAGGTCTCCCCACAATCTTCTTCAGGCTGGACAGGACAAACTCTCTCAGCCTATCCTGATAGAAGAGGTGTCCAGCCCTTGGATCGTCTTTGTAGCCTTCATCCAGACCCTCCCCAAAAGGTCCATCTCCTTCTTGTGCTGAGAGCTCTAGAGCTGGATGCATCCTTGGAATACTTTACCCAGGATTGACACAGCCCACTCGTGCCTGCAGCAGGCAGAGGCACTTGCCTCTATTTTGTCTGCTGGTCCTGGCTGGCAAGAGGGGGCTGAAACCTGGCCTCCTCAGCTGCCTGTGGCCCTCCCATGGCCTGCAGCATCTGGGAGCATGCCTGCTGCACCATGTGGTGTTTCTGCAGGCAAGGAGGCCTTTGAGAGGCCGGGATAATGGCTAATAGTGCTGTTTTCCTCTGCTCTGCTTTCCTTCAAGTGAATTACCAGGGTCTTGCTGGGAATTATCCTGCCATTACCCAGCGCTCTGGGGAGCTGCCAGTGATTTACTTAACAGCAAACAACACAAAGAGCCGAACACGGCGGGAGCTACACAACCAAACAAGCTGGGGAACATGAAAGTGGAAGAAAAATGCTCTAACAGCAGCTGGGGTGCACGGGGCTGCTGGCCAGAGACAGGCACGAGGATGTCCCCCAAGAGCTATGCCCTGTCTGCACATGGAGAAACAGAGCGGCTCTCCTCCAAGGACAGGATCTGGTCCATGCTGTAACTGAGTGTAATGAGAATGTCAAAAGGTAGTAGCCCCGTGGTGCTGTGTCCAGCTCTCCAGGGAGGAGCTCAGGGCTTGACATGGGAGGAAAATCCAGTCCTCCCTGCTCCTGGAGGGCTATGGGACATGGGAATGGTTAGATACTGCAAGCAGGTCAACAACAAAGCCAGGGCTGGCCCCTGCTCTCACAATGAGACCCATTCAGTGGCTGCACAGGGGGTCCAGCGGGGATGAGTCCTGATCCCCCTTTACTGCCTCTTAGCACCTTCTATACTTTGTAACCATTTATTATCCCTGGGTGAGTACAGCTCTCAGACACCCTTAGCCTGCCTTGTCCCAGCCTTATTACTGACTGTGACAGCTTCTGTGCCAGGGGACCATCATAGTGTGAGTCTGCACAGGGCTGCTCCCTCTGGGAGCTGCCTTTTGCACACAAAAGGGTGTAGACACCCCTGCAGCCACACATGCCACCCATGTCTGCCCCCACCACGTGTCCCACAGGCTATCACACTCACCATGTACCCTCTCCCTTGTACAGGCTGCACCTATACAGCCACCACACACCCCCAAAACCCTCAGCACCCCCAGGGAACCCCTTGTCCTCCTCCTCTGTGCCCACTCCCGCGCGGGTCTGCACACACACACTCCTGACACTTCACAGGCGCCGGGGGAAGGAGGGGCTCCGTCGAGTGCTAGAAAGTTGTTCCTGCTCTGTGCTGGAAGCAACCACATTACTCACAGTCCCTATTTAGGTCGGGTATGTGTTTCCCCCCTTCCATCTCCAGTCCATTAGCTACTATGGAAACAACATGTCATTGCCCGGAGGTGGAGTTCAGCCACAGCCAAAACAGCCGCGGATAAATTCCAGCACCCAAATTCACATCCTGGGGCAAAGCCCACACAGCTCAAACGGGGTATAGAAGCAGAGTCTGGGCTGAGATGGGGGAGCAGATCTGGCGGGGACTGTCTCTCAGTCACAGCAGGGGACCCCGTTATCCCAGCTGGGGTGGAAACAGCATGGTCAGGGGGAAAGCCGAGGTGATTTACTCTTCCGGAACCCAACTGAGGGCGTGGAGACAAACAGCAGATCCGCGGGGCCTCATTTCCGCTCCATCCTGCGGCGCCCACTGATGTGCTGGGGGTGGCCACCACAGCCAGGAGGGGCCACACAGGGACCCCGCTACCCCTGGGACAAGCAGAGCTGGTTTGACCCTGGGGCGTCTGGCACAAGGATGCAGTGGAAGGGTGTAGCACCCTTTTGAATTCATCCCTACTGTCTGGCCTCCAAGCACTCAGAACCGTCCTTCCTCCCCTTCCTTACAGCCCCCCATCCCCTCCTTCCAATGGGTTTTTGGAGCATCGTGTGTGCCAAAGCCTCCCTGGCTTATGCTTGTGGGGTGCAGATTCCCAGCTGCGGTGGCCTTTTGAAAGTTTGTCCCCTGGGAGAAGACACGTGTCAGACAGGACAGGGCGAGGACTGCACCAGGTTCAGTATGTGCAGTGCCCTTTGGTCTTGCTTGCTCCTGGCTTCCCCATGTTCTTTGAAAGCAGACACTCATTGTAGCTCTCAGTTGTAGATTTTGGCTGTCACAATGTGTCAAGCCTGAGCAATTTGCATGTCCCATACAAAGCAAGAGGGACAAGGAGAAATTGGTCCCTTTTGCCCCAGGGCTGAGGTGCCAGCTTGAGATTAGATTTTGAGTTCTACTGCAGGCAAGCAGTGGAGAGGGGAGCACTGCAGAGTGACCAAACCATGTCACTGTACCCTGGATCTGTGTTCCAAAGCCCACCTGGCTCCCCACATGGGGACCTGTGCCCATGGTGGGGCAGTAGCTGTAGGGACACAATGGAGTTGATTGTGGCTGGTTCTTGTAATTTCTCCTAGGGACCCCAGAAAGAAGGAGGACATGCAGGGATGGTGACATGTCCTGCCACAAGGCTTTCATAGCAAAGGTGAGTCCTGGCCCCAGTTTTCCCTGGCAGATGGAAAATGCTGGAGACACGAAGCAAAATCCTTGGAAGAGGGAACTTTCCTTGGTAGCAGTCCTTGATAAGGCTGACCCATCCAGCATTGTGCCTACAGAGGGCACTGCCCAGGAAGCGACCGCCTTTCTAGTGGCTTTGCCACCCTACAGTGCCATCACCTGGGGACAGCAGTGTCATATAGGGTGGTGAAGGACTACCAAAGCGCCTCAAACAGCTCCCTCAGAAATGGGCATGGGGGCCAGCTCTGGCTGCACCTTGGAACCCCCCCTCCTACCCCTTTCCCCAGCCTCTCCAGGAGATGGAGCAGGAAAACCTCAGTCCCCAGGGCAGCCTGGGAGTGATCCACCAGCTTCCGAGCTGGAGCAGTGACCTGCATAAGTGCCTGCCTGGACTGGGGCCAGTGAGAGCAAACTCTGTCCATGCAGCTTCCACAGAAGGAGGGAGAGACCGGAGGTGACCGAGGATGCCTTTCCAAAGCAGGCAGAGAAACTGCCCACCAGCAAGGCTTCTCTACAAAGACGCAAGCCCTGTCTCTGAGAAATAATGGAACAAACGGGAGGAGAGAAAAAATAATGCAGGCTTCTAGAGCAGGGATTTCCAACCTCTTCTACTTTGCTGATCTCCAAAAATACGCCACCAGAGACACAAGTTCCTTTGTAGCAAACCCACACCACCTAGCAAGATGCTTGCTGCCTACAGATACCCTTCCTTAAAAGCAGACTGTGGAGCTATGGGAATCCCCCAGCCATGAAAGCTGCAGCTCTTGAGAAAGCTGGAAACATGTTACCTGCATGGAGCCCTGTAGAGCAGACTGCAATCTCAAAACCCGCGGTCTGCCTGGGCATGGCCCTTGCAGGAATTATGCTTAATCCACATCTACTAAGGAGAGGGCAGCTGGTGAAGCTGGGAGAAGCTGAGGTGAAATATTCCTCCTCTCCAAAATCCTGTCTATTACAGGTGTCTCCCGAAGTAGGATGCCTGAACACCCTGGACTAGCAGGGGACAGTCCTGTAAAACAGATTGGTCCCAGTGTCCCAAATTGTATCCTTGTAATGAGTCCAAGAAATGGCAGCCAAGAAAATCCCTTACTTCTGCTGCAGAGCTGTGTGACACAGGAGACACTCACCAATCTGTGACCCCATGGACACAGCATTTCTGCCTTTATTCCCTTTGCCTCTGTATTTCATCACTCTGATGTAAGGAGCATCCTCATAACACACCTCTCAGATGAGACAAGCCTCCCTCCTCTCAAGCCCACGCAGCCAAGAGACCAATTGGCCAAATGATTTGGTTGAAAATCAATCTCCCTCTAAAAAAAACCCAAACCCATCCCACCAGGCTTTCAGCCTGGTCCATTCTCTAGCCTGACTCTGGCTGCAGAAGGGGAGAGTAAGGCCACTCACCAGGCAGAGCTGGATGGATCCTTTTGGCAGCGGCACAGATGTCGATCGGCTTGAAGCAATCGTGAAAGTGCAGCCTGAACTTCCAGTGACTCACCCAGCAAAGGGAAACTTCCTGGCTTGTGTGTTCCACCATTTCTGGAAAAAGCTGCTATATTTGGCATGGAAAATAGGAAGGATTCCTCCAACTGCTTGCAATGGGAACAGCAGAAATTACTCAATGGGCAGTTTAGGAGCGAAGGAAGAGGGGTGCTCTCTAAATTATTCACTGAGATTCTACACATTGTGTGTTTTGTCCACAATGGGCTTAATGGTGTCTGTGCACGGGATGGTCCAGGCTCCACCAGGAAGATGTGTGATTGATTGCTCCGACAGCAACCCCGCCAGTGCACACTGGCCGTGCATTATTGACTGCGGACATTATGGGCTGCTTCCCATCTGTTTACCAACAAATGCTGCTCCTAAAGGTATGCCATTGTGCTTATCGCTACACGTTGACCCAGCGTGAAAAATCTGCCAATTTTTATTTTCATTACATCAGTAGCTAGAAATGCTTTACTTGCCAGCTTCAAACACTTTCGGCTGTTTCATCTAGTATACTGGGGAAAAAAAAAACATGAAGAAGCTGCTCTTCTGCAAATTAGTGAAGCTGACAGAGGGGGGGCTATTCCTGAGGATTAGGAATGGATTCTTTTTCTCTCTTCTTCTTTATTTTATTTCATGATACTTGTCCAAATTTTTATTCAGATGGCTTGTTCATTAAACTCCTGAGCTGATAAATGAAAATATTAATTTTCAGATCATAGCAGCATCACCTAAAAGAAAAAAAAGATGTGAATGAATCCCAAGAAAGAAAAACATCAATAACTTTTCATGAAAAATCTGTTAAAAAGAGAGAGGGGGCAACAAATGTTTTCCATTGGGTAAAATGCCAGCCGGCTCCTGGTTAGTGTATATTAAATTATTCAATTTGGTCATGCACTGCTTTTATTGGTGGATTAAGTATCGACAAATATGTCTAGCACAGGGAGATGCTTCATGCTGCAGCCCAACAAATCCCCTGGCAGCTCTGCATCACTGCTCTGGGTGGGAAAACCTCTTCCTCCCACCTCTTAAGCCCAGGATCTGTGTGGCAACAGCCATGGCACAGGAGCAACCCCTCTTGCCTTGTGACACCTTTATATCCAGAATGGCCATGCCAGCAGTGACTGGCCTTCCTTTCTTCATACTCGGGAAGCAGGAACATGGCTGTGGAGCAGTGATGCTCTCCCAGCTGCCCAGACTTTGGAGGCAAAAGGACATTTAGAGCAAGGAGTGAGACAACTGGATCTAATTCTATCTGATTTCTCTGCTGAATTAATCCAGTTGTTTTTCTACTCTAAATTTTAAAACCATTCTTCATGCTCCCACAGGAAGGAGGCCACTTTGGCAGAAAAGCTGTCCCTTTCACTGATGTGGAGCTTGCTGCTTTCTGAACAGGGAAAATCTGGGTTCTTGCTTTGATTTTGCAGGCTTCCTTTCCTCCTCCCTGCTTCCTCTCTTTCCAAAGGTGATGCTCATTGGGAACCATTCCATGCAGGTTTCAGCCTGGAAGTGGTGGCTACCTTTCTCCCCAGCTCCTACCCATTTAGCTGGAGAATGGCCGATCCCTCTTGCACTCCCACACCAGGGAGCAAGCTGGGAGGCAAGGCAAGAGGAGGAGCACTCCCACTGCCAGCACCATACATCTCCAGTCCACCAGAAGCCACAGGAAGGAGTGACACATGTTGGCATCGCATCAGAGTAAAGGGGCTTGTCCAGTGCTCTGCATTGCCTCTCAAATGCTGCCCCTGGAGATTCGGTAGCTGCTCAAGACTTCTGGCCCATCAATTATTTAATTCCCTCCAGCCATGTGGTCTTCAGCCTCGAGTGCTTGTCTCCTGTGAACACACAAGCCTGTGACTGGGGAGTGGGGTTGACAGGGGGGTACAGAACCAGGGCTGGGCAGAGAATCCCTCTCAGGAAGCAGCACTGAAGCTAGGTGGGATAGGTCCCAACAGTCAAAGCACTGAGCAGAGCTGCAACCAGTATCTTGCCCCACAGCATGGGTTCTCCTTCCGATCTTCCAGGATAACAGTGGGCAAATCACCTCCCTGCTCTGTGCCTTGTTTTTTCCCTGCTGTAAAACAGGCCCGAAGGTTTCACAATCGATGTGAGCTTCACTGGCATCTGCTGCCACAACAGCACACAGATGTGTGTGCGAGATGCTGTTTTGCCATAAAACGAGTGTATGGCTCACCCTGCTGCCGGCAGGGGCTACCCCACACTGGATGTGTCTTTATGGGCCTGCTTAAGGCTGGTGGCCCCTGTTTGTTGTTGCTGGATGTGCTGTCTGGAGCTAAAGTGGCACGGCATGGCACGGCACAGCATGGTGGGCGCTGGCGGGAAGGCAGGACAAGCCATGACATGCGGGCAGGCAGGCGGCTGGAGCTGGGTAGGTGTGTCGCTGTTACCCAATAAATAACTCAAGCCCTACAGCAGCCCATTGTAATTACAGGGGCCCCGCGCAGATTGAAAATGAAGAAGAAGAAGAAAGAGGCGGGAAAAGAAAAAAACAAAAAGGAAATCAAGGTTCAGTCTTCCCCAGGAGGTAGTGCTCCATGGGGGGAAGCAATAGAGGGGAGCGGTGATTTATATCTCTCCAGAGGAATTCTCCTTTCCAGGGCTGCCCCAGGCGCCGAACTGCCGCCAGGTTCAGTTGAGTTTCTCATCTGAATATGCATGAGCCAGTAATTAATTCTCTCTGATACTGATCCAGATTTGGGGTTGGTTTTGTGAGTGTGTGCGTGCGTGCTGCGTGTCTGTCTACTCCCAGGTGTGCCAGCACAGCAAGGAGGGATAAGATGAAGGAGAGAGGGGCTGTCCACATGGCTGTACTCTCAGAATGATGACCATCGGTGCCCTGTGACCAGCTTGGGGTAGGAGGGTGGCCTCGGACATCCTGTGGAGTGGGCTATGGGGAGTGTCCTGCTGGAGGACAGCAGAAGGAATGGAGATAGAGAGCAGGACACCATCAGGGCCATATGCCCGAGGCTGGCCACACTATTCAGAAATCCCACCCTCAACATGCATCCAGCCTTCAGGGGCTGTTTTCCCTCTTCCTGAGGACACTGCATGGACCTCATGTTTGTAAAGCACCAGGAGAGACAGGGAGGGAAGAGACTCTCGCCTCGCCTCCTCTCTCCCACTCTCCTCTCCCTCCCTCCTTTTAAATCTTTTCTGTGCATCACTTTTAGCAGTGGGACAGGAGTCCCAAGGAGTGAAACCATGTCTCTGGCCCAAGGCCCAGGCCTGGGGCATCGTCTGGGTGTATGTAGACTCCAAGAGATAGGCTCTTCTCTTGAGTTAAATCCACATCCATTCTCTCAGTCTCACAGTCACAACCAGTCTTCAAAATGGGGGAATAAAATGGGAAGCTCATTAAAAGAGAGAAACAACTCTTTTCCAGCTTCACCAAACACACACCCTGAGGTGTAAGTCTCTTCCCCCTGCCTCTGGGACAAGTTGCCACAATCCCTTCCTCACCCTTCACTTGAGAGAAAGGCAATAATCAGCTTTACTGTCTTTAAACCCAGCCATGGGGCCCCGGCAGCCTGCCAGAAGCCAGCCAGGGTCATCATGGCACGCAGGTAGGGAAGTACAAGTATCTGAGTGCCAGCTCTCAGGTCATGGCATCACCAGTGCTGGCCCTCAGCAGGCAGGGAGGTGATCTTAGCTTCTATCCTTCTTTTGTGGCCTCCCTGGAAAAGTCAGCATCCCAAATCTAAGGCTTCCCTTGTTCCCCATAGTGTGGCTGTAAGCAGGAGCAGAGGCTGGCAGGAAAAGGTGCTCCCTTGATACCACCTCTTGCCCAGCCAGGGTTGTGGTTTCCTGGAGCCATGGAGAAACCAGTGAGCATCTTAGACATCAAGGGACCATGGTGTCATTGCCTAGTAGGGTCAGGAGAGGAGAGGTCCTATATCATCCCATCATGGATGAAAACTCCCTAAAAAGCTGCTCTCATTCTGGGCTCTTCACAGTTGCCCAAGGGAGATGGTGGCAGGGTGTTGCTATGTCCTGCCCGCCATGTCCTGTTCTGGGTGCCAGACCCTCTACATCCCTCTGAGGGATCCTTACAAAGTTCTCCGGATTCGGTGAGCAGCGGGCTGGAAAAGGCCGGTGAGTCAGAGCCCTGTTTTGCAAGGCAGGGGCCAGAACGCGTGTCAGAGCAAGGATGGCCGTGAGCTGAAGTGTGGGGCCCGCCTTGGCCTTTTGCAATCCTCTGGGGAAAGGCGAAGTCATTGTCTCCATCCCTTAATTAATGAGCGCCAGAGGGACCTGCTCCCTCCTGATTATGTGGTACATGGGATGGATGGAGGAGCTGAAGCCAGGGACTTGGGGAGGAGAGTGGCCTCGTTGGCTCTTCCCAAGGCTGGTGCTCTCTGACAGGAGCAGTCTCTTCTCCTTACAGTGGGGTCTCACCCTTAGCCTCACAATTTCACAGAGACACTTTTTGGACCCATGAGCTGGCCCCAGTGCTCAACATACCCCGGTGGGCACACTCGAAGCTCCTTTCCACCTCCCCATCTCCCTCCAGTTCATCCAGCAGTGCTCCTTCCAGGCCATCCACAGCAAACGTCCACGAAGCCAAAGCCCCCACGCGCAACCCTTGCCCTTCGAGGAACAGAAGGTGACACAGCCAGAATGTCATCTCTGCTGGTTTCACGTCCCGCATCACCAGTCTGACCTAGAAACACTACCACGTCTCGTGCACCAGAGCCCGGGGATGCTGCAGGCTCATCCCTGTTTTTTCCAGAGCAGCTGAGTGACAGTCGCCCCTCCCCTGCCTCTCCGACGAGCGTAATGAGAATCTCCTCTGAGGAGCAGCTTGCCGCGATGAAATAATCGCCCCAGCAGCAGGATCTTCGCCGGGGATTAAGGAGGCTGCTACTTGCTGAGCTAGGGAAACGGCCAGCGAGAAGTCTCCCATCCTCTCCTCCAGCACCTCGGCTCCTTTTGCCAAAGCGATCACCGGCCACAGATGGAGCGAGGTCCTGGGCAGAGCTCATCCCTGGAAACTTCTGTCACCGATGCTCGGGCACTTTTGCAAAGTCCCTTTCCACCCTCCTCCTCTCGCTGCTCCCTGCGGAGCGCTCCCCAGCCCTGGCCGCCGGGAGGGGTGGAGAAGAGGTAAAGCAGCTGCTCCCTTTTACAGGCAACAGTTTTCTTGTCTTTGTTTCTTTTTTAACCACTGAGGCATAAAACGCCGAGTGGAGCCTCCTTCTCTCTGCCTTCCACGCAGCGGCACTCACCAGTCGGGCTGCCCTGCTGCTCAGAGTGAAAGGCAGTGAGGGCTATACATGGATTTCCGACGCAGAGTGGTTTAGGGCAGTTTTGCTTCCACTCCAGGCTCAGTTGTTTGGGTTTTGGTTTTTTTTCCTCTGCCCTCACTATTTTATTTTTTCTGCCCTCTCTGTCTTCTGTGGGATCCTGGTGTGACCATCCCTTGAGGACTCTGATTTTCTTCTTCAAATATCCCACTTTTTTTTTTTTCCCCTCCCTTCAGTTTTAACTGTTCATGCAACGTGGGAAACCCCAAGTCCAAAGGCGCATCCCTGGTTTGAGGAGAAGGCATACATTAAAGCCATGAACTAGCAGAAGTGCTTGTATTTTAAGGCTGAGTTTGGGTGGTTGGCACTTTTTTCCCCTCTTTCCTCTTTTGGACACTTTTAGAGACTCAAAGTCTGCCAGCCTCTGGCTTGGCTGTAGCAGAGAGAGCTCCTGCCTGGCTACTAAACCTGCCCCAAATCCACAGCTGGGAATAGACAACATCTGCCCTAGTCTCCATCATGCTGAGCAAGAGGCACAGCCAGCAGCAACCAGAAATCCCAATTTCCAGAGCCCTGTCCTTCCCTCCTGCCAAGCCCCAACACCAGGTCAGTACAGGACATCCAAAGTGAAGAATTCCTTGTCCCCAAAAGGCCCCTCCTGACTAAGCACCAAGTGCCCAAAAGCCATGAGAGGATACCCCTGCTGCAAAGCCAGAGTTTCCCGTGCTGGGCTCGCAGCCCGTGGAACTGCCCCCTGGGACAAGGGCCGGCCGGGGCAGAGGACACCCAGCCCCAGCAGAACGTCGGTCAGAGGGTCAGTGGGTGACACGATGCCTCGGCCGCCGTTGCCTTCTCGCCATAGCTCCCCCTCGCCGCCATAATCATCACTTTAGGGCTGCTCCCAGAGTGCAGCACACTGAGGCTGAGGAAGGAAATAGTCTGTGGAGCTACCAGGCACGGACCAGCCTGTTCGTCGTGCTACTGTGTTTTCGTTTTGAGGGACATCTTGCACCGGAAACGGCACCCTGCGGCCTCAGCGGCCAGCAGCCGAGAGCGTGTGGCGATGGGGCACAGGAGGACAACGCCATGATGCCTCGTGTCGCGACGCCGGGTGCCAGGCGGTGCAGGGGCTGCCATGGCTCCTCCACAGCACTGCTGATGCCGTTGGAGGGAGCAGCTCGGCTCCCAGCAGCCGGGAGAGAGCCACCCTCCACCCGCAGCAGCCCCCCTGGAGGGGTGGAGGGGTTTGCACCCCCCCAGGGTGCCCCGTATCTCAGCCGCGTAGCCCCAACTCCCCTCTACGAGCCCGCTCCGGGTTTTCAAACCCACTCCATTTGAGACAGACAGGGGATTCAAGCCAATAAAGAGCCGCAAAGCGTCAGCACAGCGTTCGCTCGGCGCTGCCAGCCAATCCGCATCGCTCCATCCCTATATCCCGCCCTCCGTGGACAGGCTTTGCCTCGGTCCGGCAGCCATCTTGAGTGTGGCCGAGCTGCCTCTCCGTCTGGGGGCGCTTCTACTGCCCTTCTCACTTCTTCCTCCGCTCCCTCCGCTACAGGAGGCGCTTACTCGCGTCGCTGCTTGGCCCGTGGGGCTATTGCGGGCCGCGGAGCTGTTCCCAGTGAGCGGAACCACCGCGTGGTTGCCCCACGAAGAGCTCTCGGCGCCATCTTGAGTGTGGCATACCCCGCTCACTCGCTGCGCCAGTGCCCCGTTACCCTACGGTGGCGGCGGGACTGAGGGGATCTGGGATTGCCCCGGTGCCCCCGGTGCAGTGACGATGCCCGGTGTAACGGCGGTCACGAAGAGGGGAATGTGGGGAAACTCTCCGAGGCTTGAGCTCGTAAAAAAGTCAAGGGAAAGGGGCGGCGGGGCAGGCTGGGTGTTGGTCTTTTTTTTTTTTTNTGTTGGTCTTTTTTTTTTTTTTAATATTATTATGTAGTGTAAAATAAGCAAATAGGTGGAAATCCTGCATTTCCATGTGGAGGCTGCTCCTCCGCATCCCCGGAGGTCTTGGCCGGCCGCCCCCCTACCCCGCTCCCTGTCCCTGGGGGCGGGCGACGATGCTTCTTGTTGTTGAGTCAAAACTTTCCGCGGAGCTGAAGGAA
>VZTY01017741.1:0-11247 GCA_013400935.1 Turnix velox
TTTTTTTAATAGAAAAGCTATTTGTCTTTTTGCAATAATTTTTCTGGTTTATATTCTAGTAACTAAATCAATAATTGGTGATAAAGATGTGGAAGCCTCAAGTGATGGCCAGGCAATGGTAAAGACATGACATTCCAGCAAAGTGCTGGTGTTAGAAATTATTTTAGGTGGAGGGAATAAATGGACTCATATAGGCCTGGCTAAGACTGTGCACATCGATGTTGATTTGTGTCACATAGGTAGTTTTCAACACTTCAAGGTATGGTGACTGGCTAGTGGAAAATTGGGCAAATGTTTGAGCAGACAATAGGTAACTTTAGTTAGTGAGTGGTTGTGTTGTGTCTGTCACAGAGAAATTATTCAGCAATGCTGCTGGTTTCTAGAAATTCCCAAATATGCAGAGCAGAGTGTTTAGGGCTGAATTATCCCCACTGTTTCTTTGTGCAATATAAAGTATTATTAATTATCTTTCTCCAGTATTATAACTTGCTCTAGTGTTTTAGAATTTTGTGAAAAGATATGGTTTTTCTTTGTAAATAAGAGTTGTGTGTGTGTGTAGGAAAGATTTCCTCATGATAATTGAAACTATCCACATAATTGCATAGTTTCCACTCTATAAAAAGTGATCTGCAAAGCTGGAAGATATCATTAGACTTGTGTTTATAACTCAGGATGGCCTCATTTCACCAGCTTTTCTTGCAAATTAGTTCCCAGATGTCAGAGCCATTGTCTGCTTGCCAGCTATTGCACAAGCTCCTCAAGTGTGAGATAGGACTTGCTGCTCTTGCACTGACCTCAACTGTTGATGGGAAAATAAATGATCATGAAATAGGAGTATATGAAGCAAGATTCTGAAAAGCAAGCTTAATATCAAATTTTAAGTGGCCTTTGATTGCACAACTACCATGGTAGAATCTTAGATGCTAACACAGTTGAGATATTATGTGAAAAGCCTTCTATTCTTGGATAACCAAGAGACCTTTATGCAGACGGGCAGCTGTCTTTAAATTTCTAGCTATCTGACTTATTATAGCATTTGTCTTTAGCGTGGAAATTAAATGAAATGCTACTAAATTTGGTCTTGGGTAGGATTAGTGGCTCCCAGCTTGTGTTCCAGCTTGTTGACGTTGTCTTTCTATGCCTTTTACTACAAGCTGTTGTAAAGGACAAGCTGTCCTATTGTCCCAAGTAGCTGCTTTGTGTCTCACGTTGCATGGTGTGGCAGCATGAGCCTCCACCAGTAACCTCTTGGAAAGGTCAGCTCCTCATTGCTGGACTTCTTGAAGGCCTTGGCTGACTTTAAGATCAGGCTGTTCTGTCTTTATGGTAGTAATTTTGTGTTGGCCCAAGAGATGCTGCTGAGATGTAGCTCCTGGCACATAGCAACCCTTTGCCTCATTCCCAGAGTAGCCCAGAAATCTCTTGGGCAAGGCTGTAACTGAGAAAGGGCATTGTGTCCTGAGAAGCAAGGACCCGGTGTATCCAATATTGAGAGGATTCAGCTGAGCTGTAGCCGCTCAAAGAGATTTTTGCTTCAAGTGTCAACATTTCCCTGCATCCTTCCATCCTTTTTTTTCTCCTTAAAATTGTATTTCCTAGTCTTGCATCTTTTCTTTCTCTGATGCTTCAGGGTGAGGGTGACAGGACAGTGGCACAGACTGCTCAGATAGTGTGGTGGGGTCTCCTTCTCTGGAGACATTCAAGCCTTCCTGTGGGACCTGATCTAGGTGCAGCAGGGGGATTGGAGTAGATGATCTTTCAAGGTCCCTTCCAATCCCTTGACACTCTGATTCTGAGGCAGAGGTAGAGTATCTTGGCTTTTATTTTTCCTCCCCTTCCTCTCAGTCCTGAAGAATCTGACATAGTTGCTCTTAATACTCAAAAATCTCAAGATAGTTCCTAGTAGGACTTTATTTTTAATGGAATTTTATTTACTGTCTATTTAATGAAATCTGGGGAAAATCTATTCTCATGTTTGCAAGCTTTCTGCCTAAGCTGAGCCTTAAATCTTCCTAAATGTGTAATCCATAAAATCTCATATGTAGAAACATGTAAGTATAAAGGATGCTACCTGCAAGTTCATGACACAATATTTGCTATGTGATAGTACTCTTGCTTATTCCATGTGTTTGTAAATCTGATAGTTAATCCTAAGTAACTACAGTTGTCCTACAGTTAAATGCTCCTAGTGCCAATAAGTACCTGTAGTTATCCATACATATATGGATGGAGCAATTAAACAACTGGCCAGGTAATCAATATATTTTTTTCAAGTTACAAAGAAATCTTTCTGCACTAACAGGAATAAAAAACAATGATGTTTAAGTATTTTTCCCTTGGTTTTCTTAGCTTTTTTAAAAATGTCAAGCTTATTCTCCTAAATAACTGTTCCTTGGTGTGTTCCTCAGGAAAAAAAAATGTAAAGGAGTTGAGAACAGCATTGCCTTAACCCACATTTGCAGACAAAAATGATTACCAGGCAGATGGCAGGCAGTTTGCTTTAAATCATAGAGGGTTATCAGCTCACCAGTTATTGAATCTCAGCTCTAAAAAGTGACACTGGGTTAACAGCCTCATTTTGTCCAGGGAAAATTGTATTCATGGAGTATCTTACTTTTTTTCACTCAAATAGGTTTGCAAAATGAGTCCACTGTACACTTCTTTTGGCCACTGTTATTTTTGTATTTAACTGAATTTGTCTGTGTGCAGACTCATTAGATGGGCTTCATAATCAAATTTTGAATTTTGCCATAATTAGGCAGTCAAAAGTGGGTTCAATTCTAACTAAGTTCTAGCTGAAAAAGGGAGAAGGTAATTATCAAGAGTCTTTTTTAAAAAGAAAAAAGTTTAAACTGAGGTTTTTCCCAGTACAGAATAAAGAGGTATGTGCTAATCAGGATTTATAAGTTTGTTTTTAAAAACAGTGTGTTTCTAGAGATGTTCTTGTTTTAACAAAAAATCCAGATCTCAGTGCACTGAATCTTGGTGGCTTTCTAACCCAGGAACACAAATAAATCTCTTGGATTAAAACTCGATGAGCTAGTGCTAAACCCTGAGCTTTTGTCATGTTTATGACCTGATGTATTTTATTTGTGTGTGGTTCAGAGCTGATGGAGTGGTGTCACAGTTATTCATTTGTTTCCTCTGAAGCAGCCAGAACACTTACCTGAAATGCTTGTATTTGCTAGAATGCCATAGTGTCTTCCTCTCCCACGTTTCCAGAAAATGCCAATTGTGTAATTTCCCTCTGCCAGTCAGTTGAAGAATAATAAATGTTTCTTCTGGGAGTGGGGAAATCATTTTGCTTTGCTTGGCTTGTTAGATGAGGAGTTCTAATGAAGTCACAGTTTCCATTTCATTTACTAGGGTAGTATTTAGAAAAAAACCCCCATGCATAAAGGCTGAAATATTTCAAGTTTGTGGCATGCTCTAGTAGGTGAAATATCATAATATTTGATGTTTTTGAATAATATTTAAAAAGCTTGCTTTTTTTTTTACACAGATATACGTGTTCATGCTATGTACTTAGAGTTTTGGAAATACCTGCTCCAGAACCTGCCTTAAAATAACCCTGAACATGTTGGTTTTTTTTTATTTTTAAACAAAAAATGCTCTACTAGGAAAAGTCTCTTCCTGTAAAACAAATCTTCCTTGTGTGTAGGCAGTCACTCTTGTAAACTGTAAAAATTGTAGGTTTTTTTAATAAACTTGTCAAAACTGCAGTGTGAAACTACATTTTTTAATATCTATAACTTATGTAGGGAAGTCCCTTTTGTTTGTAGTGAACTTTTGGCTTAATTATTTTCATGTGGAACATCTGAGATTTCGTAAGCAAAACTTTACTTGTCCTTCTAGTTATGCTTTAAGTTTTGTCTTAAGTTATTTTTTTTTCCTCATGCATCAGCATTTCTGTGGAGTAGATAAGGTGATGAAAGATATGAAGGATGCTCAAGGTTCAGTTCCCACCATCTGCATTTAAATTCCTAAGCAGGCATAGAGCTGGCCTCTTTCCCTTCTGTCTTTTTTAGTTTAGCAGGCTCTGAAAAAGCTGGGGACTTTTTTTTTGTAACACCTTCTACTCTCCTCCCCTGCTTCCCCTTAAATAGAAAGCACTTGAAGTGTGCCTGAGCTCTTTGATCACTCTGCCTTTACCCTTCCAAGTCTAGTTGCAGTGGAAAATGTCTGCTGCCATCTCTGGAGCAGGACTCTGGTGGCAGCTCACTAAAATAATAGAATCATAGAATAGTTTGGGTTGGAAAGGACCTTAAAGACCATCTAGTTCCAGTCCCCCTGCAATGGGCAGGGACACTTCCCACTAGACCAGGATGCTCATTAACTCATCCAGCCTGGCCTTAAACATTTCCAGGGAGGGGGTATCCACAACCTTTCTGGGCAACTTGTTCCAGTGTCTCATCACCCTCACAGGAAAGAACTTCCNTTTCTCAGACTTCTAACTTTATTTGGGGAACTGGATCTGCTTGATGTCACCTGAAAAATCATCTCTGCTATTCATGTTTTATACTTTTTACATGAAGCTTGTGGATCCACTGTCATCCACTTAGGTTTAACTCTGATTTGTTTGAACCTACATGTGACATTTTCTAAATCCACCGTCAAATAGGATGCAAGTACATTATGAAATATTAATAATTGTCATATTTTCACGGAATTGTTATGATACAAAAGAAAACACATTTCTTACAGTAAAACCTTCTGTTGTGAAATATCAAAAGAATCATAGAATGGTTTGGGTTGGAAGGGACCTTAAAGATCATCTAGTTCCAACCCCCCTGCCATGGGCAGAGACACCTCCCACTAGACCAGGTTGCTCAGTACCTTGTCCAACCAGGCCTTAGAACACCTCCAGAGAGGGGATGTCCACATCCTCAAATTTAAATAACCTATTTGACTTTAGGGCCTTCTAAAAATACTAGGAAACTTGTAAATGTTAATGCAAAAAAATACCAATGCATAAAATTTTAATGAGAAGACACTATAAAATGTGATGGACAAGAGAAACTTGGACAGTAGGCTCCATCTAGCTTAGCATGAGGACTTCTCTTCATGATGAAGTTGGAAAGAGAAGTTTAGAGTGGAATGCAACTTCAAATGTATCATTTATCCTGCATTGTTTTATTTCATTTAAAAAATTATTTTAGATACTTTTTTTTCTTGGAAAGAATGTTTCTTCTGTTCCACTGTAAGAGGTGATGGGCAAACAAGATGAAGGGTGTTGCCAAGAACACCAGACACGTGGTTTCCAAGGCTAATAGTTAATCCTCAGGAGTGTATATTTGCATAGTGATATTTTCATACTGTCTATAGGCTGGGATGTGATCACAGGAGTGTTGCAAAGACTAAAAGTAAATCTTAAGGATTCCTGTATATTTTTTCAAGAAAGACTAAAAATGTAACACTGTTGTGAGGCCCAATGTGTCATTTAAAAGATTTTTTTTTTGAAGTGGGGTGTTGTATATACAGTAACACTGATGGAGCAGTTGCATATAGCTCATGAATACCCATGCAAGGCACATTTCATAGTTTAAACAGCTGCTTTATGTTAACAGCTGTAAAGCTTTGTGACTTGCTTGTTCTGGGAGTCTCAATTTGATTTCCTAGAGTGCCTACAATTCTTAGGTCATGAGATTTTCATAAGTTGCTGCATGGATATGCACAAGGGTAGAAAAACAGCCAATAATTTAGCTCTATAGCAGTATTCTATCCTAAACACACAGCTAGGATTCCAGAAATTCACTGTAAGAGTCATAGAATGGTTTGGATTGGAAGGGAAGTTCAAAGATGTGGTGCCAACCCCCTGCCATGGGCAGGGACACATCCCACCAGACCAGGTTGCTTGATGCCTCATCCAGCCTGGCCTTGAACACTTGGCAGGGATGGAGCATCCACATCCTCTCTGGGAAATGTTCCAATGTCTCACCACCCTCATGGTAAAGAATTTCTTTCAAGTATCCAAGCTAAATCTTCCCTTTTGGGGTTTGAAATCATTCCCCCTTGTCCTGTTGCTAAATACCCCTGCAAAGAGTCTTTCCCCATCTCTTTCATAGGGGTGTTTTAGGCACTGGAAGACCATTATCAGGTCATGGCTCTTAGTATAAATGGCTGAATTTTCTGTTATAGAGCTCATGATGCTAAATGTTTGTGTGAACTAGCCTCTAAATTAAGGTTAATGCTGCTGTTGACTCCTGTAATCCAAATAATAGATTAATTTCTTATGTCTCCTCTGGATAACTTCTTAGTGCCATGAGCAGCAGCAGCTGCTGGCTGAATGGATCAAGCTGATTGTTTGTGACTTCTCAAAAAGGGATGATTTAAGAAGTTATTCCTATCCCTTACTGTTCAACAATACATTGCTATTAAAATTTCACTATTGTTACACTTAAGGGAAATATGTAATTATTCAGGACAAATGATCTTTAATTGGTCAAACTAAGGATGCCTCATTAAGGTAATATTTTAAGAAATGTAACTGTAGGCTTCAAACTCAATTTTTCAGCTGTAGCTTTACCAGATACAGTAAACTACAGTGTAAGTGACTTTCTGCCTTTATTGAACTTTCTTGAAGGATTTATTTGTTCCATTATTTCTCTATATGTATTGGTTTTACCCCTTGTAAAACTTAACTGCCTTGAAGTCTTTACTCGTATTTCAAAAGCTTTAGTTTGAATATTAAAAGGAATAAAAATCCAGGAGTATCTGAAGCCCTAAATCGATTTAAGTAACACTTGCTGACTCCATGCAGACTGCAGTTAAATGTAAAAGAATCTACTTCACTTCATTATTGCTTGTTACAATCCAAATTTGGCTGTAATGTTGCAATATATAGTTGCAACAAGAAAAGAAAACATTTTAATAATGGGATTAAAAAGTAACAGATGTGAAGATCCTAGAAACAAGCATTCTGCAACTGGGCTGACTCTCCACCTTGTGGTGAAGCCTGGATGACATTGCCATTAATTTTGTCACTTTCATACCTTGGTTTTTATCTCTGTGTCAAAAAGTGACAGTAGTGCCTGATTTCTTTAGCAGGAAGATTTGTATCTTCTGCTCCTCACTTTGCTAGGTTTTCACCTGGTTGCCACAGATTGAAAAGAGTGAACGAAGGATGCTCACTGCAGTTGTCACTTTGACATAAGGGCCAAGTTCAGGCAGAGCAGCATTTAGATGATGTCCTAAGTATCCTAAACACTTCACTTTTATAGCATATTTTCCAGCTGCCAATTTTATGGCTTTCACTGCACCATTGTTTTTAATTTTGAGAATGCAGTGTTCTTTTTTTTCCCCTCTTTAAATATTTGCAAAATGTCTTACCAAAGTTTCCTGTACCCCTGATTCAGAGTGTAAGGCAAGAGGCTTTTAAGAAGCCCTATAAACAGCAGACTTGCCATGAAAGCAGTCATTGGTCATACCAGTAAAATATGTGCTTACCATTTTTCCTTAGTAGATCTTCTGGGTTTTAAGGGATCCTTTTAAAGATCCTTTTAAAGAAACAACACTGGAACAGGTTGCCCAGAGAGGTTGTGGATGTCCCCTCAATCCCTGGAGGTGTTTAAGGCCAGGCTGGATGAAGCATTGAGCAACCTGATTTAGTGAGAGGTGTTGGCTGGAACTAGATGATCTTCAAGGTCCCTTCCAACCCAAACAATTCTATGATTCTAAGAAGGACTCATCAAATGGGACCTCAGCTCTCCAATTTGTGAGGAATAACTCCTCTTAAATTTGCTGCATCATAGTCATAGTCATCTGGGTTGGAAGGGACCTTTCAGATCATCAAGTCCAACCATCATCCAAAGTAAATGTAGCTTATTTTAAGATAAAGCATTGAACAGTAGAAACTCTTCTAGTTTTAATATAACAGAAGTAAGGACCTGGGATGCTTCTGAATTGTCTCTGAACAGAAGCTGGTGAGATGTGTAGAGCACCATGCTCCATTGGAGTGTGAACTGAGATGCATGATCACAGCTGAACAAGTGTTTTCTGAGACACATCTTGGGCTGATGAGTTGTTCCAAATCTTCCACTAGTATCCTACAAGGTAATTTCAATGACAATGGTGCTAACCCACACAACACAGTACATGCTTTATAACTCCATTCAAGTGAGAATGAAAAAACTATTGCAGGGTTCTCATGTGTCCAGTGAGAAGTGCACTGTAAATGCAAGGAGGGTAGAATTGCCTCCTGTGAATTACAGAGCCAAGAAAACAGCAGTAATCTTCCAGGGTAATTATAATTCCTCTCACATTGATTTACTATTTACAAGATATGGTGTAATTTGAGAGGAGGAAAAATGCATAGTTCAGTTGAACAAACCAACATAAATTTTCCTTCCCAAGCTTGAGCGTCCCACATGATTACCTAGTTTAATTCTCTTTTAAGTTTTGCATTATGTTTCCCAATTAAAAAAAAATTCCTCGTAGCTTCCTTACTCCAGCTTCTCATTTCTTATTGCACTATTGTTATTCTCTCCCTTAGCATCAGGATTTTTTTTATTTTTCTCTGGTCTGGATATGCCCTTTAAACATTTCATGGTTAGATGAAGATAAGAGCTCGAATTCCAAATGCTCTCCCACATTTTAAACCCCTTGGACTGAGGAGTTTGCTTTGATCCTAACAAGTATTTGCTTATGTAGGAACCTGGTGGGAAGAATGAAATAGTAGAAACCTTGTCACCCCCACTTTACCTCTTGGATGTGGATGGATATGTGGCTGCATTGGGTGTGCTTATTGTAGGGGCTGGG
Organism: Turnix velox; assembly: GCA_013400935.1. NCBI lineage: Eukaryota > Metazoa > Chordata > Aves > Charadriiformes > Turnicidae > Turnix > Turnix velox. Next base: position 8,758 of record VZTY01017741.1, read on the forward strand.
AAACAGAGGGGAAACTTGGAGTTAGAATCATACAATGGTTTGGGTTGGAAGGAGATCATCTAGTTCCAACCCTCCTGCCATGGGCAGGGACAACTCTCACTAGACCAGGTTGCCCAGTGCCTCATGCATCCTGGCCTTAAACACCTCTTGGGAAAAGGGGTCATCCACAACCTCTCTGGGTAACCCGTTCCAGTGTCTCACCACCCTCACAGGAAACAACTTCTTATCTCCATCATAAATCTACCCTCTGCTAGCTTGCATCCATTGCTCCTAGTCCTGCCATCCTGGACCCTATTAACAAGTCCTTCCCCAGCCCTTCTGTAGGCCCCCTTCAGGTATTTATAAGGCATTATGATTTGCTGGAAGTGTGATGCTTTTGGGGAAGACTCTTCAGGAATGCTTTATGCCCAACACTTTAGCTAGTAACTTGGTGAATTAAGACCTGGCAATATGAAAAAAATGCTGCATGTGTTACTCCCTCTCCTTTCTTTTTTGGTCTAATGGTTTTAAGTCTGTTTTATAGCTTGATAGCATGACCTGTTCCAACTTTAGCCTTTTTGGAATGATAATGTTATCTTTAACAGCAACATCCTCCTTCAATATTTTATGCTTGTGCAGGGACACTTTGTAGTTTGTGTTGAACAAGACTTAAATTAATAGCAGTAATAAAAACAGTTTTTTTTTTTTTTTTTTTGCACAACCTTGAAAACAGCAGTGGAAGGTAAATTATAAAGGTAAACACTAAGATTTTTCAGACTGTACATATTGGGTAGCCAGTATGTACCAGTAGCATTGGATGAATGGACCACTTATGGAAACCTTCAGTATATATCTTATGTGTTGTGCTAGTGCTAGGTGCTGTTAAGGAGCTACAGATCACTGTGGAAATGACAGATTTTGAGAAATGGCTGCAAGATTTCTAATAAATTCCAACTTGTCTATTCTTTAGAATTTTTTAGGGAAAAATTTACTGATGGAGGACTGAAGTCTTTGTGATAGGAACTGTCTCAGTTTGACTAACATCATAGGAGGCAGCATTCCTATATCTGTTTTCTGTGCTAAAAGTCTATTACACTCTCACAAGGAATTCCCCCAGAGCAAAGATGGAAGACAATAGAATGTTTTTATGCATATCAGCTCCAAGAGCAAAACTATTGTCTTTGAGACAGCTATTTAACTGCTAATCATAATGAGTCTGTGATCCCAGCTGCAATATACAGGGTAGTTTTCAACTTCCCTGTATTTTTCATCTGGTTCCTGATTTGTCTACCCAACCTCCCAACAGTCATCAAATACACCCAAAGTAGGCTTTATTGCTCAAATTAATGTTTTTTCCCTCTTGTGCTGGAAAAATAAGTTTGGAAAGATTTCTTGAAGTCTGTTTGAGCTTCCCACAAAAGAAATATATACCAGTAATCTTCTAACAATTTCTTGTAATGTGAAAATATAAACACAGTCTTATGAAGCATTTAACTATAATATTTTTTTTATCTTGGCATAGCACCTTGAGACTTGTTTAAATTTTCTTCCAGGCTCTTATAGAGATATTGATTTCCCCACCCCCATCATATAGGTTTTCTTTTTTATAGCTATGTGTTTCCTTTCCATTTGTTTAGCACAGTTAAATAGACTACCATTTGTATGTCCATAAAACACTGTTGGTAGAACATCCTTTCTTAAGCTGCTCATTCTGTGGTCAGGATTGAAAAGGATGTTGCCTGTGACATTTCAGTTTAAAAACCAATAAATTCTTGTATCTGCTTTACTTTAACTCCCAACATTGGAATCAATACTGAAGCATCCTGCAAATTTCTACATCATGGGTTTGGAAGTGGACCATGGAATGTATCTGACAGAAGGGGAGCTAGAATCAGGATCTTGGTGTCCCTTCCTCTTAATGCCAGCTGTGTTTTTTTTCACACATCTACCTCATAAGTGATTACTCTTTTAATGAGAACAGAAGATGCTTGATGGTTAGTGGACACCACGCACTGTGATGCCACAGAATTGCCCAAAATGCTCTTTTTCTCAGTTGGCCATGTGGCTAGATGGGATTAAGGGAGAAACTGGAGTCATAGCTATCATAGAATGATGGCCTTAGCAAAGAAATTACTGTTTTGTTTTGTTTCTCTGTCCGAAGACAAACACACAGACACTTATCTGTCTCACTTGCATTTATTGTCTATGCTCATATCATTAGAAATGATTAGAACTTGCAGGATTCAAACACCAGCTTTGTCATGAAGGTGGTGAGACACTGGAACAGGTTGCCTAGAGAGGTGGTGGATATCTCCTCCCTGGAGACATCCAAGGCCAGGCTGGATGAGGCCTTGAGCAACCTGGTCTAGTGGGAGGTGTCCCTGCTCATGGCATGGGTGTTGTTATGGTCCCTCCCAACCCAAACCATTCTATGATTCTATGACATCACAAAAGCCAAGTGCCGACCAGGCCCTTCCCAGCCAGGAACCAGAGCAAGAGGAGAGGGGTCTG
>VZTY01017746.1:0-102311 GCA_013400935.1 Turnix velox
TATTGCTGGTGACTAATTTATCTTTGTTGCTTAACAGTAAGCTGTATATTTTCCTTCTGATACTGCTTGTCATTTACATGCCTGAAGAACAAGGATGTGAAACAGTGAAAAAGATTAAATCATGTGAATACACAAATATTAATCAGATATCTATTTCTCAGTAGTTATATCAAAGTTATTGTAGGTAATATTGTGTGCTATTAAAGAGAAGCAGTATGATTATTAGTTTAATGCTTACTACTAACAACAAATTCTAATACCAAAATCTCCAACAAAATAAACCTGTGCATCTGGAGCAGAAAAGTGGAAAGGTTATTACTGAAGTGACTTTTTTTGGACATTAAAGAAGATATCTGCACTGCAAAACACTCATCAGATATAGGTTCATCACAGTAAACTCTTGTACTCCAAGCTCTGTTGCTACATAAGGAAAGTTTGATAGCAAGTTATCAGCATAGACTTCATTAATCTTCTTTTTTCCTATATTTGAGCGAATTTCATTTTGTTTCAGCTTTTATGACAAATTTTATTTCCAAGTTGTTTGGATTATTTGTTTTGTAGGGTTTTTAGTTTGTTTGGGTTTTTTTGTTTGTTTCCAGAAATACTTTTTTGTTTTTATAAATAGTTTTATTTGAATATCCCTGCATCCCTGACTATGTTTTTTTTAGTTTCTCCATCGTGTTGACAACTGCTTGCATTGAGTGGTAGTCTCAAAGGCAATCATGACATTACATATGCTACTAAGAAAAAAATCATATATTTTTGTCTTGAAATCATTACTGGAATTGAGCAAATATAAAGATATGGGTTCCTGTGCGTGTGTAGGATGACAGGGAAGAGGAAAAATTTTGGAGAAAGTTCCAATGATTCAGATCCCAAAACTAGTAGATAAGTTAGTTTCAAGGTAAGAAAACCAATGTGTTATTTACAGTGTCTTTAAAGAGCATGACATCTCACAATTGTATGAATTTCTGCTTTATAAAAGAGATGCCTTTTAGATCCCTTACTTTATCCATATTCATTATCATCCTGGCTTATCATATATAAATAACTGATAAGAGATGTTTGCTTTTAGAAATTACTGTTCCAGATGAGTCCTCAAGAGTGTAATTTTTCTGCCTAAACTATCCTATTCACATAAGAAGTTGTAAGCAATACCAGTACTTTTGTGTACTTTATCTCATAGGCTAACATCATGCCTGTATTGCAACACTGTCAAAATCCTGTTGTTAACATGATGGTCATTTTCTTGATAACAGTCAGAATTCACTAATACATTATAGTGACACCGTAAAAAATTTTTTTACCTAGTTTACTCTCTATCTCACATGTTATTTGCTGCTTTTCAGACCCATCTCCTTGGAAAATACATGGCCAAGGATTTCAAAAGCAGTGAACAAGCTATCTACAAGCTTATCTATTCTTTTGGGAGCAGAAGCTCATATTCAATCAGAGTTTTGTCTGCTGTGCCTCCACCAAGTCATGGAGTAGCTGTAGGTCTGCAGGAAAGACACTTAGTACCGGTAGAAAAAATCATCCGTCTGAGGAGCTCTGAGGAACAACAGAAATGAGAAACACCCTGCACAAGTTTCTCTGGTGGTGGCATATCTGTTGTGCAAGATAGGAGGTGCATGGGAGATCTGCCATGGCTCATTTGTAATTTGCAGCTGGTGATAGAAAGAATTTACAAATTTTGCATTTTCTACATTTTTAATGTGTTTGAACATAAATTAACATGTTCATTATGTATATTTGATACAATATCAGTCTAGATTGTTTAAATTTGAATTTAAGACTAATTTTACAAATAAAAGTTTTGTTCTTAAATGTGGCAATGTAAATGCCATACTTGAAAACCATTTGGAATTTGAAGATAAATTAGAACTCTTTCCCTCTTACTCCGTGTCACAAAGCTCAGAACTTATATTCTAGAAAATTTTAAGTCTGTATAAGGAATTTGAGATGAACCAGGTTACCAGAAAATGAGTAATTCTTTTCAGAATTTGAAAGGTGTAACTGAAGGCAGAATGTGATGCTGAAATTGTTTTCTAGCAAGTTGGCAATCAGGCTAAAGTGAATTGTAGTTCATTTACCACAATCAAAACTGCTTTAATGGTTCAGCATTAATAAAAATGTCACTAAAATGTGAAGGAATTTTCAGTCAGTTCAGATGCTGACCCCTTTCAGTGAGAAGACACCACCTTTGAGTTATCATTTTAAAAATCATAATAATCTGCTAAAAGTCAACCTTTAAATGTTACTTATTCTTCTCTTTGCTTCTTTACTTTTCTCTTGTAGGACTGTTTTAGGAAGCAGTTGCTTTCTGTTTACTGAGCCAATAATTAATAGTCCTAAACCATTCCTCTCACTCAAAACCCAAGTTCAGGATTTGTCTTGACATCTTTTGACAAGCTGGCCCAGCATTTAATTACTTTCAGTGACAGAAATGTGTATCCACTTTTGGCTTTTGTTGCTGTTTAGCTCAAGAGCTACCTACATAATACTACCTTTGCCCATTCTTCACTAGTTTTAAAATACTATGTAATGTCAGGTACTTTAATCTTTGTAGATTAATTTTTAGTCTTTGCAGAGGAACTTCTTTACCTTTTTCTTTTCAAAATTAAGTACATTATTTTGGCACTTGTACTATCAGCTTTCAGATTCAAAATAAGATTTCTAATTCTTTTCTGAACCTTTCCCATCTTTTAATAATGTCCTTTGGAGATTGATATTCAAATGAAACAAAATAAAAAATTGGTCTCAGACAGGTTGGAGGTAAGAGGTAATATCCTGTCTTGCCCATGCTTGATAATTTACCATTAATACATCCAAACAATAATTAGGTCATCTTATAGTTTCATAAAAGGAGATACTCTCATCAGTGATTCTACAGTGAACTAAAGATATCCCTGCCGTTTTCATTACAAGATTTCATTAGGAAATTTTTGGTCCTTTTTTTTTCTTTGAACTAGCCTTGTAAAAGATGTGACCTCTGTTGTGTACTTTAATATGGATTAATGCAAGTATATCACCTGTGACTTTGTTCATCTTAAATTGGCCTACCATGAAAAGTGTAATAACATGTTGAATTAGGTGTGCTGCTTCAGAACTGTTCCATTTGTTACTGGATTATCAAGCTAACTTTTAAGAATAAATGTGGTTATGTTCATGAATATAGGTGAGCGTAAACATGTATTTTTTCATTTTGGGAAGATCCCCATTCCTCTCATTTTTATCTTCTCTGTTCCTAGAGATTTATTACTCTAGGACTTTCCCTTCTGTTTGTAAAGCTGCAGTATCACTGCTCTTAATTTATAAAGAGTATTTTTGCAGTCAGTAAAAATTATAAAATGAACCTTCCATGCACAGATTTTAATTTTTCTAAAGTTCTGTAGTGAATGGTTACTGTAGTGGTGAAGTAAAAAAAAAAAAATTATATGTTATCTATATTATATAACATTTTTAAATATCACCTTACAGAACCAGAATCAGTACTATCTGTAATAGTACTATCCCAGAACATCTCAAGTTGGAAGGGTCCTATAAAGAGCATCAAGTCCAGCTCCCTGCTCCTATACTCAACACCTTGTGCAACCAATATCACTGCACAAATTAAAGCAAATGTTTTTTGTTAAGAGCTTTTTCTATTATAACTGAAGAACAGTGATGAAACTATAACTTTGATTATCACAGTATTAAGAATTTTGCATTGTTTAAAATATGGTGGTTTCACTAACCAAGTACACTGTTATTTTGGTCTAGTTGAAGTTGATTATAGTCTTGACCTCAGCCTGTTTCGCGGAAGTGATCTGTAATTGGCAAGTACTTCAAGATCTCATGCACTGCCCTTGCCTGGCAGACACAAGGTGAAAAACGTCTCTACTCATCCATCACATAGCTTGTCAGTGCAAGGTCTTTTCTCAAGTAATCACTGAAGGGAATGATTACCTCTCTCTGAGTCAACCCCAGGTTCATCCTGACCTGGTTTGGACTCTTAGATATTTTTCTACAGCAGACTAAGTTGTATGTGACTCTCCCTAGTGAATTGCAAAATTCAACAGGTGGTGAATCAATCCTCTTTGCAGCTGAGTTTAGCACTGCTATAATCTGAAGTATAAATCACATCTATTTAGTCCTTGTGCTCGTGGAAGAATGAGACTAGGAAGGCTTTCCTAGTCCCACGATATCTTGTTTTGAGTATAAAGGAAGTGTGTGCTTTGGTATTCCTTCATGCTATGATCCATTAGGAGTAATATCATTATATCCATGAACTTCCCTCGCTCAGCAGAAGTTGTGAAAGTGTTCCTGTCTAAATGAAAAAGGCATTCATATCGCACCGTTAGACATCTGACAACATTTTTAACACAGAAGTCCATTCAGCTCTACTTTCCAGTCTTGTTCACTCTTCCTATTTCAGTTTTTTCTCCTTGTGATGTCTTCAGCATTTGTAATGGCTCCTGAGCCACTTTGTATCCACCTGTAACTTTTATTGGGAGTACAGAATGAAAATGCATTTGCAGTTGCACTTAAGAGCCAAGTCCTCTGAATTTGGAATCAGTCCAGTGGAAGGCCAGAAAGATGATTAGAGGGCTGGATCACCTATGTGAACATCCTGGGGGATGAGAAGACTTCAGGGAGGCCTTATAGGGGAACTTAAAGAAAACTTATGAGAAAAATGGCAAGGAGCTCTTGAGCAGGGAGTGCATTGATAGGTCAAGGAGAAAAAGTTTTAAAATGAAAAAAGAAATATTTAGATATTAGGAAGAAGTTCATTGCTGTGAGGATGTTGAGACATTGGAAGAGGTCATTCAGGAAAGTTGTGGATACCCTGTCCCTGAAAGATTTCAAGGCCAAGCTGCATGGGTCTTTGAACAACCTGGTCTAGTGAGAAGTGTCCCTGCCCATGGCAGAGAGGTCTTTAAGGTCACTTCCAACCTAATCCATTCTGTGATTATACAGTCTCTTTTTTGTTATCTCTGTACAGACATTAGCGTCGAGACCATCAGAAAAGGAATGTGTTGATACTAGCTAATTAACAGAGCCTCCAGTTCCTCCTGGGTTTTTTTTATTATACAGGAAATAAAAGGATGATCTCCCTTTTTGGCAGCTGGTTTTCATGTCTCTGTACATAAGGGTGGGCATATTATCAGATTTTAGAAGAATTAACACCCGTGTCCTAGTGTTTATGTGATTACTCTGCCTAGAGTCTAAAGAGGATCGATATTTTATTTTGAAATTGACATCTGAGATGATGGTACTGTCTGTCTGCAAGTCCATTTGAGGAAATAAATTATTTTTATAGATTAACTTCTTTTCTCACATAATATACACTGTAATATAATAATATTCAGGAAATATCTTTGACTCTTCCATGTCTCCATGTCTCTTCTCTAGTGATCTGGTGACTCAGATGGAAATAGATAAGAGTTTCCTGGTGAAAAACATGAGGTAACAGGAGAGTTCTATACGAGATGAACTTAGCTAGGGCTAGATCTCATCTGTCTCAGGATGATTTTCAATGCTGAAAGATCCTTATATATCTAGGGGTATCAAGGTCCTAGGTCCTAATGGCTTACCTAGCTTTATAGGGTTGTATTGCAGCATATTCTAAGGGTATGGTCTATTCCAAATTTTCTATACGCCGCATGTAATTGTGATTCCAGCTTTAGAAAAATTTGGGGAATATGGGCATAACTACTCCTCTTGTCTATTATTTGTTTTATGCACTGATGGAATGTCAGCACTTGGAATTATCTGAGGGGCAAATTTCTGTCAAATTCAATAATTCACCTTTTGCAGGACTTCAGCATGTCTAAACTTCATATTCTGTCAGGCAGCTCCAACAGCATGGCAGTTATGAGGTACATTTTTTTGGTTTGTGAATCAACCACTTTTGAGAATACTGGATATATTGCAATCAAATGTTTACTTCCCAGGTTCCTTAAGTGTGTTCTTAGGCAGTCTAACTCTTCTCATGTATGAGAAGCCTGTTCAGAATGATGAACTGTTTGTTGCTTTTTGAAACTGTGAGCAGGCCCAAGAATTTTGTTGTCCCAAGGGGACCAGCTGAATGTCTTTCTGATTAAGATTCCCGGTAGACCCCTTTCTTCCAACCTCACTGTTACTGATATTCTCAGCAAACTAAATACAATCACTAAATTCCAAACTTGGTTTTTACTTTCAGGAATCTGCTCTGTATTTCAGTGAAAATGCTTCACTGTTAGTCTTTGTTCCAAGCTTGCTTTCATATAGCTCAGTGCAGGGATTCTCACATCCCACCACATGTACTGTATCACAATGCTCGATGACAATATTGTGTCTTCTACACAACAGGGACATTAAGCAAAATTATACACATCAGGTTTACCAGTATACACCAGCAAATCAAATTATTTTCTTGTCACATGGCCAGTAGTCTTGCTTGTAGTCTTCACTATAAAGAGACTGGCTATTTGAAATTGTTAATTTTAAAAGATATTTACAGAGAGTATTGTGTTGGAATTGGCAATGATAGTGAAAGGGAAGAGCCATGAGATATGAGTTTTTCTGTGCTCCAGGCAGCCTCAGAAATTACTGAAATGTCTTAGAAACCTTCAGAACTTCCAACCATGCCTTCAACAGACACTGCACCACAAGTACAGATTTTATTCACTTTTTTCTTTAGGAATTCATACTTCGAGTCTGGTGAAAATTATAGCAGTAACCCTGTAATGACTTTGTGTCTTCATAATCACTTAAATGTGAGAAGAAGGTTGTTTATCAGTAAATGGAAGAACAAGCAAGTAAAAGTTTTTCTTCCTCTAAAGGTGTAATTGAGGTTCTGCTAAAAATCTTCCAAAGCATAACAAGCAAATGGATTTAGGGAGTGCATATTGCTAAATTACTATCCAAAATTGATCCATTAGCCTATGGATGTCTGCTTGATGTGGCTAAGACATTAACAATACAGATAATGACATTGATAATGCTTCCGGAACTGCTTTTGTCTGCAGACAAAATAGTTACATTCCAGGTAGTGGCCTTGTGTACTGCTCAAAGTAGCTAAGTAACTTTGAGTTGCCTTAGCAAAATATCATCTCCTCCATACCAAACCTCTTTTGTGGTTAATCTACTGGCATTTACAGTTGTTTTTATTAGATCTATGGGCACTGATGTTTTTTCCTGTACTCTTATTCAAGATCCTAGCTCTGTGTTTGCTGTGATATAAATCCTGATGATTTGTATCTTACATCACATCTGTACAATGTGCCCAATTTAAACAGTGCTCCCAAACCCTGACTTACCAGTTTTTCTGTCTTGCAGCAGACCTGATCCATTTCACAATGGCTACAGCCAGATGATACTTAAACACAAATTGTTCTGTAATGCAGGGTTCAATTAGGTTTATTCTGAGATGGTCTCTGCCATAGTTTTGCAGTCTCATGAAGATGATCACAAGGATATCTTAGAGAGGTTTTGGTGTCTTTGGTTGATTCGTGTTAAGCTTATAACAGTTAATTGGAGCAATTATTGCTTTAGGACAGGAACACAGTGCATCATCTGGGAACAAATGCATGTGAAACACAAACCAGCAGTGGAGAGCACAGGGAGAACAGGTTTCCTTTCCATAGACTCTTTATCACAAGTGATTGGAGAAAACATATCTTCCAAGCTATCCAAAGCAAGTATTAGGAAGATGAGACTTCACACTCAGTTAGGCTTTTAATGAGCCAAATTATTATACCTGAAATTGATATATATTTGCCAAAGGGTTAGCTTTTTTCTGTTTCTGTCTGATTACAATCCTTTAGCTGTTTAGCTAGTTTTTTCAAAAGTACTCAGAGGCAAGGTTTTGCATTTAACAATTTACTAAAGCACAACTGATGATCCCAGGAAGAGTATCTGTGGAATAGGACAGTCTTGGGAGCAGCAGATAACCAGATTTCCTACCATCCACAAAAAAAAATATTAAAACCAGGACTTGCCCTATAATTTCATACTCTCTAAGCAGCCTTTCTGACAAACAAAAAGATCTCTGCTGATGTTCTGTTGCTGGCAGTTCTACTTCAGGAAGAAGGAATTTATGCTGAAAATATGAAGAGCGACAAAATTTTAGCAGAAAATGAGCTATAACTTAGAATTACTATTTGACTTCAAAATACAGTGTTCTAATTACAGTCTCAAGACATGTAACTGTCACCTAAAACTCATGAAAGTTTCATAGATTCCATAGTGAGTTTTAATTTTTTTTTTAATAAAAGCTTCTAAGGGTTCCACTGTGTGTAGCAGTACTTTATTTACAGTATGTCTATATAGAAGTAACTCCTCTGAGTTTGCAAGAAAAAGGACCATTTTTTTCCTGGTATGCCTTGTAAGTACTGTAAAAAGCACAATAAAGGAAGTCTAATGTGTAATTATTTACATTACAGAAATTGAAATGCAATTGCTAGGCTGTATGTTTAAGTCCTCCATTACCCAATAATCACATTTGTGTTTTAATTGCTAATTTTCTTCTATCTTTCAGCAAAACCATTGTACTTCTTGCTCTCATTTTCCTGTTTTGGCCTGATTTCTACCCTAAGGTATATACAGTTTTTTCAGCAGCATTTCAACTGATTGATTAGTTTTTTTCTCATCTACATAACTTTATGAAGATTCAGCAAGAATCTTCATGAAAACACACAGCAGACCAGGCTGCAATCTTCTCTTATTGTCTTGGTCATTTTAACTGTGAAGACATCTCTGATTTTCTAGCGAGTTTGTTTGCTTGCATGTATCATACAGATAAGACTTCTCCAGAAGTGATTTCAAAGGTGAAGTGCAATTTTGATTCTGAATGATACATTAATTATTATTTTCAGATATTATGTATATTTTGGCCTTATTTGATGTAATTAAAACTAGCTTAGTGGTTTTCTTCTTTCTTGTTTGGGTTCTAGGCTGCAGGAAGAGACATAGAATCACAGAATGACAGGGGCTGGAAGGGACCTCGGGAGATCATCTAGTCCAACCCACCTGCCAGAGCAGGCACACCTAAAGTGGGGTGGACAGGAAGGTGCCCAGATAGGTTTTAAATGTCTCCAGAGATGGAGACTTGAGCTCCTATCTGGGCATCCTCTTCCAGCACTTGTCACTTAGTATTTTTTGTACTACTGTATTACTGAGAGGTATTAACACTGAGTATTAACACTGAGTATTAATGCTGAGAAGTATTAACACCATTCTGAATTTGGGAATTCCTTCAGAATTAGTTCTTGTCTACCTGGAATGACTTTGCATGTTTAGAGAGGATAGGATAGAGACAGGAAAGTAAGAAACTGTGAGGCACAGAAGCAAACATTTCACTATCTTGAATTTTCTGAGACTAAATGCATGTTTTCTAAAGTAAGTCTAGCAAAATCCTGTGATTATTTCCCCAATCTCCTTTAATAGTGACTCCAAGTTTAAAACAAAAAGCATTATATGCAGTTTGAGATTTAATCATGAAGAAGAAGAGCATGTGATTTAACATGACAGCATGATAAACCTGAGTGATCAAATGCATACAAGGGAAAGTCCTACTTTGGTAAGCACAGGTGATTGTGTCTCTGTTGCTGAAATAGAAAACTCTTAGGAAAAAGAGATCTGATCATAAATAAAAAAAATACATAAAACATGCTCACTCTACTGAAAATATACTGAATCCTAGGAAACACTGAGTCATATATCAAGGAAAAACCCTTATCACTAATTGCCACTATGCAGTCCTCCACGTGTCTTTTATGTGGAATACTGAATGCAACACATATTCTAGAAATAATTCAGTTAAAAGGGTATCTTTCATATGGATTTGGATGAAGCTAAGGTAATTGTTACTGAAAATTGGAAACATGGAAAGAAAGTGCTTCTTTCATTTGAAGGAATTTGATGATTTGGAAAGAAATGTCTCATAGAGGGTAAAGGAGGAAGGGAAAAGTAGAGCAATAAGTTCATTGCACCCTTTTCAATCAAAAAATTAAAGATTTTATGAAGAAGTGAGCAAGAGGTAATAACACCTTGCTAACAGGCTGTCTGCTTTGCAATTTTTGGGTAGTTTAACAGGGAGCTCTCTAGGAATTTGTACATAGATAGTCCCAACAAACACAACCCTTAACTGAACTATTTTCAGGTACGTTTCCAGAACAGAAAATATTGCCTCAGAAAGTAAGATGGTCAATACTTGGTAATTTTATTAGTAACAAAATCTAGGTCCAGTTGTCCAAATATTGAATATGCAATGAAATGTAGTAACAGAATACATAATGATTAGTTGTTAGATTTAAGTAATCTTTTTAACTTGGTGCTGAAGTCAACTTCAGTTAACATTGTATAATAGGGGTAATATAAAGCAAAAAGAATGCAGTGAGAAACTGAATAAAAGGCACATACTGTCCAGTTTCCTGAACAGCTTAGTAACAAAGGCTTTTAAATAGCATCTTAACTATAAATGGTTTTTAATCCAGTTTATTAAATAAAATATTTTTTGCTTTATCTTTTTTGACTATTGTGTAAAATCATGCATGTATGAGGGAAAGAGAAAATTTCTTGAAACATCTGGAATGGGCAAAGTTTTTTCTCTCTTTAAGGTCAGCAGCAAACTGGGCACATACTACATGACTAATTTAGGCCTATTTTGGTATGTTTTTTCTGTGGTTTCTGATGTAAAATTTTCCATTAAATGTCCCCTCATTTGAATGTTGAACTCACTACTTTACAGAGACAATATGAAATGCATATGTATGCATTATTTATAAACCACAGCATTTGGCTCATAGCATCTAGAATCAAATGACAGGATTGAACACTCAGCTCTTCACATACAGCTCTGAATGCAAGTTTTAATCAAGCATTTTTGCCAAATGTTGATTATCTGTTAATCAGCTCGAATAAACCTGAATCTGAGTATCACATGGTACATGAAAAGGGCTATTTTTAGATTCAGAGGCAGTCAACACTGAAGTAGATTTAAAATTCCAGAGTTGGCATGCTAGAAAGCTTAACTGGAAAAATATTCTTACCTGTACACGTCTGAGTTTTTGCTGTTTATAAAGAGCAACATTTTGCAGTCAGTGACAGCTAGTTTTTCAATTTCTTTAACTCTACTCATAAGAAGATCCTTGGCTAGTGTGAGACAGGGGAAAACGTAGACAAATATATAATATTGTGATGGACAAATTGATTAATTTTTAAATCTATCACAAATTGGATGGATGAATAGTATTTTCTTTTGTAAACTGAATCTGGATCCAACCCAGTTTCCTGCTAAACTGGCAGGCTGATTCACTTTTAGTTCACTTTTATAATAGTAGTGAAAGTAATAAATTATCACTGTATTGCATGGTGGCTTTCACTGATGAAATTCAGTGTATAACTGGAAAAGCTATATTTTGTACTAATGTATCTACAACCTAGCTAAATTGAACAGTGAATTTGCAGCTGTGCAAGAAACAATAGTCTCTAGACTAGATTGAAATGCTTCCTGCTGCTCTTTAATATCAATGAGTGAATTAAAAAACCATCATCAGAAAAGAAAGAGGAAAAACTCTCTTATTTTTCAGAAATCAGTGTCTAAACATACTAGTTGCCTTTGCCCCACCTACCTCTTAAAGTCACACTGTATCTTTGACCTTGAATCTTTTCCCTATGATGTATTTTTTCTAACAGAACTGTGGGATTACAGAATTTCCAGTGAATGGCAGAGTAATTTTTACAGTGTTGTGATTTTGCACTAGGGATATGCTGTATATCTATTTAACTTGTGCTCATGTTTGGTCTACATCAAGAATTTCTGTTAGCTTCCAGTTGAAAAGAAAGGAAAAAGCTAAACAAAACAAATAAAAAATCCTGAGCTATGGACAGTTTCAGGACCAGTCCAGGTAATACTGCCAAATTGGCAGCTCATATACAGTCTGTCATCTGTCAAGCTATTGCATTTGCTGAGCATTAATTCAATGTTAACCATCTGTTTAAATCTTTTTCACATCCTGTGGTTGCACTCATTTCCTAGATAATTTTTAAATATGTTAACAAAATGTTGGTGACCTAATGTGCATTAGAATAAATTAACAGATGAATCCATATGGTTCTAGCCTAGGAAGCTGCTACAACTGCATCCTTGGTCCACACTGTATTTGGCAGTGGCTAATTAGGCAGATCTGTTAGCTGGAGACTCTACAAGAAATCCATGGAATTGAAATGATCAGTCTTTGCAGCTGTGTACCTACAACTGTTGAAGGTATCTGGTTCAAATTCTAAAGAAACATGTATGAACATGAATGCACCCTCAGCAAGTCCGTAGATGACACCAAGCAGAGTACTATGTTTGACACACTGAAGGGACAGAATGTCGTCTAGAGGGACCTGGACACGCTGGAGAGATGGGGCCTGTGCAAACCTCATGAAGTTCAACACGGACAAGTGCAGGGTGCTGCACTGGGGCTGGGCCAATCCTTGTTACCTGTACAGATTGGGAGGTGATGTGATGGAGAGCAGCTCTGTGGAAAAGGACTTGGGAGAAGAGTATGGGTGGATGAAAAGCCAGACATGAATGAGTCAACAGCGTGTGCTCATAGACCAGAAGGCCAGCCATATCCTGGTCTCCATCAGCAAAGAAGGACATGAACCTATTGGGGAGGGTCCAGAGGAAGGCCACAAGGATGATGCAAGTGCTGGAGCATCTCTCCTATGAGGACAGGCTGAGAGAGCTGTGGATGTTCAGTCTGGAGAAGAAAAGGCTTCGTGGAGACCTCATAGTGGCCTATCAGTTCCTGAAGGGGGCCTACAGGGAAGCTGGGGAGGGACTATTTGCCAGGGAATGCAGTGACAGGATGAGGGGCAGTGGTTTTAAACTAGAGCAGGACAGGTTTAGGTTACACATTAAGAAAACATTTTTCACCATGAGGGTGGTGAGGTATTGGCACAGGTTGCCCAGAGAGGTGACTGAAGCCCCATCCCTGGAGACATTCAAGGCCAGGCTTGACGAGGCTCTGAGCGACATCCCTGCTCACTGCAGGGGGTTTGGACTATTTGGCCTTTGAAGGTCCCTTCCAAACCTAGGATTCTGTGATCCCTAAGTCTTAATTTTAATCTAGTTTTTAGGTTTTAAAACCATTTTCATTCCGGCAGCAATATTAATAAATAATATTGCTTTCCCAGTTGTTGATCTGACACATACACTGAGACTAGTGGTCAGTTGTGCAGCATGTTTCCATGGGCAACAGCTGAAGAAGCTTCTATGAATAGATGAAGAAAACAAGCAAAGTGCAAAATCCTTTATAAACATCAGATGGCTGCTTTAAAACAGGTATTTGAAGTGTGCTTGTTGACTATCAGGAAAATTAATAAAAATTCACATATTCAAGACTTGCACTTCATCTTTTACTTTGTTTTTGAAGTACTGGGGTTTGAGCTCTGGGATTTGATGTAGTATTGTACCAATCTTTTCTAAAAATGAAAACAAAACCCACAAACCCACAGCAATTGCATTTATACAATGTAGCCCTTACTGTGTACAGTGAAACTAAAGGTGAAAATTCAAATACCAAAATATATGCGATAAATCCATGTGACATTGAAAAATATACTTAATTCTAGGTAATGTGAAGACCCTATTACTAAAGTAGATTAATGGTTCATGGAACTGAAACAAGAACATAAAACTTAATAGATAATTTTGAGGTAATTTTAGTTTTTCCATATGCCAATTAGGCATACTGCAAAAAAAAAAAAATTATGTGGAGATCATGAACTGATAATTCCATCAGTTTCAGGGGACATTGCAAGGAATTGAGACACGTAAATTTTAGTTAGCTTTTAATGTTCTGTTGCTTCTTTGCAGGCGCAATAGCCCATCTTACCATTAGCAAATTACAGGCCACTAGCCAGTTATGAATAAATCATGTTATCCTTGGAATTCCATTTTGAAGACAGAAATTGCAGCATAGAAAGCTTCTAGGAATAAGGTCCAACTCACCCATCCCATAGTCTCATCACATGTATGTCTCATTGATTAATACCTTTTGTGAGAAAGAAATAATACTATTGAAAGTTTCTTTGTTATTAAAAAGGCGATAGGGTAAAGATTAGCATGAATTGCTAATATTGAACTGAAAATGAAGACTAAAGAGTAACACTTCTAGAAGCATTTGAACAGAGGATTTAATTTCCATCCATGACCCATCTCTGGTCCTTATTTATTTGTTGAATAACCTGGATTTTGCAGCATGAGTAGCTTTCTCACTAGTGGCTTTCCTTCTGTAACTAAGCCTAGACACCCTGAGCATTAAATTGCAAAAGCAGATATACTATAGCAGTCACAGGAGAGTTGCATGCCTCTGGAGGAAGAGCTACTGAAAAGTTACACACGACAAGCATGTGACTCAATTTTTTGAGGAGTCCTCCAGAAGTAAATCACGTGGAAGAGTATCAATTGACTATATCTGTATGAATAGAGCTACCCTTGGCAGGGCAGATTGTCTGAATGCAGCTGCATTTTGTCCTGTTTAAATAGCAAGCCAGTTGTCATCCTCTCACACGTGTGTTCTGAAGCAAGTGATCATACATTGAAGCTCTGAGTTGCTGCTGCTTCATCTGAACTATTTCCACAGCTTTCTTTCCATGAAGGCATTAGCATGGAGATCCATCCCTGAATGTGTCTGTGTTCTGGGAAACAACTGAGAACAGAGCAATGTGATTTATTTATTTGTCTCTCCCTTCATTCTTGAAATTTTATCTGTGACATCACATTTTATCTGTGACACAGATGCTTTTCCTGAGTTTATTCTAAGGAAGTTATTATTTCTATACTTTTTAAAAAAGGTTTACATGACATTCTTTTTCGGATAGGAAAATTTTTTTTTTAGTGTCCTAAAGTAATTTCTCTGTTCTATAACCTCTACTCATATTCCAGCTTCTTGTTTTATTTGACTCATCTTGTACTATAATCATTCAAATCTAGATACTGCTCTTGTTCCTTACTACATCTATTATTTTACCTTCCAAACTTCAAAATTTGCTTGGTGTTTGCAATGTCAAGCATTTTCACACCAAGCATTCCCTTTCATTAAAAGAGGTAAAGGTTCAAACTTTTAGATCCTTTCTGTTATATATGACTGGATATCATAATGGTCTTCTTTATTACATCCGCATAATTTCCTATCCAGCTCTAATCTTTAAAATGACTAATTTTACTGTAGGAAGTCTTTCATTCCCTATAGTTTCTCCACCTATGATAGTTTATTTGTACCACCTGGGCTTTTAGTTATACAAATTGCCTTACAGTTGGCATTGATGCCTTTTTCTTAATATGTGTTAGATATTGTAAACAGTTAATCTTGGTGGAATACATAGATAAATAAAATTAGCTAGGTGGCTGTTCTTGATTAAATGAGGAACCATTAATCAATCAAAATTGGATGTGACTGCAGGTCTTTTCAATAAAGGCTACAGATTGAGGATATTTATCCATTTATTCTGACATTGACCTATGCTTTGTCTCCTTTTTTTCCTCCTGGATTTTAGTTACAAGTTAACATTCACTTGTCCTTGTTTATACTGTTAAAGAATTAATTTGATTCTGGTAGGGTTTAGATAAAAGGTCCCCATTCATCTACTGACAATTAGAGAACATACATGTACTCTTACAATCTATTTAGCTGAAGTGTATGTAGACATCAGTAAATATCCAAGCCCTTTGAGATCTCTCCAGTTTTTTTTCCTCATTGTACTCACCTCACAATATTAGCCAGTGCCCAACCCTAACAGTGTATTGATATTGCTGTTAATTGACTAACAAGTTCTTAAGCAATGTTATGTTATTCTGGCACTTCTACTTTGCAGTTTCAGCTCAAAGAAGATATTGATGACCATTGATTAATTCCCTTTTCACACCTGTGTGGTTGTTAGAGCTTTAGAACCAGAAAGGGGAGTGCTGTTTCAGTAGCATTGCCATTAATGATTG
The DNA here is from genome assembly GCA_013400935.1 of Turnix velox. NCBI lineage: Eukaryota > Metazoa > Chordata > Aves > Charadriiformes > Turnicidae > Turnix > Turnix velox. The sequence goes on from VZTY01017746.1 coordinate 15,956, forward strand.
TTTAGTGATTTATTTGTGTGACATTGATCGAACAGTCCTGAAATTAGGTTTTAATATTCTTGCTAAAATTATTCATAGTTCCTGATGGAATTTCTCATGGATGGAGAAGCCAGAGATTTTTAAATTACATCAGATATTGTTTGTCTGTTTAATTCTCCTTTCACAGTACTTCTCTGGTATTTAAACTTTGGTGCAATCGTTCGACTTAAGGCATGTGAAATTTATTTTGTAAACAGCTTCCTGGATTGATTCAGGTTTCTCTTAATACTCTTCCCAGTTATTTTATTGCTACTAACTAGTGCTTTAATTTCTATTGTGTTCTTCATGCTTATCCAGAGGAGAGCAACCAGACTTGTGATGGATGTGGAGAATAGGTCTTCTGAGGAGTGGTTGAAGCAGCTCGAGTTGTTTAGCCTGGAGAAAAAGAGGCGGAAGGGAAACATCATTGCTCTCTACAGCTGTCTGAAAGGAGGTTGTTAAGAGGTGAGGGTCAGTCTGTTCTCCCAAATAGCAGGTGATAGGACACCAAGTTGCACAAAGGCGAGTCCAGATTGGATAGGAGGAGAAATTTTTACACTTGAAAGGGTTATTAAACATTGAAAGCAGCTGCCCGGAAGTGGTTGAGGTACCATCCCTGGTGGTATTTAAAAGCTTAGAGGTGTAGTTTATATCAGTGATGATAAATTTATGTTGATGGTTGGACCTGATGATCTGAAAGGTCCTTTCAATCCTAGGCAATTCTGTGACTCTGTGATTGATTGCTCATCGCCAGGTATGTTCTTTACCACCACCCCTTGGTGATTATATGACCTGATGTAACCTGATGATTATAGTCAAATGACTTGATGTATTACTTCATAAAAAGGGAAGTAGAAAACTGTTAGCTAAGGCAATTTGAAGTCTTTAATTCTCTCTGAGCTCTTCCAGAAAGAACTTTACATGTGTGTTCTGTATCAAGTACATTTTTGTAAATAACTGAACCTACTGTGAGGGCTTTACCAAGCTGACACAAACCCATGCAGCCACTGCATGCAGGACTATAAGGTAACCAACAGGCAAGGCAGAGCCCCTTTTATTGCTCCAGATATCTTACCTGACTTTCCAAAGCATAGGAATATTATCTGAGGTATGTACATGGATAAGATTTTTAGCCAGAGTAAAAAGACAATACCCTGAGAAACTTGAAATATATGTCGCTTTGTTAAAAGAGAGCCATGCAAATAGCAAATAGAAGAACAAGCTCAGGATGATTTGTGGTTATGGGGAATATGAAAAAAATCCATAAACATCTTCCACCAAGAAACTGTGAAGATAACTTTTTGCTCATGGCATGGTTTTATTACCAGTCACTAATGGCTTTTCCTTTTTTCCGTGCTCTATGCAAAGTGTCTTTGGCTTTGGAATTTGTTTTTTACTTTGGAGTCCATACCCTTGTGTGTTTTTTATGCCACTACTTGAAATACAATCACAGACAATTAGTTTGATTTACTAGTGATTTCAGATAAAACAGGTTTAGGAGTGTTCCCTACTGAAGCACAAAGATGGGCAAGGTCTGTTCAACAGAATGCAAAAATGAGTGACTTTGAGATCTCTTCTGAAGTAATGAACTCGCAGTGCTGTTTTAGCCCTCTGAGATAATTGCAAGCACAATCCGTTTATGCTGCTGAACCTTCTCTTGGTCCTTAAGATGTCAGGGCTCACTTCAGCTGCTAACTGAACTATCAGAAGGCTTTAATTAGATATGCTCTACAGATAACAGATGTTGTCTTCCTCTTCCCATTATGAATTAGTGCATTGCAACAGCTTGCTCTTTCATATTTGTTTTCTATTTATTAATTATTTTTTGTTTTCATAGAATCTTTTGCTCACTCCTACCAGACCTTGTCTTCATCTCTTTATTTTTATATGTGCACTCTGGATGAAGGCAGTGTGAGTAATAAGAACATACTCTGGAAGGGATCACATTTCTTTGAATATTGCAATAGCTGACCACATGTGCAATGCTTAAGGAACAGAACCTTTTGACCTACAGCTTTAGAATAGAAGCTCTTTCCCAGAAGAATTAAAAGCTTCACAAACTGAAAATTTACATATGAATTTTACTCAGAAGGCACAACTCTTATTTACCTGAAATGAATTCTAGAAAAAACTAATGGACTGCTACTTTAATGGTATTGCGTAAGAAAAGCAAGAGGCTGAGGCAGGGAATGACAAGCAGTGTGTACTGTTGATGATCATGGTCTCTTGTTGATTGGAAATGAGGTGCTTTTATTTCTTCAACACTGGTGAGGGCTAGGTTAAAAATGCTAAGCTGTGTTACTCATCTGTCTCTCATCTGTCAAGTGAGGCCGTGGAAACTGCCTTTTTCTGTGTATTGACTGATGTTTGTTGATGCTGTTCCCTGCATCATTTGCACTTTTACATTCTGTTGTTCTATTCAGGAGAGTTATAACCTTCAGCTTTGTGAAGTTACAGCATTTCAATGCAGGAAAAATAAATGTTAGTAGCCCTGCTTTTGTTTTGCTCCTGTGTGCTTATATGGGACTTACACGTATCTCATGGGGCACTAACTCAGAATATCCGAAGTCTTTTCCTTCCACGCTGCAAGTAACTTTGGTGTAGGGCATACTTCTCCTGTTCTCCTTGCTGACATCTTAAGTTCATCCACAGAAAGGAAAGGCCAGCAAGTTTTCAATCATATGGATCATCTCACAAGGTTTCAGAGTGACTACAAAGCTCAATTTTATGGTTAGAAATTTTTAAAGATGTCAGTTTACTTTGTGAGCATGAATTTACAAGTCTTGTGAACTGAAAGCAGAGTTAATAATTTCAATTGGAATATAGAAAGCACAGAGAAATAAAATAGTTTGAATCAAGTTCCTCAAATGTTGATGATATTTATAAAGCTGGACTTCTGGTTTTATAAACAGTCTTATTCACCAAAAAAATTCTATTTAGTTTGATGGAGGAAGAATAAATACTTAAATTTGGTTTTAACATGAAGATAATTAATTAAATTAATTCTGACATTAGTAACAAATATAGATACTTATGTGTGTACACACACCCAAGTATTATTCACTTGAATAGTTTTCTAATAGGTAGTGAAGTCTAAATCCTCCCTCTAGCATTCTGGCAGTCTCTGGCACCTTTTGTCTTGGTGTTTTTTGTGAACTTTTAGTGTGTGCCAGCTACTGGCCTCAGGGATGCAGTTGCTTATCCCCCTCCAGGTTTTATGAAATGCTATTTGATATCATATAGGACCATATAGTTTTGAAGAAGCTATTTCACCTGCAATACACAGGACATTGTTATTCATAGATATTTGCGTGGATTTTTCAAGTGGGAAAACTGCAGAGTGGTAATTAGCCTGAAAAGAGAACCAGTAACATTGAGTGATTACACCTGTCAAAATGTAATCACCTGAGAGAATTGTGATGGTTTCTGCTACTTCTTCAGTAGCCATTGTCAGCTGCATATGAATATTACTTAGAGAAAACACCACTCAAATTATGCTGCTGACAAGGTCATTAGATACTTCATATTGTATTGTTTTGGAATTTCAGGGCAGTCTGTCTTAGATTATTATTCCAGTTGTACCGCACCAAAACAAAAACAAAAAAAGCCCACAAAACAACCCTTTAAAATTATCTAATAGGGATCACAGAATCACAGAATGACCCGGGTTGGAAGGGACCTCAAGGATCATGTAACTCCAACCCCCCTGCCTAGCAGGGCCACCTAACAAACACATTTACTAGATCAGGTTGCCCAGGGCCCTGTCCAACCTGGCCTTGAACACCTCCAAGGACGGGGCATCCACAACCTCCCTCGGCAGCCTGTTCCAGGACCTAACCACTCTCCTAGTAAAGAACTTCCCCCTAACATCCAACCTAAATCTTCCCTCCTTCAACTTGGAAATAGCAAGCAGTTGGCAAATAGGTTTATAAGAGCATTGGAATGCAGTAGAGTATGGCTGTAGGATAAAAATCCATTTGAACATCGAAGTCTACTGTTTCTAACTCTAAATATCCATGACTGTACCAGCTATAGCAGTTTTTTATGGTAAGTATAAGCATACAAGTTCTTCACTAACATCCTCCTTTTGCAGACTTTAGTTTTATGAATTAAAAAAAAAATTAAAGCTTGAGTACATGTTCACCTGTCTCTGCAAAATAGCAGAATTTCCTTAATAACTAATTTAATGCAACTGTAGACCTATTTGTACTCATACTACTAAATATTGGGTGAATGAACAAGTTATGTTATCCATAATCCCTTCTGAAGCTGAGGAACAGAGGAGGTTGAGTGAGGAGTGAATAAAACCAGAATTTCAAATTAAAAAAATAAATGCAATTATTTCTTTGCCTTAAAAAGATAGAATTTATTTGAATCCACAGTTAAACAAGCCTCCCAAATTAAGCTTAAGAATGAGTAACTTGTTGATGTTCTATGCTGTATCTGACACTGTATTGTAATTTTATCTTTATATTAAGCCTTTCCACTGGTTTTGTACTGTTCCCTGTAGAGTAGTTTTGCTTCTGAGTGTACCAAATGACAGAGAAAGGAATGCATGCAGGGATGACTTACACTGGCAATCTTTGAAGTTAGAATGATTGTGGGTTTCTTTAAATTAATAAACCATAATTCTCTTATATGCCAAAATTTAACTTTTTTTTGTGTCTATGGAAGGATTTCTGCTGGGACAACTCCAATCTTGTCATTCCAAGTAATTTTTTTTCATATAAAGCATTTCAAATGAAGCTGAATTTAGCAGAAAAAACAGCAGTATAATTACATTTTTAATTTGCATAGAATTAGTGTGGGTGGAAAAGAATATAAATAAGTGTCATCCTTGCCAAAAGCTATTAAGCTTCTGATTTAAAAAGGCTTAACCACACTTTATAAAAAAACATACTTCCTTTGTTTTGCTTTTAGATTACACTACGTGGGCCTGTCTAGTGTGGCAAAACAAGATCATGAGAAAATATCTTTGACTGATGAAAATTTTTAATGTGGTTAACTACTACCTAATTAATTCTTAATAGAAATTTTAAGGGAAACTATTTGGTTCATCTCTCTTGGGGCAGCATATTTTTCTACTGTACTGCATTCCTAGCTGTATTTCCAGAGTCCACCTGTTCATTCTGAACAGTAGATTGATAAATATTTTAAGTATTCCTAAAGTTAGTGTGAATGAGGTATCACTTTTGTAGCAGTTCTAAGAAATAGTTCATGGCATGAACTCAGTGATACAATTCAATTACACAAGATACAATTCAATTAAAGGTGTCTTAGATTAGTGCAAGTTTTCCTTAGCAATTAGAAATCTTTAAGTGTAATTTCCCTAGAGCATTACCCGTCATATCTCCATTGATTTTGTAGTCTAACTTTTCTGTTTCCTTCCTGAACTTAACTTGAATTTGAAAGCAATGAATGATAAAAGAATGTTACCTCTTTTTATCCCACTCCAGTGTTTTGATGGAAGGCAAAATATTACTGAAAACTTCTGGGTTTGTGCTTAAGGTTGATTTTATGAGTCTGAAACTTTCTGGAACCTCAGGCTACATTTTAAAATGAATCTTACTCATTTCTGTGCAATTAGCGAAGAAAAATGTTTATTCTTTAGGCTATGTATTAATTTATATCTCTTTTCAGCAGCGTGAAGGGAATTTTGTCACATTGTCTTTTTAGTTATTTTTCTTTAGGAAAAAAGTTAGCTAGCAACTACTGGGACTACTTTCTCTGTATAGTCACATATTCAGAGGTTTTAGTATTTTCTTAGATTTGTCTGTCTTATGATTAGAAGAAACAAGAAGATCTGGCAGAATGTAGTTTAATATAGAATCATTATTTGATGGCACTGCAAATGCTGGAATATAAATAATATTTCTAGATAACATAGAAATAAACATATAAACTGTAAGCTGGCCCATGGAGCTTTATAGTAATAAATGAGTTAGAGTTAGCAATCTTGCAGAGAGGAAGGTGAAACATAATAATGTTCATATTGCCCTAAGCTAAACATATGGAACCAACAAATACTATAGAAATTGGTATATCTGAAAATATGTAGTGCGGTAGGTGCTCATTTTGAGAAGGTGTTATGATTAGTTAGTATACATTTTCTACTGCCCTTCACGGTTAGTCTAAGAACAATTAAAGCACACAATAGAGATTTGAATGAAAATAAGCTCTTCACCTAGCTTGAGGGACAAGACTGATGCTCTCTGTAGTTGTTTTGCAACAGAGCAAGTGATCTGATCCTGTTCTTGCTTCCTTCAGGTGAATGCAATATGAGGGATTTGCATAAACCCAACTTCATTGTTTCTTCTTAGAGGGATGATGCTTCCTGGGTCTAAAGAGGAAGGGCTGACTGAGACCTGTCTGAGTGTGTGGGTCCTGGGCTGTCCTGCAGGCTGGCTTACCTCCCAGGTGTGAGGGAAGTTGACCACCAGCACAGGAACTGCCTGGTTTGTCTGTTCCAAAGATTGAAGCAGCTATGAACTGTAAGAAGGGGTTCTTGACTTGTAGTGTTTAGTAGATGCCTCTGGAAATATACAAGTTTATGATGCTAAGAAAATAATAATGGAAAGGCTTGCTATTGGACCTAGTTACTTGTAATCTTTAATTTCAGGAATGCTAAAATAAAGATACATTAAATATTGCAGTTGCCAATGTGAAAAAAGTTGGTGGCTTTATCAGCTCAACTTGAAATGGGCACCTGTCCCTAACTAGAATCTTGTTATTTCCAGCACAGAAGCTGAAGGAAATGAAAGCTAAATGCTTTTATTGTTGCTCTGTATATGTCATATCTGAGAAAATAGCTTAAATTTTATCAATTCTGTGAAATAAACTCAGGAGAGTTCATGAGGTAACAAATTTAGTATTTCTTATGAATCATATTTATTTCAGAGTGTATTTTTACATCTTGCATGCTCAAGTACGCTACTAAATGTGTTGCTTGAGAAATTAAAAGAGATAAAAAGTAATTGGTGCTGAAAGCAAATGCTTTAACCAAAATAATACTCACTCCCAATTATAGAAAAGGAGGCCTGCTTATTAATGGATATGGTATCAGGTTTTCTTTTGATTTCAAATCATGTAGAACACTGGCCAATGGTGTGGAAGTGATTATCCATATTTTAATGCAGTCTTAGTTTTTAAGAAGAATTTTGAGAATCTGACACACTGCAAAAGTCACTACATTCTAAAATGCAGATTGCTCAGTTTACAGCTATGCCCTAACATGAGTGCTAGTAAAGTACTGGATAAAATGTGTTTCAAGTGTGGTATTGCTAGACAATCAGATAAAAGGGGTTAAAACAAATGCTCTTGGGGAAGAGTTTCTCATTGTCTATGCCCTTTGGAGGCATTGTTTATGTCTTTTGGAGACTTGGCAAACCTGCTGGGTAACTGTGCCTGTGGCCCAGAAAATAGCTTTTTCTTTTTGATTAGCCTAACTCAGACACTGATTTATTGAGCCACAGAAGGATAAGGCAGCTTTAGCTCTTCCATTAGCACCAGCTGGAGCCTGGTAACATCACATAATATTGTGTGGATGCACAGCTTCATCCCATCATATCCGAGCTGTGACAACCCCCAACCTCTGCCAGCACTGCCATAATTTTCTGGAAGTTACTTATGCCAAATATCTCCTTAAATCATTAGTTTGTTCCTTTTCTTTGTGATGCTTTTTATTTAATATTACACAGTCAAAGGGGCTAAAATCAAGGAAACACTAAGGACATCATTTGTATTGTTTCTTGCTAGCATTACCCATACCTCTATTTATCTGTGATATGCACTAAGTAGTCTCCAAGAACAGACAAGTGAAAAATGCTTCCCTTGGTTCAATGAATCTTAAAAATCTCAGTATGTAAAACATCAATAATAAGTAAATGAAAGAGTAGTCAGTTCAATGGCACATTTGTTAAGCATCTGTGTATCAAAATAAATGTATGTAATTCAGAACCTTTGCAGTTACTAACCATAGTATATAATAACTCTACATGTCTTTTGACATTTTGATAGATTTTCAGATAATTACACATACAGCACATGTAAAATATTCTCTTGTACTTCTTGAAGTTGTTCTTGAAACAACTTTTGTGGGTGTAACACAGCTCTACCTCCACTGACGCATACTTATCCAACAGTTCTTGTATTTCTGTAGGCTTTTTGTTCTTTGGGCATTTTCAGTTAAAGGGAAAACAGTTTTCTGTCCTCTTCTAGTAAACAGACAATGACTTCCCTCCATTTCAGTCTTCATTGCTTCTCTGGTCTTCCATGCAGAATGAAAAACTGTTACAGGTCACTTTCTAAGGGTTTGTTCTTAATGGAAGGGATGAAAGGCAGGAGCAGAACTTTTTAATAGGTTATGTGATGGCAGAACTGATGGATCCAACTTCTGATGGATAACAGAAGGAGATTGGAAGAGGAGAAATTCAGGCTAGGTATAAGAAAGAAATTCCTTGTCATGAGACAGTGGAACAGGTTGCCCAGAGAGGCTGTGGATGCCCCCTCTCTGGAGGTGTTTAAGGCCCGGCTGAACAAGGCACTGAGCAGCCTGGTCTAGTGGGAGGCATCCCTGACCATGACAGGGAGGTTGGAGCTAGATGATGCTTAAGGTCCCTTCAAACCCAAACCATTCTTTCATACTATGATGTGAAATTAGTGACCTTGGTTCCAAAAAATGCAGTGGAAGAAAGAAACACTAATTCCAAATTGTTTATCTTAGCTGCAGTGCTAGAAGTTCATGTTTACCAAAATTTTAAGCAAAGGATCCTGTCTTCAAAGATATAGTAGACAAAATCTCCTATTCTTGCTTCAAGGCACTCTGTAGTTGAATTTTTTGAAAGTCTTAAATCCAGTTGGATTAGAAAGAAGGGGTATGTCAGAAAATTTTATATCTGCGCTGTAGTGAGAGCAGAGGTGAAGAACAAATTTCCAGCATGTAATTTCTTTATTCTTGATAAGGCTCGTTAAAGAAAATCTGCTGTAGAATTATTGAGTGTTAGAACACTTGAAGGTTTTTCAACCCAGACCTGAAGTAATTGTACAGTTCTGTTTGTTATCTTGCAGATAAGTAGCCAGAAACAAAAGCAGCTGTGAATAAAATTATTTTTTCTTAGTTTGCACTGTCTGCACATGAGATAAAGTAGGCTTTACCCTATGGGGGCTTATCTTGAGTGACACAATTGTTTTTATTTGCCACCCTGTATAAGGCTTTTGTTGAGTTTGCCATTCTTTTCTACAGTCTCCTTTTTGGTTTCTTTAAGCAGAACACTTGATATTTAACTTGCTAAATTGTTAGCCTGCTAAGTTAGTCAAAGTAGTAAGTCCTTCTGGTAATAGCAGTTCAGCACTTTCAGGCTGTGTCTAGACCATCTTTGTGGGCTCAACAGTGAGGTCAGGTGTTATGGAATGGCTTCCTGTTCATATTTTTAAAGCTATAAAAGACAATTTACATCCATAATATTTATCATAGTCACAGGATTGCCATTCATAAAGGCATTTGATTGCTTTTTACACCTTTCCTGCTTTTCTTCAGGGAAACTGCCTTCCTCCCCAAGCATCACAAGCACTGGTGAAATCAAGTACTTAATAAGCCCTTGATGCTTTTGTTCATGCTTGGTCAGTAGGTGATCTACACTCTTGGCTGCTGGAAATGGATTCCCTCATGGCAGATGAAGAGTGTACATTTGATAAATTTAGAGACTCACATGTAGCCTAAAGAGCCCTTCAAAACTTGTGCAAAATATCAAGAGAGCCTTACCTTGCTAGTTGGTGCTGAGGGCATTAATTACCCTGGGCAGGTGCTTAGCTCCTGAAAAGGCTGAGAAAAGCCCATCCTTCATCAGTGTTGATGCTTTCTTGAGCAATGTCTTAAATGTGAAGGAGCAGGCAGGATCATGGAGGTCTCTAGGATCCCTGATGAAGCCTCAACTCCTCACTGTTCATCCAGATGGGTAGCAAGTTTTAAGTTTCTATAATGCTTCTATGAACTGAATTTCTTCTAGGAATTTTTTGCTTTTATCTAAGAGACACTCTGAGCAGTATGATAAATAACACTTAACAGCATGACAGCAAGTTTTTCTTCTTTTTTCAATTTCCTTTAGTTACATTTCTCTGATCTCAGCATATGTTCATTCTGTCCACACTGAAATTTGAAATGGTTGCCGTATTTCTTAATAAGATGGAGCTAATCAGTCATGACAGAAGTCATTACAGAAAATTATAATAGGAAAACCATTCATTTGAGTTCTTTCATTATGTCTCCTCCCAGGGTACTCATTTAAAACCACTGAGTCTAACTCAGAGCACAGCACAATTCATGCCTCCTCCTGGTTCTTGCTCAGGTTAGACTTCATTGTCACAAAATGGGTTATCAGCTTGTGATGAAAGGTACAACAGTAAATGTCATGAGGAGTAAAGATCAGTAAGGTGGTATTATGATATCTTTATTAATTGGATCTTAAGTTTACTTCATGCATAGGTAGATGATGAGAGAGGTAACTAAATTAACTTTTATCTCTGATTGCTTTCAGCTGTGAGACTATAGAAAGGAATACCATCTCTTTGGACATAGGTCCCAGATTTTTTATATAATTAGAAAAATCATTATTAAGTCTTCTTTTCTTCACTTTTTGCTCCTGAACAGGTAAAAAGTACACTATGCTTTTTTTAATATAACACAGTCTGCCATTTCTGTAACATCCAGAAGCGTTATCACTCTTGTGCTTTTGCTCTGAGTGAGCACATGGTGATAAAGAAATCAATGGTCAAAAAAAGCACTATGGAATGAAGTTGCGAATTTTTTTACCTTAGTGATGCGGAAGTGGTGAAGCCAAACTTGCCATTTCTGTGTTTAGGAATCCATTAAAGAGAAGCTTTCAGAAAGGATGCAGAAGAAGAAACAAATTCTCTGTATTCGACATGATACCCTAAATAAGTTTTTTCCCTAGGCTGAACCTGATTTCCCCACCAAAATCCATACTTGGTTCTAACATTGAGAAGGGCTGAAGCAACAGGTCATTATCAAAAACACAGTATCTCAATCACGCACCCAAAAAACACCCCAAGAAGTGTCTTTTTGAGAAACTGTTTTCAGAGAGGTGAAATAAAGGGCTTAAATGACAAATAAAATTTATTTAGCTTGATTTGGTTGAGAATTATCTTCTTTTTTTCTCAACCAAACATTGGCCAAAATAAATTTTTTTGGAAATTTTTTGGGAATTGTTTGAAAAAGCATTCTTGCTTAACAGAGATGGATAAGATGAATCTTTCCTTTTCATAAAGGCTATGAATGATCAGGTACTTGTTCATATTTGGATCTGAAGTCTTAGGCCTTTACACTGAGAAATGAAATTTGCTACAAAGTTCAGAAATTTATGAAGTTTAGCTGGTAATTTCTTTTAATGCTCTGTGCTGGCAATTTTTGTAATGCTAGACTGCAACTAGATGCATCCATATACAAATGCTGAGGTATTTCATTGGGAAAACATGAGTTTTCAATCAAAACAAATAAATTATTCATATTTCTGGACTTTAAAAAATGTATTGTTCAATTAACTGAATAGCTGTGTTTCTTGCAAGGCATGATATTATTTGATATGATTTGTGGAAGTAGTCTTACTTCATTATATACTTCATTATATATTTTCATCTCATAGTTAAGCAAATTTTAAAATTAGCTTAGTCTATCATAAAATACTTCTTCATGAAAAGAGAGAATGGTTTTCACACTATGGTAATTTGATGCTGTTTATTTTGAAGCTGCTTTTGAAACCTCAATTCATACCGAGCAATAGTTACCCAGTGGGACCACTTAATTAAGGAGTACCCAGCACAGAGCTCCAGAAGTCAGAATTCTGTTTATATCAAAATTCAAACAGAAATTAAGCAGTTCAGTAAGATCTTAAATCTGCTTGAAACTAGAAACAGTAGGAAACTTATATTTATTTATTCTTTATTGACAAAATTCTTTGCCACATTAGCTGAGGCAAAGTATCAAAACACATTTTGTGAAGATAATGCTGATCAACTATTTGCTTGTGTCTGGGTAACATATTCTATAAAACAGGCTTGAACAACCTTGAATAAAAAGTACACACATACTGGGGAAAAAGACTGTTCACACAGAAGCTATCCCTGTGTCTCAGAGGGTACTTTTGCCAAGTAATTCATAGTTATGAAGGTCTGAATCTTAACATTAGGAATATTACATAGGAATATTAGGAATATTGTATTAATGTGTATACTGGTTGTCATAATACTAATACACATATCCAATTAGATCCTCTCAGGTGAAGTTGGGAACTGAAATTTACTCTTCCTCCTTAGTATCAGTACCTGAGACTAGTTTTTTTGCAGATAGTCCACACAATTGGAGGTTTTGTTCAAACCCTGATTCATAATGGTTGTAGCTTCATTTTTCTATCTACCCTTCTTAATGACTAGGTATTTGTTCCAGTCTGAACACAATGCCTTTATATTTCGGAAAATTATGTTAGTCAATCATGTGCAAATCTTTATCCCTTGAAGATGCATGACAGAAAGCATGTTGCTTTACTTTTTAGCTGCTTGAATGCTTTCATTCCGCTCTACATTTGACTCTTGCACCACAGTCTTTCTACCCAGTTGAATTTATTCTTCCTTTGTCTTCTCTCAAGTGCAATTTTCTTATTTCTATATCAGGCTTCTCTACAAGTGCACTGTGCACTTCGTTTTTTTTAATCCTATTCTAACTTCATTCTGTCTGTACCATACAGTTGATCAATCAAGAATGAAGCTGACAGTTGTCTTCTTGTTTTTTTCACACTCCTGCAAAACTTTGATTTACAACTTTGCATTATGTATTTCTGTACTTCTACAGTTCTGAATTTGGAAATGGGCCATGTTACATTACAGACTGAAAAGAAAAGAATACAGAGCTACTTACTAACCCGGGGGGGAAAAAAGGTAACACTGAACTACAAGTCAACTGTAATCAACCACAGATTACAGAAACCACAGAGGACCTAAAAATAAAAAAAAAAAATTCAAAATGTTTAAATAATATAAAGATGAGATAAACCCTGTTTGATGCCAATTTCAGACAGCAGCCTCTACTAACAAATCACTGATAAAAAGGTCTTTATTGTTCTATTACACGCAGTATTGTCATGCTACTTGCTGTGATGATTACCATGAACTAGAGATGACAATTATTGTAGCTGGCCTGTGAAACGGTCTTCAGTTTGAACACTGCACTATCCCATCATTTCTGATGAACATTATGGGTTTTTTTGTCATTGATTTCTGACATAGTCTCTACTTTGAGATTTCTAATTTGAGTATTACAAGGAAAGGTGACTTTAGATGTGTACATCTGTGAACTGGCGTCCCACAGCTTATGAAAGTGGCATTTCATTTGTGTAATTCCAATATTTAATCCTAATTTTGATTGCCTCATAAATACAGACTTATCAATGAAAACAAATCATTATGATGACTGAAACAGCTACTTAGATGCCAAAAGTGATCATTTATTTATGTGATATTTACTGTGATTCTCAATATTTTCTCAATTTCTTCTGGATTTAAATAAAGGAATAATACCTTTGACCAGCAGAGAGCAGCAGTGACATATTTTATACAGAGCTAATTGTGAGTCTGCCCTTCTAAATTCTGTTGCAGTTCTGAACTGACACGAGGGGGGGGTAATATTGCATATGGTTATAAAGAACATATAATTTTGAGAAAAAATGTTGAAATTAAGTCACTGAGGCTCTTGTATGCTTCATAATATAGTGGTATTCTAAATAGATGACAACTGCACTTTACTCTCCACCTTTTTTAACTAACCCTGAAATTTAAAATAAAATAAAATTAAATCCTACTTTGTTGTGGAGCTAGTTTGCAAAGTAGGAAAGAAGAAACATTAACAATGCCACTATACTGTCACTTTTGGAAAGAAAGCGGGATTATTGTTAGTTGACCCGCTGTTGTCTATATTAGTGTTTTAGTTCAAATCAGGACTGTGGTTCAGGAGTGAATCTTCTGTTTCTGTTATCACATGGAGTAGTATTAAGTTCAGAGGATGTACATCTATAATGTATGTTCTGATCTGCTAAAAAATAGTTAGTTCTGAGACATACTGCTTGTAGTTCAGAGTGAAAACCTTGTAAATTGTATGGCTGGTGCCAGGTGTTCTGATCCACCCAAACCCCCCTGGGTAAGGGAATTCAAGCTGCTTCGTTCTCACAAATTTGATGGAAGATTGAGTGGCAACTAGGATTTATCTGCTTAACCTGAATCACCTCCTTGTTATTGCCTGAATACTGGTGTGCAGGAAACTCTGAGGTCCAAACTAGAAATGCTGTTTGAATTTAAGTTACACTGAGCTTTGGCTATGCAGGAGAAAAAGCATTAGGGATTTCTCATATTCTAAATCCGACATGATTTGCACTAGCTCTCTTTTTTTTAGAGTGAACATAACTTATTTTTAATTCACTTTGCTCCAGTGCAAAGTCATATCCAAGAGATTTTATAAAAGTAAAATACTGATATTGCTTCAGAGCAGGTCTTGAATAGTATGCAACAAATCAGATGCAAGACCAGAGATTGGATAAACAAAGGGAAAGAAAGTATTAAGTATGCCTTTGTGAAAGGCGTATCATCTTTTCTGTAAATGTAGTGAGAAAATATCTTGAAGGAAAATAATGAAATTGCATAATTAAGGATCGCATCCATGTTCATGTGACCAAAGCATCTAGCTTAGAGTTCTGTGGCAACTTTAGTTCTGGCATCTCATCACATGAATGCTTGATATCACAGCCTGAGTAATATTGTTTTAACAAATTGTTTTATTGCAATGCACTCATATTAGGAATGAAAGAGTTTTACTTTTAATTTTGCCCTTTAATTATTAAATTTGATTTGTTTGGAGGATTATTTTTAAAAATTACAAGAACCATTAAATGAATCTGTTGTTCATCAATCTTCTTGTATTTTTTTTAATTTAAAGATACTGCTAATTTTCATTTCCACAGTTATTGTCATAAGAGTATTAGTATTAAACCAGGATTAAATTTGTACTTCGATAGGAATAATACACTGACAGAATGGGATATAGTCCCAGATGGAGAGAGATTATTGCCTTTTACAAGTAGCATGGACTAACTGTAGAAAATGAGACATTTAAAATGGAGGCTAATTGAAAAATTGAGGTGCCTGTAAGTACTGTGTTGCTTCTGTCAATAGATTTACGTTTGTATAAGTAATTGTATTTCTAGATAGAGCTTTGTTCAGAAATACTTAGCTACATGTAATTTAAAGAAGCAAAAGAGATTTAAAATGAATGTGAAGATAAGTGTTGGATAAGGGGAGAAGGGTATGGTGGGCCACTAGACAGAGAATGGAGCAAAGAATGGGAGCCCTAAGACAAAGAGGATTAGCTTACATAGGGAAGAAGTTATTCTTCAATATCATTTATAAACTTAACTTTCTATATGATTTTTGCATTGCTTTCATGATCCTTCAAGCTTTGATTAACATTTGATTTCAAATTCATTATACAGAGTGGAAAGATTAAGATTAAAGGAAAGATTAAGTTAAACTGTTAAAATGAAAAAGACAGTTCTGTGTGCAAGGTTCTACATGGAAATACTCTTAAACACACACCTAGTGTGATTAAACATGGAAGTGCAGATTTTCACTTATTTTTTGATTTGTTTCTCAGGTATTATTTAAACCAATAGGTCCTGTTCAATTTCAGTTTCTTCTTTGACAGGTTGTCTGAGCACCAGCTCTGAGTCCTTCAGCCTGTGCCTTGGACAGGTTTCATATGCTTGCTCTCCTGTTCATCCCCCAAATGACAGCAGTCTTCTGGAGATCTCAGCCATGTCTGTTTTATGTTGCTTTTAAAGTCTCCCCTCCTACTTTCACATGGAGCAGTTTTGTTTATTTTTTTTGCTGATTGTTATTTTGACCGAATGAACATATTGAGGACATGCTAGGAGGAACAGCCATAAGCAGGTATTACTTTACGGGATGGGTTAATCAATATGTAGGAAGTAAGAAATTGTACAAGACCTAAAATGAAACTTCTCTCTACCTAATGTCAAGCCCCATCTTCCCACAGTGCCCCTGTCTTTTGTGTCTTTGTTTGCTTTTTCACCCAAGTGAACCTTTTTGAAGTTTATCCAGTAATGGAAAAAGCAAGTTCCAAAAAGAAGTTGTGTGCTTGCTTTCTGCTTGAAGATCTTCTGAAGCAATTGAATCATCTTGCAGTTCTCTAGTGAGATTTTCCTACCCTTTTTATATCCTGGCCTGAGAGGCCCTTGTGGTCTGAATGCATATCTGAACTTGTTTTCAAAAAAATATGTGACATCCAAATCTAGATTCTGATGAATGAAGTCTCTGAAGACTGCCCTGAAAGTCATACATTCTGTTATTTTTGAGTCAAGGATCGGTATGGTATTTTTGAATTGGATTTTTTTGCAAAGACATTCTACGTTTTTTTTGTCTCGTTTCCATTTAAAGAGACATAACTTCAGAATTTTCATTGTCCATGCAGGGACTGTACAGAAACAGAATTTCTCTAGCAATAATTAACATCTTTTTCAAAGATCATAATAGAAAGAGAACGGTGAGGATAACTGTGATAAAATTACTTATCAATTTGCTAACAAGATGCATATTATAACTCATATCTATATTACCTTTCATTGTATGCAATTATGTTAGCTGTAATGAATATGGATTATATGTTTCTTATTAATTGTTTTTCTTAAATGTAGCTATAGCACTGTAAGTAAACAGTTTGAATTTACTCTTCATGTGACTACTCACAAATATTGTTCTATATAGGATACATTTTGCAAATATCTGATGAATAGTAACTAAAAGAATGCCAAAATTATTTTATTTTTTAATAACTCACAACTTATTTTTTCTGATGATCTTACTTTTTCTTAACTGACTTCACAAACTAACTTGAATTTCTGTTTTTATTTCATGTTGTCTTTCCCCTTTTTAGCTCTTCATAAAGCAAACCACTGTGATATACTTAAAACTTTAGCCTGTTAAATTTTATGCTTGAAGGTCACATTTAAGCAGAGGCAAATCTATGCTTCTTTAATAAACTTTAATTCTATAAATAAAATGTGATTGAAAATAAATTGAAGTAGGATTTCATTTTAGAGTTTCTTTCTTCTTCATCTGGTAAATATTAGTTTAAGAGAGGATAATGAGAATCTGAATTTACTTGTTCCTCAGAGAACCGGCATCGTTTTCATATGGCTTTGTTAGAATGATACAAGAGAAGATGCCTTATAAAAATAGTAGAACTATGAGCTTATTGTTGAGAAAAAAAGTCAGTGAAGGATAACTATTAGCAATATTGAAAAAAGTTTTCAATGTCAAGCAAGATGAGAAAAAAATTTGTTGTTTGCTCTAGTTGAATTTCACATAAGGAAACACCGCCAGATTTAACTTTTTAAATCAAGAATTTATTCCTTTCAAGAAAACCTGAGTGGGAATTTTAAGTTTAATAAAAAAGGATTGGATGCAATTTGGTGGCCTGTATTATATGTTTAAAAATACCTACAGAATTGTACTTCTGATTATAAAACTGTGAAAATATAGAAATTTTTTAAAAATAATTCTTCTTAAAGCAATTTCTCTCTTACACATAGAATATGGAAAGATAGGTCATAGAAAATTTCAGAGAAGGCTTTGAAAAGCTTTTAAAATTTTCTAATTTAATTATCTAGGAATATGTTTTCCAAATGGGAGTACACTGAAATTAAGTTTGATAAGCTGTACCATGTGTAAGCAAGACCAAATATTAATAACATATTTATTTCTTTATGTCAGATCATAGAGACATCAGTGTGACTCCTTCAGATCAATGTTTGATATTCCTGGGAAAATAGTACTGAAAGCAATTTTAAAGAAATTCAAGAGTAACAGCATTGCAAGGACACTTACATGTAATGAAAGAAAAAAAAAACAACAAAACTTCCCCTCTGTTGGTCTTACAATGTAATAACTCTTATTTTATGAGTGATAACTTATACGGAAAAAGGCAAGTATTTTGAAAAAATATTTCCCTTTATGCTGTATTAAGCAGTCACCATAGAGAGCCAGCAGGTCTATTAGGGAACAGATGAAGGACACCTGCTTTCTAATTAGTTAAAATTTCTTTTGAGCTGCACCTGGGCTCTGGGTTGCAGTTCACAAGATTTTGGTCTCATCTTTCCAGTGACTCTGGTGCTTTTCTGTAATTAAAGGGTTGGCTTTATCAAAGCAGTGAGGTATCCAGAATCTGAAAAGTTACTTGAAAGTTAATGGAAAATGTCCTTCAGTAGCAGAGGTGAGTAGCTGATGAATTGACGGGACCAGAGGCTGACTGAGTGGTATGAGTAGTAGTCACTTGTCTGGAAAATGGGTGAAATAGGCTTGAATTTTCATCCAAAGAGGAAAAGATCAGACTCTAGATGTCTCAAATCTTAGTTGCTCAGGTAATATGTCAGAGCAGGATGGACTGAATTTCCCAAAGGAAAGAAAAGTAGTCTGGGTGCTTCCTTCTATAGGAGAAATTTACATGCCTGTGTTTCAGCTGCTTAGACTGCAGTTATTGGCCCTAGTGCCATGAGCCCTGAGGAAAGGCAGGAATGGAAATGTTTTTCTCTTCAGTGCTTGGTGTTGGAGTGTTCAGGTAAAGCTTGACTCAGCTTAGTGGGCATACCTATAGATCATTGTGATGTTCTTAATGTGAGGTGTCTTAATGGATGCATTCAAAGGTACGTTGGTGGATATGAAGGATAAATTTACCTTAGAAAATTTAAAAACCTTCCCCTGGTCTCAAAGTGAGTTACATGCTGAATGCAAGAGAAACATGAATTTCAGGACTGGGGTTTTGAAAGTAATATTCTTGAGAGTTTAATCTAGGAAAACAGGTGACCACTAAGAGGCAAGGTTGTGTAGTGTATTGATGATGGAGCTGTGTGAGGGATGCAGAATAATTTATGGTGCTCTGTGTGTGTGAATGAGAAATTCTCAGAGAATTTGTGTTTGCACCTGACTTTTGCAGGGAAGTAATTTTACTGTTCATTCAGAAGGTCAAAAATTAAGTTTCTTTAATGGTGTATACTAACTTAGATGTGCTAAAGTGTCAGGAAAGTTGTTCACATGCTCAAGCTGCTCTAACTGAATTTCATTCTGCTTAAACAGTGTTTAATTAGAGTAGATCACGCCTTCTGATGGCATTTTAATAACTGTTTAAATTTACTGTATTGCTTTGGTTAGTTTTCAAATTCATACGTAAGCTATAAACAGATTGTGGTTTTTTTATGTTCTCATTTTCAGCTGAGATGTTATCTGGAAGTGTGCATCCTCTTGTTATATTGTAATTGCCAAGTAAAAATTAGATTAATTGAAGATGCTTCAGAAGCTTTTAAAATA
Organism: Turnix velox; assembly: GCA_013400935.1. Lineage (NCBI taxonomy): Eukaryota > Metazoa > Chordata > Aves > Charadriiformes > Turnicidae > Turnix > Turnix velox. The sequence continues at coordinate 35,408 of VZTY01017746.1, forward strand.
CATTTCATAGCGCTATCAGTTTCAGAACTGAAGTGTGTGACTGGTCAGCTGGGAGAAATCATTATCTACTGGATTTAAGAATCTCTTGTGATAGTGATGACATTTCCATTGTTGTTTAAATCCTGTATACAAAACTGGATTTACACAATAAGTCTTCAGAGATCTTGTACCTTGTGTCTAATGAAGAGTTAAAACTTGCTTTGGTGGAGAAGTTATCAGAGGACTAAAGAAGATTCCTTGTTTGACTGGATGTCAAGAATGTACCAGAGAGTTGGCAGTGGTTCTGAGATGGAGTCAGTGTGAAAGGAAAAAGCAGGCACAGAATTCCTGATGTTAGCTGCTAAATTATCTATGACAAAGTTTTTGCTAGTGAAAAAGTCTGGTTTGTGAAGAACAGTAAAGAAGACTTTTGGATTTAAATGAGAGTAGCCTATTAGGGATGAAAACATTTGGGATGTTACTAATCCATTATATGCTATGCTTTTGATTCCATGTGGAGTTTTAGAGTCACAAGAAGAGATCTTTCCTAGTGGCAAGGTGCATCTAGCTGTTTGGAAACCTACAGAAATGTGGTATATTCAGAGGAAAAAAAACCAAAAGAAATGGCTGTTTATTCTGGAATATGCTAAATTATAGAGAATCTTGACAACTCAGTCTGGAATATTAATTTGCACTTGTTCATTGCCTACTTGAAGCAAATTACATTCTTCTGTCCTGTAATAAAAGCCTGAAATATTCTTATTTTCTTCTTCAGGAATCACTTTAAGATTAGACCTACTAATTTTGTAAGAATTCTTTAACTTTCCTGATATACAGAGAATATATTGCAACCCAAACAGATAGTCCTTGAAAGGATGTTCACTAGTCTCCTATTCAGCCTGAAAAGGAATAACATCTTTTATAGTGTATTTTCCTTTGTTCTTAGTAATTTCATACTCTTCTAGGGTTGTTTTGTTGTTGTTTTCCCCAAACTTCTAAGTTTTCAGACCACAGTAGAAAAATATTGAAAAAAATTTAAACTTACAAGGTATCAAAACTTACATATTTTCATTGTGTACATCAGTGAAGGATATCAACATTCTGTAATCCTGTGCTCAGCTGCATAACACTTCTCTCATTCTCCTTTGCAAATAAAAATCCCCAAATACTTAGAAAAATAAATATTGTGCCACATCAGACCTTAATGTTGGTTTTAGAGCTATATAGTGCCCTTAAGAAAATCAGACAGCAGCCCTGCTACGTAAGGCTTAGAAAAATAGAGAAGTTATGTCAGGAGTTGGAAGGGCATGTACCTGCTGATATGTACTTTTGTGAGGGCAATGCTGCATGTATAAGGAGAAGAGTAAAGGTGCACTTCCTTCTGGGTTCCCCTGGCTAAACTGGTATTGGTACTACAGCTGTGCCTTTCTTCTTAGTAAATTCACTAATCCTCTTGGACAGCCACAGAAGGCTAAGAATAACCTTGCTCTTTAGATTTGACTTTTTTTGGTCAAATACATGCATACTCATTATTCATTAAAAATTAACTTTGACAAAAGCAATGCAATGTAGTGTGGAAATAAGAGTCTAAGTATTTGTTGCAGTTGCAGACATCTTAAAACTTCTTCAATTTTATCTTTAACGAATTACAGACTGGTCTGGAGTGAAATGAGTGCTACAAAGTTTTATTTTATTGCATCTCATTAAAAGTCTTACATTATTTCCACAGAATTCAAACTTTATTTAGATGTGTGAGTTTGTTACGTCCATAATTTCTTTTGTATCCAGTATTTAACCTCGGGACTTTTATGGCATACATTCACCATTGCTATGGCTAGAATGGAAGAACTGAGTCTTTACAATATGTGCCAGAATTCCCCTCTCTATCACATAAGCCTTCCTGTCTGAACTCAAACACCTCTACATAACCCACCCTCTCTACTGAATCGACTGCTCAAACTTCTCTAAAACATGTCCTCTAGGTACTTCAATGCAGTCTTTTTAAGCATATAGCCAAAAGAACTAGGGTATCCAGGTGCTGTGGCTATGGGCAGGCCTGATAGCTTACCATTCTCTGGTCCTTCCTTTTCCCTCTGTTTCTGGCCATATAGTCCTGTCACTTCTATTTCTTATTTGTCCATGTGCTAAACTAATCCAGCTTAGTAACCTGCAGAAAACTGCAGTGATAAGTGATTTATTTTTCTTTCTCCCTCCCCTTTTTGCTGATGGTTAAATAAGTTTGCTGTGCAATCAGGCAAGTATCAGAGCTAATAACTGAGAGTGGGCAGGGTCGCACAGTGAGAAGAGGGGGAGGAATGGCATTACCCTTTCTGCAGCAATGAATTATTCTATCAGCTGTTTTGTAATGTAGAGGTTCTAATTAGTGTCTTGAATTTAGATGTCAAATTTGTCATGACAACTAAGGTGGGCAGTCTTAACAGTATCCCATAGATTACTGGTGTATTTTAATTCTGTTTTACTTTAGCCTGGGCATGTCTACTCCTGAGTATAAGGAGAGAGGCAGCTTTTTTTGAAAATTGCGTAACTCTTCAGAATGCGTTTCTCAAAAGCAACTTCCAAGGGAGTTGATCACATTGGAAATATGAATTCATAAACAAGTAGAAGCTGTCTGTTTTTCCACTATTTTGCTCTATGAGACCCTGTTGTGAGCACATGAGCAGTAGAAATGGATGATTAAATATGCCTTCAGTCCTGGTTTTAGCCTTGCATTGATTTAGGAGCATAGAGGGTATTATGGGGCTTAATGTCAAAGCTTTCTCTCACTTTGAGTATAGGCTTTGCTAGTGAGCTACTCAGTGGTTATGAAATACTTCCCATTATTCCAGTTCCAAACAATCTGTATTTTGTGGACTTCTAAAGTCAAAAAATATCTCTCAGCATTTAATATGTCTGAAGGGACTTCTTACACTTTAACTTATAAATCTGTGTGATTGTGTCTTGGCAAGGAGTTCTGCAACATGACTAATGCATGGAGAAATAAAACTTTTTATCAGTTTGGCACACAAAGCTTCATAACTAGTTTCACAGACTTTGCAGCTTGTTGTGAATACTGAAAGTATGCGTATTTTCTTTCTTAACTGCCTTTAGAAACACTTTAAAGTAGCAACTGTTTTGCTTTACAGAGCTCCACATGAAACTTGTTTGCGCTGCAGTTTTTCATCTTTTATCATTTTTTCAATTTCTTTTTGTATTTAAAAAACATAAATGTTGCTTCTAGTGAATCTTAAGTTTCCGGTCCAGCCTGTTTTACAGTGGGAAGAATGTTCTAGAAAATACCTAGAAGGGGTCCACTACAAACTTGCGCTAATAAGTACTTTTTAACAAAACCTTCCCTCCGTAATCATGAGCAGTGTAAATCCACCATCAATTTTTATTGAAAACTCTGCTATAAATGGTTCTTGGCTCTGACCACGATGAAATATAAGATATATCATTCCTTTGAAGGATATATGAACAGATTGTTAATGAAATTGAAAACTAAGCTTGCTCACTAGGGGGATACAAACTGGCAAAGACATTCTTCTTTTAAAACTGTTCCTTTGTTCTGACGGATCTGTATTTTTCTAACAAACAAGATTTTAAAGAGAAGCTAACAGTTTCAAATGCTGCCTTTTGAGTCTCCAACTATTTTCTAGATCTTAGATGTTTTTTTACTTCAGAAATAAAAAATCTTTTTCATGTTCTGAAAAAAACTCTGATTTTTTTTTCTGTATTTTCCAACAAAGTCAGAAGCATTACAGACTGTGGAAGCAAATAGCTAAGACAGCTATATTTCCTGCAACTTGAAAAATGAAGTAAAAGAGTCTAGGAGCTGTTTTCCTCTGTATTTCTTATTTTGTTGAATATTCTAACTCCTTCTTTGAAGTTACTCTGTGAAACATCTGAGTAGCAAGTCTGATTGTGACCTCTACTGTATTATTTTGCTTTTTTAATCCTTTTGTTTTCTATGGGTTTTTAAATCTGCATACATTTCTCACCATAGCTGAATGTTAAGGGGTTACATGTAGCACAGTTGGAGGTAGGTGAGTTTGACCTATGCAGCTGTGCTGCCAAAAGTCATTACCCTGGGATCTGTTATACTGGAAAAACTGTTTTTTGCACCGTTTCACTTGGCAAGTGAACTGTGACTGGCATTGCCTTCTCTAGTAGAACTGAAGCTCTGCAGATGCCCTGCTGTGGCTGGATGAGCAACCTTTGTCTATGCTGTGAATCATAAAGCTGCATAAGCATAAAGGTTTTGGATGGGTCACAGAAAACATCAAAACTGGAAGCTCTTTGGACCAGAAATCATGGCCACCTCCCTCCTCTCTCTTTTACTTCCTGCCTGCTCCCCACCCTCCCCACCCCCCTTAGTAGTCTCTTTAAACATCTGAGTTATCTACCTTCCACTAAGGTTCATGAGACCAAGGAATCCTTACTGCACAAGCTGAGAATGTGGAAAATAGCATCTTATGACACAGTCTGCTTACTGAAATACTATTTTATACTAGTTTTACCATCAATCTATGGTAGAAGTCAAGGGGCAATCACTGCAACATCCCTTGCAACAAACATGGGTGTAAATGATGTCTTGTAGCTATTTTCCTTGAGTTTGTTGTTTTGATTTTTTTTTTCCTGTTTTTAAAATTCTGTACAAATCCAAGACAGCGTTCAGAAACCACTCTATGCATATATTGCAACATTCAGGATGCTACTGAGAAGAGGTAACTAATGCTGGTACAAAGTTAATTCCTGAGGTTATTCCACAATTCCTGTTACTAGTGTGAGTTGGGGCAGGGGTCCTTCAAGCTAATTTAGGGATTTGGGGTCTTTTTTATGGGAATAAGTGTCAGCTGTGGAAGTACAGGCACACAGTTTGTTGCGCCTATACTAGATCTCTGAAGCCTCACAACTTGCATCTGAAGGATGTTAACTGTCATCAAAGTTAAAGGAGGATTATAGGAACCTGACATAATTTGACTGCAAGAGTAGTTTGTCACCCCAGATGAGGTCCTGCTAAGTGCTGCATTGTACAAAGGGCAGTAAGAAGAGAAGTCACTCCTAAACACAATCTTAAGGAAGAGATGCTGAAGTGCTGCTCAACTGGAGTAACTAATTTTGGTGCTTTAAGACCAGCTGAGTTGATTTCACTGCTTTCTCTGGTAAAACTCCCTGGAGCCATAAGGTCTGTAAGCACTATTTCAGTCCTGTACCACTTATATAAGGATTATTGTTCTGGCTGGAATAGCATCTGGGATTTTAGATTAAAGTAAAATAATGCTTCACTTTTCTGATATGGACTTAATGTTATGTAATTCATTGTTCTGTTGACCCCATTAATAACATGTGTTAATTCAGGAAAGTAATAATTTGGTGATATATTTACTTAATTAGGAATTCTCATATTGTGTATTACATTTTTATTAGTTTGTAATAGTAAATTTTAAAATTACATTTGCACAAATTTTCAGAAAATCCATTAAGACAAAACTGAGTTATTATTGCTGATTGCAAAATTGATCAATAACTTAAAAAATTTTAAACAATAAATTGAAGATTATTATGATCAGCTGCAGAGGCTTCATGCCTTGAGATTGTAAGAAAGAAAAAAACCCCAAAAACAAATCCAGAACCTCAATTCAGCCTCTTTCTACTTCTGCATAGAACGTTTTAACTAATGTAAAGGCCAGACTAACTTCAGATGCACTCTCTGTCACTGGTTCTGTGGTGTTACATGTGCAGATCTTGGAACTGATAACTAATTTTTTTCAGTTAATCAAACAGCTGATTCTCAGCTGATTAGTCTGAAATATTAAAGGCTCCCTAAGGCTTTGATTTTTGGTTTGTGTCTCTTCTGTCCCTGTGCTACTTTTTTCTTGACTCATTTGAATTATTGAAGGGATTAGTGAGGCATAATTTTTTTACGTCATGAAGATATCCTGGTTTGACCTTATTTGGAGATTGTCATCCTACCCCTATGTGACACACTCCATAAAATTTCCCTTGCAAGTCTTCCATGCTTTTTCAGGCTTATTGACTCTACTTCAATAAGAACTCCTCAAGGTAAAAGATTTCTTCTTGTCTTAGATTTTTAAGCTTACTGAGTGCTTGCTTTTTTCTTAATCCTTGCTCTTGTAAGATCCCAATCTTTCTTAAAATATTTGAATATGTAGCCATGAGTCTTTCTACTCTGCCTTTCCCATACTGTACCTTCTGTCATATTTAAGTATTTTCTCGTATATAATAAGCTTGATTAACTAATGAAAACATTTATGACCATCTTATAAGTCACTGAAAAATTGATAGCTTTTTAGTCTTTCTGTAATGATGCAGTCACAATAAGATCTCAATTTATTTTACTAGTATTTGTTCAAAAACTATCAGAATCATGGGTCATATTAATAATGACACAAAGAATAAAATCAAATTGTTTATCACAATCCATTGTTCCTAATGTTGCAGTTGTTAGAGATTAATATGTTTACTTACTGTTAATTGCCCCTAGATGGGGAAGCATCACCCTCCAATATGCTTGGCTTTCTCCTTCATCATCTAAAATTGTCATCCATTTTCATAAACAATGCTGGGATGAGCATCTGAATTATGGGATATTATAGACAGTGCATGGTGACAAAACTTGCTCTGCATAATTCAATACTTCAAAATACAGTTTAGTCTAGAAGCTGAAAAATGCAGCAGGAGAAAAAAAGGGAGTGTGGTGAATAACACTGTACTGTAACTTGTAATAATTAAATATTTTGTCTGTTTCTTCTTTTTCTTTGTGTATAGGGATTAGCTCTATTAAAAATAGACCTGATTCTGTTAGTCCATGATTCATAGTTTTGATAAATTATATGAAAGCCCATGAGGTATGTACTTTTTTCCTCTTGTTCCATGAAATTAGAAGTATGAAGGCACATCAAATTTTGGCCATGTGGTGATTTAGTTACAAAACAAGGGGAAAGTGAAGGAATAGGAAAGGACAAGAATTAAAAGCCATTCAACCTGGTTATGACTAACCAGGTGAGGTAAAAATTCAAATATAAAATCAAATTTGATATCAGGCTTTGACAGCACATTTATCATAGGTTAAATTTATTCTGTCTTTTTTTGTATGCTTGCCTTTGTAGTTTACTCTCTGTAGTGTATTTCCCCTAGTTTTGTTTCTATGTCAGTCCTCCCCTTACAGTGTCCTATTCTAGTCTCTGTCCTCTTAATATAATGCTTGCAATTTTTAAATGCTTAATCTGCAGATAAAATACCCACATTTTCTCTGTCCAACATGTGTTTTTAGCTGTAATCATACATTAAATATTTTCTTTTCACCTCTCTTCCTGTAAGTTTTGGAGTGGCCATTTCCTTTCTCTCACAGTGATGTCACTGAAGTTCACTTACTGGAGTATTTTACTTCTCAGAGAAAATGTTTCAATTTGTGCCTGCTTTGTGCTGTAATACACTGAAAATTTAGCTTGTTGTTTTGCCATCATCGTTAATTGTGCTTACAGCACCCAAATCAGTTCGAGGAGCAGTAGATATTGTGAAGGGCTTTTTTTTGCTTAATGGTCATTTTTATATTGTCTTACTTTTTTTGTCTTAACTAATAATTGTTTCTTTTTTTTTTCCCTATTATTGAGTAAAAAACGCATTATAACTAAAATAACTATTCTGTGAGGTTCTGTGACCAACATCTGGTCCTTGCACTTGGAATATAGCAATACTTAAACTCAATTTTCTGAAGTGGTAGCTGTTTCCTCTTTTAAAAGAGACTAGTGATGTCCAGGATATCCATGATGACTGCAGACTGAATGAAATATTTTCCCAAATGAGTACTATTCTCTGCAGATTAGTCCTAGAGAAAGAAGATAACATAGGAAAATGTGAATCTTAGACTGAAGCCTTCATGCTTTCTTTCCTTAGATTAGCAGACATGAAAGATGTTTTTAGGTAGAACAACCTTTTTTTCTTATCTGCTCAGAATTTGGAGGATAATGCCAATGGTACCTGTGAACTTCAGGAGGCTCTGATGAGCTGTTGTATATTTTAATGACTAAAAAGAAGTCAGTAATCAGCTTGGTGAAAGTAAAGAAGCAAATAATCCTAGCAAATGGACTTAAAGTTGCTTTTAAAGTATGTGTAAGAATCAGAAGAAATAGGAGTCTAAAATCCATACAGATTATACATTAATTAATACTGTGAGGGTTCCTTTTACTTGAAATGCTTGCTCTCTCATTCTTAAGGCATCCTCATTATTGATCAGAGTTGAGCTGCTCATTTTTTTTTTCTTTTATCGTAAAGGAACACTGAAATGTCCATTCTTCCTCTCTGCTTATTATTCTATTTCTGGAATATGAGACAAAATATTCATATCTTGCTCTGGCGCTAGTTTTCAAATCACTGCTGTTTAGTTATATGAAAAAGTTTCCATTTGCCCTTCACAACTCAGTGAGCTGTAAACACTGCAGTAATTGAGCCACCCACATCCTGGTCTGCAGGTGATATGAGTGATGTATTTTATTAGCATTTAATTAAATTGCAAATGTTATGCTAAACTGTGAAATTGCTGGCAAAAGTTGAATAACTGGATTAATTTACACTTTTGTTTAAAAGCAATAAATAAAAAGTTTGTTGAGTAATCTGGAGAAAATGTAATCTTCAATTCTGTTAAAGCAATTAACCTATGCTCTGCTACTTTTAGAAGAAAATTTAACAAAAAAAAATTTATCCTCAGCAAATGTGCTGAAATTTGAGGCTATTGCAGCATTATTTTCACACCTTCCTACTTTAGGTTAATGACTTCTGATTATAACAATGAATGTTATATGTATCTCATTCATTCTGTAGTAGTAAAGAGATTATATTTGCAACAACTGCTAATGATTGAGATTAAATTTCATATTACTGCACTAAGATTAAGGGAGGAGTGTAATAACTGAAGTTTATGAAAATGTTGATTCTAATTCCATTTGGAGAACACTGAATTATTTGACTTATTACTATTTGCAAATTTGGGCGTGTCCCTTATGAAGCCTAGTTATGCAAAAGCTATTTGATATAACTTTGTTTAAATATTTTCAATAAGAAGTTATTGCTACCACAAAGAATGTTACAGCCGACTGGAAAGAAAATTCTGATGGGAAATAGGAGACAGGAGGGTTACAACATCACATTTTTTTGTTTGAGTTGCCTTGTAATAATGAAGATGGCAGCAAACCACAATATTCTTTTTGCTTTCTGAATAAATTTCTGTAAAATTGTATTTTTCATAAACTGCAGTTTAGTTGCTCCTTAGATTAGTCCAGTAGTTTAGTGTAAATTTTTGCAAGTGTTTTTACTTCAAACATGAAGTTCTTCACTTACATTTTTAACTAACATTGCAGTAATTAAAAGAGAATCTAATTTTGCTGTATATAAAGAATCTATACATGATTTGATGGTGCTGTTTCTTCACAGCCTGTAAGATAAATCATGCTAGAATATATCATGAAGCAACCAGTAAGCATTTTAAAACAAAATTTGCATCTAAACTTCAGAGCCTAATATTTTCTTGCATAGTTAGCTGACAGCTTTTTATGTGAGCTTACTCCCATTTTTGAAGCTGCTTTACTAGTACAAGGGAAAAATGTGATAGTAATCAAGCTTGTCAAGGAGTTATCATGGTTTATGAGTTAATAAAAAAGTTATTTAGAGCAACCCAAGGCTAGTGCTAAAACGATTTCTATGCCTTCAGACAGATAAGGAAATCTGAAACTGGCAAAATCCATTTTGATTATTGTGTGATAAAATGGAAGTATTAACTAGATTACAACCAATATTTCCTATGCTTGTAACAGTTCCTTGCTGTTAAGCTTACTTGATATGAGTAAATCAGTTTTCTTAGAACTCAATAAGAGGACATGAGCAAAATAGAGCAGTGGAGGAAAACTTGGGAAGAAGATTCATAGTAGCCACACTGTTATGATTACTTGTACTAAAGGGAGAGATTTTGTTGAAAGTCATAAAACACTTTTGATGGCAAATCCACTCAACAAGAGAGAGAGTTCTAAGTCATCTAGGATAGTTTGATAGGGCAAGGCATGTTGCATGCTTTAGATCATTTAGCCTTGGAGTAGGCATAAAGTAAAGGACTGAGAAAAACCTTAGGCAAATAGATGGCATTGTGTCAGTATATATTTCTCCCACATTTTTAGTAAAGAGCGAAAGAAGATGGGTAGCTGTTACAGTCATACCGACTTTGGGGTTTCCAGAGTTTTCAGCTCTAAGGAATACAATCTTTTCATGTGAAATGGTATCCAAGTTTATACTGTAGGTGAAAACATTCATTATGAACTCCTCTGAGTGTAGAATCTTGAAATGTTTATTCTATTTGTTCTCTACCTACCAATACTTCCTTTCAAGGCTTTACTTAGCTATTTCTTTTATAGAGACCTTGTTACTTCAGTAAGCTGTTTTCCATATGCAGGCTGTATCTGTTACTTAATCTGGTGCAATGGGAACAGATACAGAACAACGGCCAGAATTGCCAACTGTTCTTTTAATTAGGCTTTTAAAAATATGTGCTGTTTGTCCTATGTATGTTTACAGAATAGAAAACTTGAAAAGAAATGAGGGTTGTTTACATCCTTCACCTAGGATGTTTACTTCAGATTTGTGACTATGTAGGAAAGTGATATCCTAGACTATCTTTAAGGATAACCATAATTGCTACATTGAAATTTTAGTGACCATAATTTATGATTCTGTCTCTGTGGAAATGTATTCTTCTCCTAACACTATCATCATTCTTCACATGCCTTTTATTGACTGTAAAAAGGCTCTTAGGAACATGTAATCACACAGTCAATAAGCTCTGCTTGAACGTTTGCTATTATGCATTGTCAGAATGCTAATTTAGCTAGGCTCTGTGGCTAGGTGCCACACACAGACTGTATATTTCTCTTCCCTGGAAAACACAGAAATGGCATTGAGTCAGATGATAAGTTGGCAACCTGGTGCCCCCGTATAGAGCACTTGAAAGTAGAAGAGGCTTAATTCCTGTTCTATGCTGGAGATGAAACTTGAGAGTAGGTGACTTGTTTAAAAGAAGGCAGATGTGTCCAGTCATGTTCCAGTGTCTCATAGCATTGGGCTAAGAACAAGAAGGGAGACAGAGGAGTTCATGTACTTCATTACCTGAACTGCCTTTTGAAGGGAATACCTGCCATTTGTACCTAACATCTAAACTACTTGAAAAGTGTTTGCTGATGTCACCAGTAAGGGAAAGAAGCTGAAATGCATAAACCTAAAATAACCAGAGGCAGTTATCCTCTGCTTTGCATAACCAGCAGTTTAAAAATAATAATATGCTCTAAATGTGATTAGTTGCATCCTCTACTATTTTACTGCTGTAATGAAAAAAGTCCAGGGAACAAAACCTCTAATTCATCTATCTGTGTTCATAAAAAAAGTTTTTTCCATAAAATTTTAGACTTCTGTGAGATAAATTGCTATAGAAATGTAAATCCTTGTAAGGCTAGCTATTTTTGTGTATTGTCCTTTTGGTTTTGCCAGTAACAGATTTTATTTTTCATCAATGAAATATTGTGTATTCCAGTTCTGATGTTATTCCAAAACATAGTTCAACAGGATCTGCTGAGGATTACTGAGGCTCCATCTGTTCTCTCTGTACATAGGAAATGCTGCAGATGACAGTGAGCAGATGTATTCCGCCTACTACAGTCATGTTTGAAAACACTGAAATACTGGATTGAAAAGGCAAAAACATTTTAGTTCTATGTAGTGTTCTCCTGTATTTGCCTGACTTATGTATGTCAGTCAAGCTTCTCAAAATAATTTAAATTTTCTTTTACAGTCTCCAAAGCGTTTTTCCTGAAATGAGGATTGTCTACAGCACAAGTTAGTTTCACATCCAATCCAGAATGAAATATGATGTTTTAGGGAGTTGACGGCTGTGAACTTATGCTTACAGACTTTTTCTCTAGCCTTGTAAATTTTGAGAGACATTGAGAGCTTTGGATTCTTCACTCTTTATAAGTGCAGTAAGACAAACACCAGCCAGGCATCCTAAAGATCTTTGCTTTGCCTTGAGTAGAGGAGGGGTTTGAATAGAGGTCTCTTCTCTCTGTCTGAAGAGACTTTCTTAAGGTGCACTCTTAAAGTCAAGTTTTTTCTCATGTTGAGATGGAACTTCTTGTGTTACAGTTTTTGCCTGTTGCCCCTTGTCCTGACAGCAGGTACTACTGAGGAGTGCCTGGCCCTATCCTCTTGACATTCACCTTTTAGATATTTATAAGCATTAATATGTTCCCTTCACTTACTGTAGCTTCTTTTCCACTCCAGGGCCACACAAGCCCTGTGGCTGTTCCCCTCATAGTCTGAGCTCTTGGAGTGACAAGTGTTACAGTGAGTGGCTGAGTTGAAGGATGAAGAAGGCTTTGAAGGGTTGATGTATCTGCTGAATATACCAGACTGATGGATGTAACCCTTGCTCCATTAGATCTGCTAGGTAACTAGCCAGTTGCCTTACAGGGATTAGAGCCTGTGACAGCTCAGTTTGGTTTGTGACACTGCTCATCACTAGGGGGTTGAGATGAATTCAAAGTAGCAGAAGTGGAATGAATGTACTCAGACAGCCAGGGGGATGGAAATCTTCTTTTACAGGGGGAAGCTGAAAGAAGCTGTCTCATTTAGCACAGCAAAACAGAAAGCAGGTTTGGGACATGATCAAGAGGCATAAAAATTGTATCTAAGGTAGATGATTAAGCTGGCAAAGGTAATAGGTTAAACTCTCTGTGAGTAGTCAGCTTTTACTGGAAATTGATGAAGCTCTGAAACAATTTTCTAATTGGAACAGAAGAAGAAAAACAAATCCCAGAGTTTTAAGGAGAGTTTTATCTATTTGGGAAATGGATTGTACTGTGATAGTGAATAATGCTCACTTTTAGTGCTGTATTGCAATGACAGCTAACCTTTTTGTAACAAACTCTGACTCTTTTGACATTGGGTGATTTAACAGTATAAAAGCAGTATTTAGCTCCCTGAGCAATCTTCCCTGATGTAGAAACCAGGACTCCTGATGATCTCTTAATTTTCTTTTGAACATCACTTCTCTCTTAGAAGATGCGCTTTGCCAAATACTTTGAAATTTTACATGTAATTTTATAACACTCCCATATTAGGCATGTCCTCCTCTTTTCTCTGACTTTCCAAAGTGGAGAGGATATACAGTAACATTGAATTCTTTGATTTGAGATAAAATTGATCTGTAGTGATTATCTACCCTTGTAGGTATCTGATAATTAATGGAAAAAAAACAAAGCCTCCTGGCTCAGACAACTCAATTATTTCTTTGAATGTATCATGTTGTGCATTTAGAAAAAAAAAATTCATCTTACAGTGATGAAAAGAATAAGCTGCACCACAGGAAAAATTGGCAGCCATCATTCTAATGGTACCACATGCTACTTTCTTGAGGCAATGGGAGGGAGTATAAACGATGTGATGATTATATTTGTGGGATAAAAATCTGTAGCTAGTTTTTTTTTCAGTGCCTGTCTGCTGTTCCACAGTCTGCATGATGTAGCATGATGATGCCACCCAGGCTGCCACTATGGCTCTGTAAACTTGGTTTCTCTGAATACTGATATAATAAAGCAATGATGCTTGAAGGGAGAAATTCAATCTATTTTTCAGTGTTAATAAACCTCATCCTGAGTTGATGATTTATCTAATTTTGATTGTCTTTAAAAAAACCCCGAAGTTCAGGACATGTTTCCAAAAAAAATTAGTAGTTTGGTAATTCATATAGTTTAGATTAAATTGTAAGACTAGACAGTAACAGGTTTCAGTCTGTAAGCTTGTCACTGTGAGCCATTGTCAGCATACCTGAAGATGAGATCATTCCTTCATTTTTACTTCCATTTTCTCATATTTCTCATGGGAAAAGGGAAGCATGATTTAGCTGCCTTTATAGTCTTAATTAGGAATGAAGGAAGTCTGAGGAGACTGAGGTGTTAATTCAGTTAACTAAATTGTGATCTTTCACAGTGATCATTATGTGTCTATACTTTGAGTGAACTGTGGCGGCCAAGAAATTCAGGAGGACTGAGGTGATTTTTTTTTTTTTTGTTTTTTTTTTTTTTGTTCAGGCTCCTTTTTCAAGCTGTTTGGATCTTACATGAGACAATGTACTATGTAATTTGAGTCAATTGAGACCAACTTGTCCTGAATGATATATTTCTTTACTGAGTAATTAATTCAGCACTTGAGATAAAAGATAAAGCTCTAGCATCAGCTAGGCTCTTTTTCTAAGCTTAGAAGTGATAATTTTCTGCCTTTAAAGAAACAATTTTTGTAGTAAAGCTTGGAACAGGATTTTACAAATAATAAACAGATGCTATGGGTAATATTCTGTGTATCTTAATGAAAGTGTACTGCAGTATGTTCTGAAACAGTAATTGCCAAATGTTACTATTCTTATCTTGTGAATAATCTTCTGAGTAGCAAAATGTCTGTTTTAGTGGCAATATGAGACAAGCAAGGGGGGAATGCATTTATTTGATACTACTGTTTTAAAATTTCTTCAGCCATGCCCCCTCTCTGGAGGTGTTCAAGACCACGCTGGAAAAGGCATTGAGCAGCCTGATCTAGTGGGAGGTGTCCCTGCCTGTGGAAGGGGGGTTTGAACTTGATGATCTTTAAGGTCCCTTACAACCCAAACTATTCTATGATTCTGTGTTTTCTTGTAGCTATTGAGATTTTATTCTTAGCTCAAATTTTGGATCATTTGTATGAAAATGTTATAATGTTGAAATATAAAATACTTTCAGTTTTGTTAGGGTTTTTTTAGTTTTAATTGCAGTCTTGCATCTTACATCTTGCAGACTTCAGGAGAAAAAAAGTGACTTGGAAGAGTATATGTCCCATTGTATGAGTAATGCTCACATCTGAATGACCTTTTGAATCTATAGATTTTATCCTTTTATGGTGTTTTTTATAGTTTCTAAAACTATGGCCATTTGAACCACTTAGAAAACCAAATCATACTTTGAGTCTGTTCTCTGTCCTTGTCTCTGTTTTGCTGTCTATTAATCAGAAAAGATAGTGAGGAAAAGACTGAACTGCAGTAGTCACTTGGATTATGCAGTAGAAATCAATGAATATACTTATATAAAGAAATGACCCGATTTCATTAATTCAATTCATCAGTTGTTTAGAATTTGCCTATTTTTAAAAAAATTCTTATGACAGTAAAATTGTGCTAAGAGTTAAGAGTGGGACAACACAAGGTGTTCAGAGTTGTAGGGATTTTCCCAGCAGACAACGCTGTGCAGTCTAAAAGTCAACTTGGCTATTTATCTGCAGGTCCGCGTTTTTTGAGAAACTTAATACAAAGTAAATTATCATCTACTGTACACTTACAAAAACAAATACTTTGCATCACTGGATGAAAATGTGCATATGCACTCACACATCCTGCAATTAATAGATAAGCAATAGAGCAACAAGCTATATACAAATAAACCACAACTTTCAGCATGCTGTTTTTATGATTTTGAGAAGAGCCAAAAACAGACATTAAAAAAACTGTAGAAGAAAGACTGATTATTACTTTAAAATCAGTAGGCACAGAGTGTTTTACTTCCAAGTGCAGAGAATGAACTAAGATTGAGAAAATAACTGTGGAAGCAGTAGACTAATTTATTAATTTTTAGTAGACTAGAGGAATGACAAGGGTTTGTGAGGTACCAACTAAGCCTTCAATAGGAAAGATTCAGTTCCTCCATTTTCCAATCACTGTTCAAAACAAGTTAGACCAAAACTACATTTAGGTAATGTGCCTTTAACAAGTAAAAATGTATGCTATGCAACCGTTCTCATTTTCTAATATTGATTTAATTAATTTCTATCAACTATTGATGATTTATGGGAGAAGCAATTAATAGTGTCATCTTCTCAAGCATTAAAGTGAACTTGGCTTTTGCAATTCACTTCAAGATTTTATAATGAACCTAATTGGCTGGCACCCTTTTGTAACCCTTCCAAGTATATAAATGTCTTGTCTCATGAACATGTGCTTTTGATTCCAGCCTGTTTTGATCAGGACTCTTTTTAATGTTCGAGGTTTTAAGTCACACACTTAATCTGCTCACCGGCAAATTACTTCATATTGAGGATTTCTGGATTCAGAATTATTCTTCATGTCCATCCTCTGCAAGTAGTTTAAATAAAATCAAGCATTTATTCTCACTACTCTGTTAAAATTCTGTATTCTAGATGATCAATGTTGTCCGGTAAAATGGATGTAATAAAAACAAAACGGTGGTTGTGTTTTTTCTTTGAAGATTGGAAGTTCTCTTTAACACTATAGTGAAGTATTCTGTTAAATTATGTGTACAAACCCTTGATCCCGCAGCTCTTCAGAAAGCAGTACATCTCCGTTGTACTCTACAAGGTGCACTTGGCAGGTGAAGCCAAAATTGGATCCTCTAGTCAGAGGAATGACCCAGCAGGAATCTTGTGAAATGCTACGAGGACAAATGCCAAATCCTAAACATGGGAAGGAATACATGCTGGAGAGCAGCTCTTCTGGAAAGCTGGTGGTCCAGGGTAGATAGCAAGCTGAATGTGCTGTCTGGCACATTGCTGTCTCAAGCAAGGCTGAACTAGGAGTATCCCAGGCTATATTAATAGAAAGGATCACAGAGAGCATATTGAGTGATTATTATCATCATTAGACTGCATCTAGAGCATTGCATCCTATTTGAGGCTCTGTAATACAGAGAGTGGATAACAAGTTTAGTGGAGACCCTTACATTGGTGGGAGGCTGGAGCATGTGCCCACTGAGTCTTAAGTAGCTGAGCCTATTCAGGCTGGAGAAGAGGCAGCTCTGGGAGGACCTAATAGTTGCACAGTGGCACCTAAAAGGAGGTTATGGAGAAAACAGTCTCCCTATTCATGAGTGTTCATGATAGAGAACAGCCACAAAATTAAATAAGAGAGGCAATGACTTTTGATTAAAACAGTCAAGCAATGGGACTGGCTACTCAGAGCGGTGCACTCTCCATCCTTGGAGGTCCTTGGAGGACTCACAATGCAAGTGAGTCCTTGAACCCTCTGGGATGATCTCGATGATGTCCCAATTTTGAGTAGGAGGCTGGTCTAGACAACTTCCTGAGGTCTCTTACAACTTTAATTATTCTATAGTTTTTACAAGAAAGATCAAGTGCAGCCTCTGAGAATCTGTTTTGTTTCTGAATATTTGCACATCTTAATGTGTGAACTTCTGATAGAATCTAGACTAATTTTGATAGTTCATAGCAGGAACATGTAAATCTCTCTTTTTCACAATAGCCAACATCATTTGTCGTTTTGTAAGAATTAATTTTCAAAGTTCTGCTTTGGGTTCATTACATTTATGCTGTCAATGTGAGAGAAGATTCTGTTTTTCACTGCATAAAATTAACTGCATCTGTAATTAATTCTCTTGTATTACAAGATGTTTTTGTCTGTGGCTATAAGAATGTAACATACATATTCACTCATCTGATGATTGTAACAATTTGGCAGTTAGATTACCAACAGCCACTTTTTTCTTCTAAGATCAACAGGACTAAGAAGTGTCATTAGTTCCATAGCTGAAGCTGACCTGTTAGTGTTGCTGTTATGTATGTGCTGTCAGCTAGGAGAAAGGAGATATCTGTGCTGAGATTTTTCTTAATAGCCCCACTTCTTTGTACTACCAATGGCATGGAGGGATCTTTCATGGGTTAAAGCCTAGTGTGGAGAGAAACTGCATGAAACAACATAATTCTTAGAAATGGAAACTTACTCTTGGGTACTATCAAACGATTTATTTCTTGCCATCTTCACATAATATGTCATTTCCTTGCTCTATCCTAAGATACGATTACTCATTCCCAAATGTGACAAAAGGAAAACTGGGTGTGTATGAATTGCACTTCCTTAAATGAAAAGTGGTTACTTCTGAAACAAGTTAGAGTTAAAATTGTGATTTTTAACTCTGGCAATAGATATTGTAGCAATTTGCAATTCCATTGGGGAAGAACATGCATTCCTGAGAAACTGCATTTGTAGATAAATTTACAATATGACTATTAATAATTTTCAACTAATCATGAGAAACGTATAGTACCATTAAGTATTTTTGCACCAGTAACATTTACCATCTTATTTTGCTCTGACAGATTCCCTTCAATGATGGATTTGTTTCTTTTTTTTCTTTTTCCTCTTGTGTAGAGAATTTATATGTAGATTATTCATTAGCTTCACTAACTGTTTTGGTTTTCTGGAGCATATCTTAAGTCTTGGAATGCAGATCAGGTAGAGTTTACAGGTAACAAATAAATTGGCTGAGGAATTCTGCTACTCCATAGCCTCAGTAGACTTCGTCTTGGTCATGTCTGATGTTTTCATTGAGTGTTTAAGTAATCGTTTAAAATTTCTCTCACTAAAGTTGCACAGCAGAGGACTTGTACCCACTCCAGTTTCTACTTCTCAGCCTTAACAGTCTTTTCTAACCTTTTCCTTCCTCACATGCCATTTTTAAGAGAAATCTCCCTGGTTTGTTTTTGGGTTTTTTGGTTTTCGGTTTTTTTCCCCCTGAGAAGTCGATCTGGTTGTGTGATTTCAGCTCCCCACTGAAGTATTAGATGTGATTTGGTGGTATGTAACCCCTCGTTAATTGAACTAGTAGACATAGAAGTAGCTGCAGAAAGTAAATCTATAAGGAATCTGGATAACCACAGAGCAGAGATACTCAAAAGCGTATTTAAAGTTATGTCAGCAGTAAGAATCTTCTTGCAAAGTATTTATCTTCTTTTAAGCATTAGACCAGACCAGCTTTAAGCCATGAGTAATTTTTTCACTTGCTGAAACCAAGATGCACGGCTCCATTTTGAGTTAATCATAGAGAAAAATCATTGATTTATCAATAAACCACTAAAAGTATAAATAACTGTCATCCGCTTCACTAGAGATAAGCGGGGGCTGCCTTTCAGGCTTGGGCCCTTGAATCTCAAATGAAGAGGTTTAGAAGCTCCTGAGAGCTTCTAAAACATCACTCCTCATCATAGCTGCAGAACTTTGTGCTTCCCAACAAGGAAAATTATTCAAGGCTATTCTGAAAACTAATATGAATGAAAGTAACTTTCATGATTTTTTTTCTACTGCATTAAAACTATGTCAAAACAGGAATCTTGCAGTAAGTTTAATTCCAATATGTGTGTGAAGAATACATTAAGTTACAGTCTATAGGTGAATTTGAAGGAGCTCATTCAAGAAATAAAATTTTGCAATTAATATTGCAAATTAGCATTTGAAATCCAAAACTTAAAGTAATGCAATTTCTGTGCAAAATGTTACTTTTATTAGGTTTTTTTTATTAGGTTTTAGTCCTTTCATGTCAATAAGGTTATAGCATTAATAATTTCTGTTGTGAGATTTTTTTGTTCTCTGTTATGTAATCTAGGGGGTATGGCTTTTCTTATGAGAACAAGAATGTTATATCATCAATAATTTTCTCATTTTTCTTGTGGCTGCAATGAACTTATTTAGCTGTGGTTTTGACATATATAATCTGTGACGATACGCTTTCATTTATTTCACTTACAGGTGTGGGGGGGTTGTTTTTAAGGCACTGTCCCTGTAGTGTAAGCTATATGGTATTTCTAGATATAATTCTCTGTTATGTTTTACAGATCATAGAATCATAGTTATACAGTATTCTATAAGTGAACCGTATCAAAATTTTCAAACTCTTTAACACTGATTTCTAAGGATTTTTTATGAATGCTTCCTTTTACTCACAGAGATTTACAAAAATAAATAAATCATTGGTAAACATTGTGATATAACACCAGTCTTTATTTGCTGTAGACTCTAGCAATAAGAAATCATATTTCAGTCTGTTTGAAAATGTCTTCTTTAATATATCCTTCCCCTTTGTGAAGAGCAGCCAAAACTACTTTCTTGTTTCAATGAATGTTTTTGTCTGCAGTAGGATGGAAAGAATACGTCAATACCTTTATTAAGGTATGTTAATAATGAGTCCAACTCTAGATTATCATAATTCAAAATAAAACTATTAGATAAATTCAAAATAAACTATTTTGAAAAGTTGACTGAAAAATTCTTTCATCAGTTCTTAGCTGCCTGCTTCCTTGGCAGTACAGGTACTTCATCTATCCTGATTTGCATGAGAAGCATTGGTGCAAGCTGTTACACGGAGTGAAGGAGTACAGATGAACTGGGATGTTCTTCTCAGGCTGTGACTTGGTGCATTGTTCTGGGTGAGTCACTTAACAGTGCATTATCTGCCCCTTTGTGAGCAGCACATGCTCCACCTATAAATGAGCACAAGCAAACTAAGCTGTGTAATGCATGGTGCATATAGAGTGGCTGATTTCAGAGGAGTTAATATTATCAGACTGTGCACGAACTTGTGTCATCCATCTTAGCTTGTTGTAGGTCAGATCTAAAAAGTATTTAAACACATGACATTATATAGTGCTTGGTTAATGAATTTATTAGCATAATGTTCACGCTCTTCAAGGTTCAGATGGCTGGTTTAGAGTATATTGTAGAGCTTGAATGAGAGAAGTGCTGAAAAATTAGATTTAGGTTATTTCTCAGGTTATTTTCCTTCCTATATGGTCTGTGATGTCAAATGAGCATTACAGCCTATGCCTTGCCCAGATTTAGTTGGACAAGACCCTTTATGGAAAGGTGTGTTATGTCTTGCTGGTGTTGGAAAATATATGTAGAGAAATACCTACTTCTTTCTACTTTGATACCTCCACTTATAAAAACAATACCAAAAAATATTGGTTTCCATGGAGAAGCCAATATTTATTTAAAATACTATGCAACATTATGTGCAATTCATAATTTCTTACAAACGGAATATAACCAGTGAGATGTATTCCTATGCTTCAGAGGGCCCACAATTATTGTGGGCATGATCTGACCTTGGTTTTTGTGCTTTTTCAATAAAGAGTTATGCCAGTGTATTGTGTTTTCCTGGGGGAAATACAGTAGGAGCAACAAGTTCATCAAATCATCAAGAATTAAGACAAAATAAGTCTAAAATGACACCAGCAACTTTTTAAATTCATTAATTAGTTAATAGATGCTTTTTAAGAATGCTAAAGAAAATGTATAATGGATTTTCATAATTTTTAGGTAGACAGTTTGACGACTGTGATACCCAGTAAAAGGACAATTCTATTGTTTCATTTTTTTGCAGAGATCTTTATCTGCAGCATATTGTCTCAGTATGACCTCTGCCTCTTTACTGTTCCAGAAATTTATTAAAAAGCTAAAGTGAAACAGCTCATGCAGAACTCTTTCAGGATTTGCTTTACTCATGGCTGTTGTAGTTATAAGCAATTGTGTTTGAAAAATTCTATACAAGCTAGGTAGAATAAAACCTGCAGTAATTTACCAGAACTTGATACTTAGTCCTAGGGAAATCATTACTATCTTGTTGCCAAAATATCAGCTGATTTCATGATAATGTTTTGGATGTGAGTATTTTAGTGTGGGAAAACAATGTGTGCTCTTCTTCTGATAGTCTATTAATAATTTAAAAGTTAGACTATTGGTATTTTCCTGGCTTTGTTTTGCCAGTTAATGTACAAGATGATGCACAATGATAACAAAGCTTTATTATCATAGGCTGTGTAAACATTTCTAAAAGCATTTCTAAGATATGATCAAAATCCTTTTTTTTTTTTTACTGTATCTTCCTCAGGCCCTACAATAATAAATGTAAAAGACTGAAGAGAAAAAAGTTACTTCTGTGAGACCATTAAGTTAGATTGATGGGAGAAACATAATCATTACAGTAATTCAAACTTCTTTCCTATTGTTTTCAAACTGGATCTCAGGAAGTAATCTTATTTTGTGAAACTGCATAGTTTCTATGCACAGATCAGCAATCTAAGGCCTAAAATTACTTCTGGCTGAAAGACAGCCAGAAATCCTGGTGCACAAATGTGGAAAAGAGCTGGAGTCTTTGAGCAGCTCCTCTCACTAAGCAACTGAAGCCTGCCTTTTCTTTTTCGTTCTCTTCTAAGGGCATGCATTTTCAATGCCTGAATGTTAAATAGTGAAAGGGGCTATAAATGGATGATGACTAGAGGTGGTGTTCAGTCCTAGGGCCAGTTCTGCTTAATATTTTCCTTAATGATGTGGATACCATACAAATTTGCAGATAAACCCAAACTGGGAGGTGCTGCTGACACTCTTGAGGGACAGGGGATGTAGGAAGATGGAGGCACTGGAAAAGTATCATGGGGGTGGCATTTAAGAGTCTGAGTGTCTGATTCTGCACCTGGGGTAGCATAATGCTTTATAGAAGTATAAATGGGGAGAGGAGCGTCTGGAGATGAGCCCACCAGAAAGGCAGGGGTGCTGGTTGTGCTTGGTGACCTCCAATGATAGGACAAGGGAAAATGGATGCAAGCTGGAACACAGAAGGTTTCAGAGAAATGAAGAAAAAACTTTTTCACAGTTAGGGTAACAGAACACTGGAACAGACTTTCCAGAGAGATTGTGGAGTCTCCTTCACTGGAGACATTCAAAACTCATCTGGATGAGTTCCCATGTGGCCTAGTCTAGGTGTTTCTGCTCTGGCAGGTGATCTAGGTGACTAGGTGATCTCTTGAGGTCCCTTCCAATCCCTGATATTCTGTGTAGTTGACAGCAGGCTCTAGAGGAATGCCCTGGCAGCCAGGAGATCAAACCACATCCTGGGGCGCAACAAACACAGTATGACCAACCAGTTAGGAGAAATGATTGTTCCACTGTATTCAGCACTGGTGTATCCTCACCTTGAGTACTGGGCCCCAGAGGATGTTAAAGTACTCAAATGTGTCCAAGGGAGGAGGGGAAAAGGCTTATGAAAGGGCTGAAGTCGTCTCTTAGGAGTGGTCTGGCTTAGGAGCAGAAACTTTAAACTTGTCTTATTTGGAGAAAAGGAGACCAAGAAATGAGCTCAATGCTCTCTACAGCTAAGGAGGGGAGGTGGAGACGGCGGTGCTAATCTCTTCTCCCTGGTATCCAGTGACAGGATGTGTAGAAATAGTTTAAGGCTGCTCCAGCAGAAATTTAGACTGAAAATTAGAAAGCATTTCTAACACCGGGACAGGCTCCTTATATCTATTAGACAGGTAACTCATGTCCCAAGCCTATCAGCGTTTAAGAAGCACTTAGACAATGTCCTTAATAATATGTTTTAACTTTGAATTGGACAGATAGTTGGACTAGATGACTATTGTTGATCTCTTCCAACTGCAAAGTTCTATGTATTTTTTCATAAAGGAAAAACTGCAAGGAAGTTACCAGTTTCCATACTATGTTTTTGGGTGTGTGATGTGAACATTACATTTTACTATGTCCCCAAAACAAATATGCTCTTGTAATCAGCCTCTTGTATCTCTGTATATATTTTAGTAATTTATATTTTCATGTTTTCATGAATTAACATTTTTTAAGTGAATTCAGTATAGCCAAACATTGTTTCTTTGTCTGCAGTTTTACAGTAATATACTTGTCAACAGCCATAACCTCTGTGAAGACAAAGATACTCCTGGGACTGTATGGCTTATTAGAGTGGCTGTATTTTGAGTCATGGAGGCAATCCTTTAACATTTGCCTGTGTCTAGAAACCTTCTGCACAGTGTAGAACTCTTTCCTGTCAACAGATTCTTGGAACTGATTCTCTCCAATTGTTTTGTTAGTGTGTTACAGCTAATTGGATTGACTGCCTTTTTAATCACTATTTGTCTCAGAAGTGGAGTTATGAAGACTACTTTATTTTTTTGATCATTGGTTTGTCATTTAAGTTCACTGATGAGACAGTCTAGGGTTTTGACATGGATTTGTGGGTTTCGTGGAAACTCATAAAAATCAAGAGAGATTTGTTGTCATCATTAACACCTTGTCATGGTGAAGGTTAAATGTTTCTTTCACATCAGTTATAAGACCCTATTGCCAGGAGGCAGCCACTAAAGCTATTTACTTTCTTTACACACAGTATGGTGTCAGTTGTGACAGCAATTAGCACATAATTTGCAATTTCTTAATGTAATTTCCACTCTTATCTTAGGCTCATGCATTATGCTCTTCCTTTAAGTCAAATTAATTTGTAGGTAATAAAACTCAAATGTCCTAATTCATTCAGATTTATCTGCAACTACTGAATTGTAATATTGTCATGGACTACCACATTTTTTCTTTGTTTGGTTTTGTTGTTTTTTTTTTTTAGATACTTAATAAATTTTTTTTAGATACTGCTTCTTTCTCCTTCGTGGACAGTCCCTACCATACCAAAAGCATTGTTTGCAAGCTATGGTGCTCTGCACCATTTCCAGATACCTGGAAATGAAATGCATCTCATCTAAGACAACATTAGGGAAGAGATACTGCATCTGATCGTTTTATTGAGTAAGAGTTACTGTTTCATATGAGTACAAACTGATCATGACTCCTATGTAGTATTAACCTAAGATGCATTATCAGAAAACAGAAATTGGATTGATTTTTTGAAGTGGCACAGAAATACATTCACATGGGTTTTTTCTCTTGTTCTAGTAGGTTTCTAGAGAGTCCTCTCTACCCACTCTGTGTTCTGTAAGTCTTATATTCCTTGCTCCCAAGATATTGCCACAGCTATTGCAGGTAATTCTGCCTGTAACTTTTTACAAAGCATATAAATCCTGCTGTATGCCAGAAGAAAATTATTCTTATCTAGTTTGAAAAATTAAGATTTAATTTAAGATGCATACTGCAGCATGCACAATAGAGCTGCGGAGTTGGAAAAAAAAATTAGTTAAGTCAATAATGCTAATGAATAATGTAGTTAGTTAATAATTGTACAATTTTTATTCTTTAAATAGAATATTAGCAAGTGATCCAGACTAACTGAGAAGAACGTTCCAGAGACAGTTGGTGCATTTCTGCATTGCCATTTAAATGCTACGTACAATGTTGGATGGTATTAATTAAGGTGGTATTATGATTATTATTTATTTTGTATTTGTCGATATCTGGAGATATAAATTGGATCACAGATTCACAGTATTTAGATGAATGAGACACCAAACTTCCCTTAGAAGTTGGAAGCTAATTCACACAGCCAGTAGAAGCACTACCAAAAAAAAAAGTTAGTTTTTAAGTTATGTGTTGATACATATAATCTTTAGCTGCAGAAGATAAAACCATTAATTTAGTTGAAACAATAGCAAAGTTATCATTGGTGTCTGTGGCCAGAATTTCATTCCATTTGAAGATTTTCTATGTGATATTCAGAAAAAATGAGATAAGGAAACAAAGGCTCTCAGAGTTGAATTGCTCACACTTGTTACACTTTAAAATAACCTTTTGTTCTTTTCTATCTTGTCCCCTTTAATGAAATTTTTATCATCCTAAATGTATTTTAGTGTCATCTTCAGTTTTGAGGAAATTGAGCAGATGAGTCATGAGGCTCTAAATGAGATGTTCATGATGAGAAGACTGGAATGGCCTTTGAGCAAAAAGCCATGTTAGAGAACTTAGATTGTTCTAAAGAGCAGTGTGTGAGACATGCCATACCTGCTTTTACAACAGTTCTAACACTGATCCTGTTTCTCTGCTTCTGTTACCCAGCATGAAACTTAACATAACAAGGCTGGTCCACAGGTGGGATGTGTCTGAGGTGGGAACAGAAAAGATTTATGAAGGTGTACTTGTCATTTTACTGTGAGGTCCCAGTCAGCTGTCTTGTAATGAAAGAATATAATGCCAAAATGAAGCCAAAGAGCTGTAAAAAGTTTTCAAACATAATTTATTAATGTCTATGATTTTTCTCCTGATAAAATGCATTATCAGTTCTCAGGGATGTTGTATTAATTAATAATTGGTTTTGGTGTGAAAGATACAATGGGAACATATAGAACTAATACCTTGGTCCAAAATATATTTATTCATCTTTCTAAACTGCTTTTTCTACTGCACAAAACAGTGATAAAAAGCTATCTGAAAGTGTACTATTATTTATAAAAATCATCAATACAACCCAGCAGCAGGAAAGTCTGTAATTGGGTGTGTAAGGGGATGCTGCTTCTAGAACAACTGAGGTTCCTGCACTCTTATGTCGGTGAATTAATAATGTTTGAATGTACACTATAATTATAACAGTAGTAAGAATCTAGAGAAATAAGAAATAGTATTTGAAACTTTGCACAGTTCCAAGTCAGTTCAGTATTTTTGCAGTGGGTGGTCAGGGTAGGATTTTTCTTTACGACACTGTGATCAAGTTTCTGTTCTGCATTTGCTCAATTAAATGCCTCATGAAATTTAAGGCAGTTTGACAATATGCATGCTGGAATGCATGGAAAAAGTGGAAAAAGAGCATTGAAACCATTTCAGCATGTATTTTTTCCCACTATATTGATTGTGCTGGATGCTCTGCTTAAATAACTGTACTAGAAAAAAAGAAATAATACCCTAATAAAATTTAGTGTGCATCCTACCAAATGTGCTTGGAGATTGAATCTTAATGACTCAAAATACCAGCTGATTAGACAATTGTCTCTTGAATGTGCTTTTGTATACATCAGCAGCTGTGCTCAGACCTCTACAAGAATGCTGTTGGTTGGAAGTCAGGGGCCTTTGGTTACTATAAAATTGAAGCCAACTTTACTTGAATAAGAAGCAGAGAGCCTGTCAATACTAACAAATAATTCAATCAGAAATAGCTGAATAAATTTAAACATTTTTTTTTCCTGCTGGGAGGTCCAGTAAGAAGTTGGTGTCCCACTAAAAAATCAATTGATGGAGGAGTGAAAGTGACATGTTCAGACTCCCTCAATTCACACTGCTCCTGTTGAGCAAGCAAAGTAATTTAACATCTTTGTAGGAGATATGCGCAGTGGGATTGAGTGCACCCTCAGCAGGCTTGCAGACGACACCAAGCTGTGTGGTGCAGTTGATACACCTGAAGGAAGGGATGCCATCCAGAGGGACCTTGACAGGCTGGAGAGGTGGGCCCAAGCCAACCTCATGAAGTTCAACAAGGCCAAGTGCAAGGTCCTGCACCTGGGTCAAAGCAATCCCAAGCACAGATACAGGCTGGGTGGAGAGTGGCTTGAGTGCAGCTCTGAAGAGAAAGACTTGGGAGTGTCAGTTGATGACAAACTCAACATGAGCCAGCAGTGTGCACTCGCAGCCAAGAAGGCCAACCAAATCCTGGGTTGCATCAAGAGAAGTGTGACCAGCAGGTCCAGAGAGGGGATTTTGCCCCTTTACTGGGCTCTGGTGAGACCCCACCTGGAGTATTGCATCCAGTTCTGGAGCCCTCAACACAGGAAGGACATCAAGCTGCTGGAGAGGGTCCAGAGAAGGGCCATGAAGATGGTCAAAGGGCTGGAGCAACTGCCCTATGAGGACAGGCTGAAGGAGTTGGGGTTGTTCAGCCTGGCGAAGAGAAGGCTCAGGGGAGACCTTAGAGGAGCTTCTCAATACCTTCAGGGGGCTGCAGAAAGGCAGGGGTAGTATAAAAAAAGAGAATCATAGAATAGTTTAGGCTGTGATTCTATAATTCCCATTCCTAGTGGGACAGCAAATGATCTGGGAAAAATGAAAAATCTCAAGGAGGAGAACAAAACCAATATAACCACTTGAGTGGCTGGAGTTTTTGCTCTTGATTCATTGCTATAACATTGTTTATCACTTTTATTGAGTGATATTTCAATACTTAATTGTTAAGATGAATGAGATATAACTAACTTTGATGTTCTCTTTATGCTATTTGAACAAAAATTCACAGTGCTCAAATCATGCCAGAAGCTGGGTAATCACTCCTACTTCTTTATTTCCCCCTTTCCTTCCTATGAGCTCATTTTTTCTTTTCTCTTTTACTTTTTTGCGTTTTCTTATGACTTCAGTCATCTGTTAATGACCGCCTGGTTCACTCTTCCCATATTTTAGCAATACAATTGCAAAACTGAAGCTAGTATTGCCTAATTTGTATTTAATGCTTGAAACAGCATAGCCTCAAAGGATCCATTCAATATAACCTCATTATTATGCAAGAATAAAAGAGGTGGGGGGAGGAAGGATGGTTCTTTTTCTTAGTCATTACTAGCAGAAATACCATTCTCAGTACTGGTATTCAACACAGCAGCTTGCTACATACAAAAGTAGCTTTCTTTATTAGCAGGTGGCAGTACCTATCAAAACTATTTTGCAGTTGCAGTACTTATCTGGCAGAGTGTACAAAATGGAAATGATACAATGCTGTGACACAACTGTACTGTAGCTACTTTAGTAGAGATTAACAATTGCAGAATAGGATGTAAAACCACACTTCAGTTTCACAAACTTTGTTTATAATTTCAAATAAAATAGTTTAGGATAAAGCTTCTTAAAATTTTGCAAGTTCATTAATGACATTCCAGCTTCCAAGCAAAAAGAAAACCACCTTGCTTACTTCAGTTTCACATGGGAATGTTTCTGTTTGAAGTAAGATTTTCAACCTCTATGCTGCTGTCTCATCTGTAAAGAGCTATGAGCACTAACCAAGGTAGTGACAGATTAAACATGGCTAGCCTGTTTTTATCTGGTTGTTTTAGGCTGATTCTTCATTGCAAAGACATCTTTAGGAAAAAACTACTTAATGTTATGGGAGTGTCAGTACTTGTCCTCACTGGCAAATGGTGTGCTCTGAAGTCAGAGTTTATTCAGAGGAAAAATGGTAATACATTTATGCAGGAGGGAGATGACTCTTCTTATGAAAGGAGATCATGAGTTTCACCAAGGCCTTCTTTGCCCTTCTGTCTGGACTGCTAGGAAACATTATTGGCTTGTTACTGACTTAATGTATGATGGTATGTATGCACCCCGAGTTACATATTCGATTTGAGGGCTTGGTGGGCTAAGTTTCTGGTACAGACACTTAGTAACTGGTAACTTAGAAGCAAAGACTTTCTATTTTATATTTGTTTCTTTACTTTAAGATTTTAATCCACTGTCCTCTACAGCTGATGTGAAAAGAGCAGTGATGGTTGGAAAAGGAGTGGAGGAGATTGTTCTTCAGTGATACCTGGTAATTCCAGAAGGATGTGCTCCACCAGCCTTTTCAGAAATAAATATAGGATCCCCAATTATGAGAAAGTCCCATTGTCTTCCTTGGTTTCTACTTATCCTCCACAGAATGTGGCTTTCTACCCTGCTTCTGTTTTCCTTTCCTTCAGTCCAGTTTTGTAAAGTATAACCAGTTTCTCTTTCCTAAGCAGCAGAAGTGAACCATTGAATTAAACAAAGCACAAGCAGAGCTGTTGATTTGTCAGCAGTGGTACCTGGTGAGTGTGATGCATCCACAGGTGTACCGAGTTGGAAACAGAAGTATTTGTATCTGTTGGCAGAAAAAAGCTTTAACTGGAGGGATCATGATCTACTAACAGATAAAAATACAGAGGGAGAAGGAAGAAGCAGTACAATAAAGATATCTCTTCCATTAAATTAAAGAGCAGATTGGTACCTGCTATTCTTTATAAACCAGTTTGCAACTTGAGGGGAAAAATAAAGAAATTTAACAGATGTAAATAGTCTTTTATGGAGTGCTGGGTGCACAGGTAGAATAATTACAGCTGTGCAAAAAAGGCTGCTCTTAGTTCGCAGAGAAAGTGAGAGAATAACAGATAAAACATAGCACATGAATGAAGGTTGCATCATGTTTCTGATGTTCCAGTACAATAAGATTATAAATTGTCTTTGTTTCTTCTGCAACTGGCTTGTGTTCCAGAAATTAGTAATGTTTATTCTTCTGTCTTTTGTAAGGTGTATAGCCAGATTGCCAGTGAGGCACAGATATTTTGTGTTCATGATATAGTATAGCTGTTCCTTAATAACGATTACATCACTTATCTCAAACATTCATGGTATATTTACTTGTATAATAGAGGTTATTGAGTCCTAATGAATTTATCAGTTGTCTGTGTGCAAACTTGGCTGAAATAGAAGATCTGCCTTTTTTAACTTATGGGTAAAACTGCATTGTAACCTTGGAAGCAACAGAAGCGATGTGAATGCAGCCCCTGAGAGAAAGAATGTGATTTCTTCTAGTTTTTTCTCAAATGGATTCATGGTCATTTGCAGCTCCTCAAGCAGCTCTTGCTCCCCAGGGAGTTGAATTTCTGGGGTGGGGAAGGCACTTTGGTATGTGAATTCATAAATCAAAAGGATCTCAATTTTCAGTTTTGTAGATTTTTTTAGTGTCCAGCTTGAGAACTGCTTTTTCTAGCTTTCCTAATTGGCTTGTCTCCTGTGTGATACTGTGATCCATTGAGTTTATTGTACTGGTGAAACAAAGTATTATATGGAAATATCCTGGAGTGATTGATCAACTTCCAGGAGCAGAGAACAAAATGTAGAGGATCTATGCAAGTTATCTAGTTCATCCCTGCCCACAGGAAATATAAATCTACAATTCATTAATAGTTTGGGGTGTTTATGTCTTAAGTCTAAGAGACTTATCAATTTTTTCTTTTTTTGATTGTTTGTTTGATTTGGGTTTTTTTTGAGGTATACTCATTTTCCTTTATTTCCCTTAAGAATACCAAAAACTACAGTCTTTGCCTCATTCATTATCCTAAATATGTTTTTAACTTTAAACTTTGAATCTTAGAATTACACAGTTATAAATTTAAGGGTATTAGTAAAAAGATGGCTTTAACAAAGTAAGTCTTAAAAATGCAAAAAAATTCTGTGTCTCCTAACAGAAATCACTAACTCTGCCAGTGAACTAATAGGATAAGGATTGATTTATGTTGGTATATTGATTGATTTATATCTTGGTATATGCAGTGTCTTCACTTCCTGATCTATATATTATATGTTATACTTACATATAGGAGAAGTATCTCTTTAAAGATTGACTTTTCTGTATGCTAAAATTCAACCACTTGCCTAGCAATGTCATTTGAACTGCACAGGGTTAAATTCCAAATTTGAACCAAAAAATTCCCAAGCAGAGTTTCCTTTAAAAAAACCAAACACCACAAAAACAAACTTGAAAAGCTTTTCTTAGTATTAATAATTTTCTTCTGGTTTTGCGTCTTTTGTACATCAGGTTATGATTCTGGCTGAAAAATGCTTTTCAACCTTTATTACCGATGGGCAGTTGATAGCTCAGGGCACAAAATGAAAATAGTGATAAGGTGAAAGCTGAACTCTCCCTCAAAGTGTGAGTCATTTTTGAAATGAAAAGAGTATATTGTCCCAATTCACTGGGGTCACTGACCACTAAGAGTTTCATAGAGCAACATGCAGCTGTTCTTGGGACTACTTGTTTTGCTTCAGTATCTTTATTCTTTGGAAAACAACTGTTGATGTATTTCAGCATGCTGCAGATATCCCTAAAACATTAGCATTTGATAATTGTGCACTGTAGTGCCTTGTGGTACCTTCTCGTTTCTTCTTTTGCTTCAGAAAAGCTGTATAGCACAGATTATTTAACCAGGATTCCTTAGCTAGGACTGCAGCTGGGATCTGGCATGTGGATCTTGTAGTGTAAGTGTGTCCACTACCCTTTTCCTCTTACACAAGTGGGCTAAAACTGCTACTCCTGTCGAATGCAGTCTGAGAACTTCTATTCTCCCTTACTGCTTGTCAGCACAGAGTGTATTCTCTAAAGTCCTGATTTAAGCACCAGAAAGTTTGGAAGTACAAAAATGAGCTCAATACCACTCTTATACAGCTATTCTGTGTTCATTTTGTTTTCATGGGAGATGGAAGGTTCCAAAGAGGCTGAGTTTGTTCAGTATTCCTTAGCTTCTATTTCTTTATTATCTGAAACTTGCCTCTTGATGATATGTGTTCCTGAAAAGTATAAAAGCACTTCAGTTTGGTGTCAGTCCCTTTGTTTATTCCTAACCTTCTTCAGAGACACCCTATTTAAGTAGTACCTTTGGGGAAAAGAATGTATCTTGACCTATTTATTTAAGAATTTTTTTAGAGAAAAATCTTGATAGATACATGTTCTGGGGGTTTTTTGTCTTGTTTGTTTGGTTGGTTTTTTTAACTTATTCATGGAGAGTGTTTTTGGAAGCAATCTAATTATACTGGAATTTGGGATAGGATGAAATTATTGTAATGTTTAAACATTTCAGTTGTTTGGTTTTTTTGTTTTTCTCTCCATCTGCCCTAACATCTTTATAGTTCTTAATTCATTAATACCACTAAGAAGGTTGTTTAGGGATCAGAAACTCCCTCATTCCGCTAAATAGGAACCTCAGGACAAAGTGCAGTGGTTGCAAGCTGGAACATAGGAGGCTCCACAGAAATACGAGAAAAAACTTCATGGTGAGGGTGACAGAACTCTGAAAAAGGCTGCCCAGAGAGGTTGTGGGGTCTTCTTCTTTGAAGATATTCAAAACCTGCCTGAATGTGTTCCTGTGTAACCTGATCTAGGTGTTACTGCTCTGGCAGGGGAATTGGACTAGAGGGGAGACCTCTTGAGGCCCCTTCCAATCCATGACATTCTGGGATTCTGTGAAATATTGCTTAACCTTTAATTCAGTTGCATTCCCTTTCCTCTGAAAAGGAGGAAAACAAAAGTGGAAGAAAACAATTCTCTGGATGTGAAGGAGAGAGACAGCCAATGCATGCTGTTAGCTTTCAACTCAGAGCAGATATTGTATGTACCTCTTGATATGCTACATAGTGTACTTCATTAGGAGAAAAAAATGTAGGAGGCTTGAATTCACCAAGAGAATTTACTGGTTGACTGAACACCATATGATACAAATTTAACTACTTACTGAAGCCGGAACCCAAATAATAAAATTTAAGGAATACCTCTCAGAAATGCTATTTTTATAAACATATCCTGTATACTTATGCAAAGAAGTGTACATCAGAATTAATCTTAAAACATATTAAAAATACAAAGCTGTACTAAACTGTGTTTTTTTAATGCTACTGTGTGTGATTATGAGGGCTGTGGAATCCCACACGATAAGGCAAGCTGTGGCTGCTCGGGTACTGCTTTTCACTGCATACTTCTAGTATGATAAGAAGTTTGGACTTAGTCTTGTGATATCTTTGTGCTGGCTACATCAGTTAAAACCTGCTCAGGATTTGTTTCCTTGCTTGTCTGCTCTTTTCAATTAGTCTGGCTTTTTTTCCACCTCCTGAGCTTGTACAGGATTTAAAGTCTTGGGACTACAATCATGAGATCAGTACTCAAAGTGAAGCGAGCACTGTCTGCAAAGGATCTTGAGGACAAAGGTTCTGCATGTTTTTTTGGTTTATTTTGAATTATTTTACATCTGTCATAACTATCTGTGAGATCTTGCACAGTATCAGGCAACCACCAAAGCAAGTTCACTGGAACAGGTTACCCAGAGAGGTTGTGGATGCCCCCCCTCTGGAGGAGACCAGGCTGGATAAGGCACTGAGCAGCCTGATCTAGTAGGGGGTGTCCCTGGCTATGGCAGGGGGGTTGGAACTCAATGATCTTTAAGGACCCTTCCAACCCAAACTATTCTATGGTTCTATGATTTGGTGATAGGGACAGAGCAACAAACTGTCAGACCTATTCAGGCAGCCTTGAAACAGACTAATTATTCTCCACGGTACCCCAGAGCTTCTTCAGTGAAAAGCAGTGTGTGTTACTGTCACTATTAGCAAAGAAAGATCTCTAAGAATAAGTTAGAAAATAAATGTTACCAAACCAAACAGCCATTGCAATGAGGGAATGTGCCGAAGTCTTGGCACACTCTTGGAGTACTAAATTACAGGTCCCTGAAAACCAAGAACACAAATGGGCATCTGATACTGGGGGAGAGGAGCTGAAACTTACTTACTTTTGAGTTTCAAACAACACAAAAAGGTATACAATATTTTAAATTATTTTTATGAGAAGAGAATGTTAATGAAGTTCTAAGACTATGGGTTATGACTACCTAAAAACACTAGGTAAAACCTAGCTTCTAATTTTTTTTCCATAGAACTGTTTGTCTCATTAGAATGAGTTCAGAAAAAACAGCATGTTTGAAAAGCCAAGGAAATTGCTTCTGAGAAGATTAGAGAAATTAAAATTCATAGCTTGGTTCAGAGATTACTAGGTGGAAATTATTCCTAAAGTATTCATTGCAGCAAAAATATTTTTTGCCTTAAAAATAACTGAATAAAATGGCTTTAAAATCCAATCAGCTCTGAATTATGTTGTTTCAACATAAGGAAGACATTCAAGTGTCTCATTTATGGAGCTGAGTATAAGCATACATATGTCAAAAAACACGTGAAAATTAACTTCTCATGAATCACAAATATGCTGTGCATAATGGAGTTGTCTGTCTGTCTAACCTTTAAGGGTGTGTAGTGGCTGCGGTAAACTCTGAAAAGCTACTAAAAAGAAAATATTTGATCCCTCCAATAGAATAATGCAAGCATAAAATCTTGCATCTGGGAAAACAATCCAGGAGTGCAGCAGAGATTGGGATCTGCCTGCCTGGGAAGCTCTGTGGAAAGGGACCTGGGGGTCCTGATGGACAAGCTCAGTATGAATGAACAGTGTGCTGCTGTAGCAAAGAAAGCCAACAGAATGCTGGGTTGCATCAACAGGGCATTGCCAGCAGAGATCAAGTAGTTGGTTTTAGTTCCCACCATACAAAAGAGTAGGAAGTCTGCCATATGAGTAAAGGCTGACAGACCTTACTGCCATGTTTGTGAAAGGTGGCTGCAAAAGAAGATGGAGACTTCTTTTTACAAGGAGTCATATGGAAAAGATAAGGGATACAGGTTAATACTGGGGAGATGCTGAATGGACACAAGAGGAAAATTTTTTCCAATAGCCATTGGGACAATCTCCCCAGTGAAATGGTGGATTTCTCAACACTAGAACTTATAAGATTCTTTTGGACAGAGTGCTGGGCTGTCTTTTCTAGACTGTGTTTTACCAAGGTTGGACTAAATGGTCCCCAAGATCCCTTTCAACCCAATGTTTCCTGATTCTATAAATCAAAAGCAGTGTCTGGCTATTTGATGTGGGTTTAAGATAGTGTGCTTCTGTATTTTGTTGCTTCCCTCATTTCAAGATCTACAAGAACCTCATGATGCTGCAGTTGGACATTATAATGCTTCCTCAGGGAAGAGATGTGAACTTCCTTTTTCTTACTTAAGTGATAACAAGGCATTGTAAGCTCATCACTCCCTTCAGGACTTGGTTTTATACTGCTGCTGTTTTCCAAAATGCTAGAACAGCAGAACTGTTGGAGCAGATAATTTTTCATTGTGTCACATGGATCCTCAAATATTTCTGTAGCTTCGTACATTGGTGTAGGGCCAAGAAAAAAACTGCATTAGAAGTGGAGTAAAACCAAAGTTTCCTATTGATCACAACCTCTTCCTCATGTTTCTTTTTTTCCACCACGTGCTCTTCTGGGAAAGAATGGGAATGGAGCTCACAAAAACTTTAAATCTGAACTATTAGTCCACTGCCTAACTTATACTTTCAGAGGGGGAATTAGAAAGGTTTAGAAGCCTTTGAAATTTCAAAATAAGTGAAAATTCTGCATGGATAGGAAAAAATAAGATGAAAACTCACACCTTTTTCTCTGAGGGGATTATGTGCATCTAAATCCCTGTGTCCTTGTTTATTTCCCTATGTTGCCATTCCAACTGTTTCTTAGCAGCAAATTCATTCACTCTGGGTGAATTTCAGGCCCTTTGCTGAAGTCTGTATTGTCCAGAAGCAATAAGACATCTGGTCCCAAGAAGGCTTATTTTCAAATGTGCTTAGGATTAGATTTGAACTTCAAATTATTATGTAAGAAAAGTTAATTAAATTGTATAGTATGAAAAACTAGATCACCTGATAAAGTTTCTGCTCAGGAAAGGAAGTTCTGAAATGTTATTGGAAGGAATGTAAATCATAGAATTGAAAAATGCCGAGTTGTATAAGTCAGCTGTGTTATAGCTAATACAGTACTTGGGTCCAACTGGTCCCTGGTAGGTAGTTCCATTATACTGTGCTTCAATAAATAAATTTTTGCTTACAGACTTAGTAGTGGCAATTCCTGCTGCCGCAAGATTGAGTCTGATTTAATATAGAAGGAAAAGAAGCAGGTCTGTAGGCTGCAGACACAGTCACATGATTTAGAGATAATTTCATTTCTCAAAAAAGCCAGGGGGGTTTGCAGTAAAACAAACCAAAATCTGATTACTTACTATTACTAAATGTAATTTAACCTTGTTTAGAAAAGAGAGAGCCTGACTATAGTGCCTTGGTAAACCTTAATAAATTAAAATGCTACTGTTACTCCCATGGCTGTGCCATTTAATTTGCAAACCACTTGTACACTAGCTATTTTAAGCATAATTGTATAATGTGCTTTATCAATTAATTTTATATAAAAATTAAGCCACCTGTAGCTATTGTGCCATGAAGGGGTGGGGTTGTTATGGTTGTACTGTGGGATTCTTTTCAGCTCTTGTTTTTGGATCAGTAGTGGAAACAGCCCTTTGATTTAGATCAAAGCAGGAACAAAAGATTCTTAGGGGCAAGTGAGAGTCAGAAGGTGAAAATGAAGAAGAAAAAAAGTAATAAAATCATGTCCCAGAGCCTAGGACTAAATTACTGAAGTGAGAAAATCAACTTTATACAGCTGTAGCTGCAATATTGTGTTAGTGTAATGTACTTCTGAGACCAAATATTCAGAAGCTCAGATATCATATTTTCTTCCTTGATTACAAACCAGTGAATCTTATCTTGCCTGTACAGGTGTTGAATGTTTTCTTTCTCAGCCTATATTCAGTTGCCGTCATTGGAGAATTGGGGCTCTTAGTGTAAATATTAAAGATGATATATGAAGCCTGAGAAATTAAATCTTTGGTAATTACACTCATCTGACTAGCAAAAATTTTTCAGCAATTTTCACTAGATAAGTAATCTGCTAATGCAATATTGTACTTTTCAGTAGTTGTAGCATGAGATGAACAAAGTGATTCCATGCACTGGTCTTATTTTTGAAGAGCTATATGCAAATTTCATTACATTCTGTGATTGGCTGTATCAGCCAATCCAAGAGATGCTGCATTCATGCAAAGTGACTTCTTTAGCCCTGAGAATAATTCTTGAAGCGATATGTATAAATTTGTTACTTCTCTTCATTTTCTAAGTGCTTTCTGATGTGTCTGCAGGTCTATAATAAAAACTTTCCTGTGTGCAAAACTGTAGTATTGCTTGTGAACAGATTTATTACTGGCTAACCAATAGGAGGATTAAGTTCATTATCTGCCAGTTAACTTTCCTAATAAGCTCATATCTGGCGTCAACAAGAAGCTGAAGCTTCAGTTCATCTGACTTGTACATAGGTGCCCTTTATTTATTTGACAGTTTCTTTTCTGGCTGTCTGATATTTCCCTCTGGAAAGCAGAGAGTACAGAAAGAAGGGCAGCTAATTAATACTTCCAGATTTTGTTTCTATTTCTAACTCATCACCAATTCCTCTTTTCAACTACATTGGGGGAAATTATTGAGTAGAGTCTAACGAACTGCTAACCAATTAAGGCTTCGCACCTCCCTAACCCCTTTCCTTCCACCATTAATTAGTTACAGCATTTAGCAGATTTACTCAGAAAAACAATATAATTCAAGTCAATTAAAGAAAAATAATACATTCTTGTCACAGAAAGTATTCTATTTTGATCATACCCATTCTGCATTAAATTACAGCAAATCCTGAATATCTGCATGGAAAAGAAATGAAAATCACTGTAAGTATGAAGAGATTTCTCTTTGAAAAAAGTCTGGGAAGACTGGTAAGAGTTTACAAGCAGATATTTAGAAGAAATATAGTGGAAAGGAATAACACACTCTGATGTGTTTGGGATGAGGTAGGCATTCATATTTCTCCTCAGTTATGTAAATTTCAGAAGGAATTGAAAATTATATGTTACGGTAAAAACTTCTTAGAAATAAAAGGAATGAAAGAAAAATTCTTGATGAAACTAAAGCAATTGATAGAGAAATACACACTCCTTTTTACCAATGTATAGAAAATAACAGGTCCTAGTTAAAAACAAAGAGTATACTGGAATTAAAGTTGTTTACCAATGTATAGAAAATAAGTATGACAATACCAGAGCTGTTTGAAAGAACTGTGTAATCACATTTAATTACAGGAAAATTTTATACCCTAATATACTAATTGCAGAAATATTATTTGGCTATTTTT
Source organism: Turnix velox (assembly GCA_013400935.1). Classification (NCBI taxonomy): domain Eukaryota; kingdom Metazoa; phylum Chordata; class Aves; order Charadriiformes; family Turnicidae; genus Turnix; species Turnix velox. The sequence goes on from VZTY01017746.1 coordinate 73,628, forward strand.
AGGGTTTCAAAATAGCTTATTCCTTAATTGTTCAATCCATAGCATCCTACATGTTACTCTCAAGCATTTGCTACTTCTTGTGATATGTTAAATAAGGTGGAATATTTTCTGTTTTGAAAGATTGTCTCTGATTTGAATTAGCTTTGAAATTTTTAAAATTCAGTTTTCCATGTCTAAGCTTTATAAGTATTTCTGAGAATTTTACCTTTTAGCAGGAAATAGGAGAAAATTATAAATAGTCTACAAACATCCATTCTTTAGTTATTCTATTTACAGTGGTTAGAGTAGCCGGTTATTACATGAGGTTGTTTGTGGAAGAATGTATGGATTCCAGAATGGATTTGTTCTTGCAGACCCCAGATGCACACTGTACAGTTCAGAACTTATGATATGGGATTCCAGACAGAAGATATAGCTCATAAAGCACTTCAACATAGGAAAAAATATTTTGTGCTTCTTTTTAGGTTTGTAGAACCAATCACAGGGGAAGGAATCAGCAGAAGCAAGTCTATAGCATTAACTCATTCACCCTTTGAGGAACACTGTGCCTCGCTGTGCATCTGCTTCTGCTGCAGCTTTATTCTGCAGTCTATAATTCCCCTTACTTTGAGGTTTTTTCTGTGCAAATTTATTGCTTCATCATTGGTGCTCTGTATTGGAGATCAGTCTTTATATTGTTATAGTTTACCCACAATGCTTCCAGGTTTTTTTTCCTCCATGCAACCTATTGAATAACTATAAGAAAGTTAATACAAACTTAAATAATTCACTAAATTACTACCAGAATGCCTTGCAGTGTAAAAGAGGAGAGCAGCAATTAGGGAAAGACAATGAGTCAGAGCAGTGCTTTGATATTTCAAATTGTCAGCCCCTAGTTTCACTGCTCTGTGTAAAGGTTGGTGGGTTTTTTTGTATCTGGGGGTGGCAGTGATGAAAATCTATTGTCTTTAAACAACATCTGAAATTTGCTTGTGTTGTTTGTGCAGGTTGTCTATAAGGACTTATCATAGAAGTATCTACTTTTAAATAAGTGAACAAAATATGAAGTGAAAGAAATTACAACTAGCAATGAGCTTAGGAAGGGATCATAATACAGAGGTGCCTTATATATATATATATAAAACTGAAGGATATCATCTCCTCATTAAAGATTGATTTAATTTTCAAATGCTTTGAGACAGCATTTTTTTGATTGAACCATTTTCAGAAGAATCCATCTTTGTAGGTGACAATTTTGTTTGAATCTGTTGCAAGGTGTACTGAAGAAAATATTTCATATATCACTTTCTTTTACTTTCCACGTGATTTCTTATCTTTACTACTTTACTTTTCAATGATAAGACTTAGGGATTCAAAAAGCCTTTATGTGGTTCCCCTGACAAAGAGACCTATTGTGAAAGACAACAGGAAATGTCTATTCCTTTTTTTTAAGGAATTAATCTTTGAAGTCAGTTCTCAGTTAACTTTAGTTCAACTGCTGTGCAGGTAAAATTTTCCCTTAAACTCATCAAAGCAATAAACTCTGGTCCTTTCATTTATTCAGAGATTAACAATCTCTGGCCCAACAATACACTGGTTATGTCTGACACCACCTCTTCATGGGTGGCTTTTTGCATGTGACTTGGCATATGCAGTAGTGGAGTAGAAGGGTGTCTGACCCTATGAGTGGACGTCTCAAGAATGCTAGATATCCTTGACTTTCTGCAGTCAAATGTAGTCAAATGCAGTGTAGTCAAATGTAGACTGACAGATTTTTTCCATTTTAGTAGATTCCCTTATATTATTTAGTAATAATAAATAAGGCCTCTTTCCCTGTTCAGGTATGATTACTTTAATTATATCAGATTTATTGTTTCTGTAATGCCTATAAAATAATAGGATCAGAGTTTCCATCCTGGGATCGCATCAAGTCTTAAAATATTATGAATGTTTGGCTATGCTTCATCATTTGAGAAAAAGATAAAAATAGATAGGAGTCAAATCAAAGAGAAGCTAGAAGTCAGAGATGGTGGAATATGTCACCTTAAAAGGTGGTGATGATATGGAATAACTAGGAACTGAAAATACAAATTAAAATGTTCATTTTCTTTTTAAATGAATCGAACTTATCATGACAATGCATTGAATAATTATTTTACAATATAAATCAAATTTACTGACATACTAAGAAGGCCCAAATGTGGGATGGTGCATTTGATTTGATTTAATTTGATTGTGATTTCTTCTTAGGTGCAGTGTTAACTCTACAAGTTAGTAGGAAAAGGAACTCACAGTCATACTGGGAGCATGTGTATAATAATACAGAACTCATTCTAGTATTAGATTTCCAAAAGATCAAAATCAAAGACTTTTGTTGCTTATATATTGACTAGATACAACCTAAAATTAACTGAAGTACAGGTGTGATTTTTCAAATGAACAAAAGTATGCACATTCTAGAGTCCTGCCAGCATGGAAGAAACAGTGATTCCAGTTAGCTATTGTAATTCAATACAGATAGCTTTTAAAGGAAAAAAAAAAGCTGATAGAATACATTTTTCTTTCTCTACCTGGTAATGTGTAAAGAATAAATTATTAACGTAGTAATTTGTTATTATGCTGATTTAAAATTATTCAGGCTTCCTGAATATAAATAAAACTTTTTGAGCTTCTTGAAAGCTGCTAAAATATGTTTCTAATGGAAAGTGTTAAGCAATCTAAGTGATTGATACCAGATTGGTTGAAGTGCTAGACCTTTAGTGTTCTGTAGTATTTCCTCAGTATGAAGTGCTTTTTTTAGCATTAAGGCTGTCTAAAATTATTTTTTTCTGAGACTTCATTTCATGTTATGCTAGTGACTTTTATTCCAGCAGACAGGATTCAGTCAAATTATTAGTATGGTCACAAGAATGATCGTTTAGTTTGAACCTTATGATATTTACATGTGTGCGCTGTGTAAATGTTCTTCAGGCCCTATTCTTCACACTGGGTATCCTCTTGGTAATCACATTCATAAACAAAGGACAATTAGTTTTATACGTACTATCCAATAAATCAGCTGGGATCATACATGAGCTTCTGTTCTTTTTCCCCTGGTGCATAGCCTGAGCAAAATCTTCTCAGAAGCTGCAGAAAATGCCTAATTCCCATTCATATATATCAAAGTTTGGGGCTTAGCCTTCTTGGTTCACATCCTTGGACAGAAAAGCACTGTTTTGTTTCTCAGACAATAAAGAATACGTTCTTTCTGGCTATGGAGCAGGGATTTGGGCAGTGCGTGTCTCCTTGACAGCACTGTATTTTACTAGCTGGAGGCACTGATTGTGCTGATGTGTATTTCTTTAATTTGCATTCTCATTTCCACTGAAGATTCTAATTAGATTCTGGTGATCTTTAAGAAGAGGAAGGGACGGTGCTTCTCTGAATATTATTCTTTCTAATGCAGAGGGCAGTAGTTTTCTAATGTGTAGCAGTTAGAGCATGTGAAAACAGATGTCTGTCTCTAGCAGACTGTCATTTGTCAAACTTAGCAAGAATTGCACTAAGTGAAGCTGGAGGAGAGTGGCAGAGCCTGAATCTGGGAGCACTGGAGTGCAGAGTGCTGATAGCAGCCTGCTCTCGAGTTTTTCTTTCTGGCACTGACACAGCCAAATCTCCGGCTCCAGCACAGATGTTCCTCCAGAATCTCTGAAGTAAATCTGGCTGGATACAATGTCATACCCAGGGCTTCGTGATCCACCTCAGCCTTCTCAGAGGACTCGCTACTGATGAAATCAAATGCTTAGAGAAGCAGGAGATGTGGGGCTTTATCTAATGTTTTGTCTTGGCTAGAGTGGCTGGTGAATTGTCACAGCTCAGTACAGCGCTGCTTTACACCACTGCAACTTTCTTCAGAGCAAACTCTTGTTAAAATCCTCTAATTTCCCTCTGCGAACTGATGTGAAGACTGGAATGATTTGCCTGCTGGAAGAATGTTGACTCTGGAGTGGGAGTCAGAGGGACTGCAAACAGTGGGTATTGTTGTGATTATATTTGCATCTCTGAAGCTGCTTCATTTGCTGGGACTGATTGATTTTTCAGAAGGTAAAGTGGTTTGTGCTGTTTGTAGGTGTGGTGTCTTATCTGCTAAAATAGACACAGAGACCATCAGGTATAAAAGCTGTGATATGAAAAGGCTTGAAAAGTGAAAATAACTAAAAATTCTGTTTTGCTTCTGCTGGTCTTACTTTCTTATTGTGAAACAGAAGTAGATGCTAGTGTAGAATGTGTATTTTATTATGAGTTTCCAAGTGTCTGTGAGTTGATGTTTATTAGAGAGACTGAAAACAGTGAATGTAACACCTGTCAGTTGCCTTTGAAAGCTGTTCACTGCTATGAAACTTGATAGATTAAATGGTTCTTAGTTTAATTTGCATTTTATAACATGCTTTGGTCTTCTGATTTATGAAGCAATTAGAATTTTGTTCTGTATCGGTATTTAAGCAATGAAAATTGTTTCATAGGTAAATTCAGCACAGTTTAAGATAGCTTTAGGATTAAGGCTGCTTCACACCTTTCAAAAAAGGGAATAGGTGCCAACTTTAAATGTGGCTATCTTAAATGTATAAAAGTATATATAAAAATAGATATATTGAGCATGTGTTTTAATATTCCTGTTTGTTTAGTCTGATTCCTGTCTACTGTCTATGTAGGTCATATAATCTATTCCTATTAATTTTAATAGGATTTTTATTTCTATACAAAGTGACTTTTTTCACATTTTATAGAAATAGGTTGTTTCTGTTCAGTTATTAATAAGATATTTGCTCTCAACTTTTTAACAAAATGTCTTGTGTAAACTGCTGTAGTAGACAAAGACTATTCACTCCTTGCTCTAAAAACACTGCTTTTGTCAGGATGTCTGTAAATGAGAAACAAAATCAATCCTTATTGCTGTGTAACCGCTTTCAGTCAGAATCACACAGCCAAGGAGGGCACTCCAGCTTTCTGAAACATTAACTTTTCATCATAGTATAGGATCTTTGGCTGTAGATTCACATCACCACTTCATAAAATTGTTCAGCTGATTATAATGTGAAAGCTCATACCCAGTTCTTTTATAGTTACTGAACTGTTGAAATAAATCATCCTTAAACTGTCTGTAATAAGAATGTATAATATTTGCTGTGTTACTATTGAAGACATTATTTGTAGAACTGTAAAATTCCTTTTTGAACTTTAAACAAGTGAGTATTTTTTTTTCTCATAACAGTTCTCACTTTTGGTTCTTTCCATGCTCTGGATTTTTTAACATCTAAAAAACGCTCTTACTAGATATGTGTTAACTTCCACATGGTAATTTATAGGAAAAAAAAGATTAAAATGCAGGGTTTTTTTTGTAGCAGATCCCTAAATACCTTTCTTGGTTTCTCACAGTATGATACTGCCATTAATTCCATGGAACAATGTTTTGTGCAATTTCAGCTGTATTAAATAACCTTTAAAAGGAAAAATCTCCGTGGTAGAAATTACATGACTTTCATTACAAATAATAAGTCCAAGACAATGTATCAATTCAAGTGTAATGTTTTGTTTTAATGCACCCATTAGTGCCATGGCATTTCCTCACCTGATAATATAATGATTTCACTCAAAGTACCTAGCTCAAAACATTTAAAGTACAGAGGATATGTTTACAACACCTACAGTGTGAATACCTCCAGTAATTTGATGAATTTCCACTTTCCCTAAGGATGATCTGTTCTATTTAACTCTTCCATGTTTGAGCACTCTTATTACTATTAATCAAGAATTCTGCCCCAAACAATTAAGTTATATTTTTTAGTGTATTCAGAACTAATGATTGTTTTCTTACTAAATTCAAAGAAATATTTCCTGCTCGTGTACAAGGAGGACCATGTTTGAATGACCAGCATTGATCCAGAAACCAAAATGAACAATGATCCTTCCCCATCTACCCTATAGAGATAGGGCATGAGCCATACTGAAATAAACCTGTTGCTGTAGTTAGGTTTTCTGATGAGTTAATATGCTTGTCTTAACATCCCTGGTATCATGGAACCATCATAATCATATATAGGCTTGCTTTGAAAATGTTAATGAAAGACAGAGGAACATGCCTTTCCTGATGTTTGCAGGCAGGTAAATGACAGATCCTTAGTTGCAAACTTGTAACAACTCCAGTGATTTTTAGTGAGGTTTTTGTGATGCGTTGCAGCAAATTCTACCAGCCAAGTGACTTGCCTAAGCTCAAATCAAGAGTCAGCAGCAGACACAGGACGAGAGCCAGCATGATCCACAAAAACATCATGGACCAAGTAACTGGAGTGTTTCTGTCCTAGGCGTTCTCTTTTCCATTCTCTACACTGATGTGTAGAGGTAGTTTCAACCACACTGCTCCTTCATATCTTTGTACTGTGAAAATGTTTATTGTTTATTTTCATAATTTATAATTACACATAAGATACCTTACATCTTGTATGCCAGGCACTTCCAATTTTCTTTTTAAAAAGCACATGGATAAAATAATAGTAAACTCAAAGAAAAATGTCCTCTTTAATGCAGCTACTGGAAGTGTTCTACCCAGTACAGCTTTTTTGTCATGTGCAGTCATCTCTCCTGCAAAAACTTACTTTCACTTGAACAAGAAAAAACGTGGGTCACCCAGTGATCAGCCACCTTCCTTTATACAGCAAAGNATTGAACAAGAACAAAGGTGGGTCACCCAGTGATCAGCAGTGCGCAGCCACCTTCCTTTATACAGCAAAGGAGCGCCAGTAAAGAAGAGCTTAACTTGCCCTCGCTCCTCCTTGGAAAAGTAGGAGAGTGCAGGCAATCTGCTTATTTTTCTGGGAATTCAACATCAGTCAGGACAGGGAACTTGATTTTATTCTATGTCCCAGAGTAGGGACTATGTTCTACTTCATCCATCCTCCACTTTCCAATAAGCAGGTAAGAGAGACCAGAATGAGGAGAAAGTTGGCTTCACAGGAGTGAGTGAGCTATTTCAGTTATAAAGACAGAACCGAATCAATACTACTTCTACTAGGAAAAGAATGAAACTCTCCTTTCCCTCACCTTCCATTACTTTGAGAGTGGTTTGATGCTGATCAATATTTTCCCTCCAGCTTGCTTGCCTGAAACTTTTGCTGTTGGACAGCTTTCCTCCAAAGCTTTTGTTTTATTACCCAACTGGAAGAGAAGGAGAGGAGAGAAGGACAATCAGAATTGAAGCAGTGGACCAGACTGGTAAAATAGCAGCACCAGTTTTAGAGGTAATTCATCCTTCAGAAATTTTGAGAGAGACTTGGCAAAATGAAGGATGCACTTTACATTTGTGTGCCCAGAGCATTTCTCAAGTGGTAGCTATATGGAGACATATAAATATGAGTGAGCAAATTTATAAATATCAGAGGTCTGCAGAAGTCAAAGTCTTTAAAAAGACAAACTTCGTGCCTCTTCCTTCATCACGCATTTATGTTTGGATGTATAATACATAGTACAGAAATATTTTTCTTTTGCTTGTGAATACAATCGACTAGTGTTGCTATTGCTATTCTAGACTGTGCTATTTCTCTCCTTTTCCTTCCATTCATTTCTATCAGTTTCTGGAACTAGTTATTATCTGTCAAATGCATATTCAGATGTAAAGTTCGTGTCTCTTACATGAATGTCCCACAAACTCTGCATTTTTTGCCTAGTAGAATCCTCTGGTCACTATGTGTCTTTCAACTCAATAGAACATTGAGGATGTGTAGGAAAATTTGATCCTTAGTTTCTGTTGTTGTGGATGAAAAGCAAAGCACAGTTCACTTACAGTTACCACCAATCATGTTTGGCAGTAAAGTCAGCTTTAAAAGTAAATAATAAGTTACTTTGGCTAGAATTGGGAACTGGCTAAAAAGTGTGTTTCTTTGAACATAGGTAGCTTTTTCTTCGGTTAATATCTGTTCTATGCAGGTATAGAAAGATATTTTTTGGACGTTTTTGCTTTCTAATCTAATTTAGGTAGGCAGGATCCACCTCTACTCCAGAAGTAACATTACTGCATTTGAGTTGATTTGTTCTGTCACACTAAGATGCTAAAATGTACCCTTTTTTGGTAGCTCAGGCAGTTAAAAGCACAGTGAGGATAAGGTTAGGGCTGCCTACAATAATTTCTGTTAACATGTTGCTAGTTAACCTTGCAGTTTAGAAGTTAAAGTTATAAACATCATCTTGAGTACTGTACGAGTTTCCTCCTTAGATAGTATGTAATATGGGAAAGACCTAATCGTGACAAATTCTCTATTTCTTTGTACTTTATGAAGAAAAAGAGTCCAAAGTAACAATGCAGTTTTATTCTTGTCTATGTCTGGCTGATAAGAATGATCTGAATTTGGATATCCTACCTGTGCACTGGTGGCTGTGCTACAAGTGCAACAGACTCTCCTCTTTCAGTTAAACAGGATGCAATGTAGCATAACTCGATGATAAACAAGATGATAAGGAATATATGAGCAGCAGTACAAGTCCCCTTACCTTTTCTCAGCACCTACTTACTTAGAACACCTGATTACGATCTGCTATCAGTAAGCTGTTCAATTTTCACATAGAGTAATGTCCACTTCCTTCTTGTCTTTTTTTCTCCAGAGACACTTGTAGGAATAAGGAAACTACTTTCTTCTGAGTAAGCCAGTATCTCTTGCCTGAAAAAATTCCATTCATGGATGCTGATCTCCCAGTTCCAACTCACAATATCATGGTACATAGCAGTATTAGACTTCCTGCGATAGACAGTTAATCTTCTGCACCAGAAATGACAACCAGTCCTTCAATAACAAATATTATTGAAGTGTATGTGCGCCTACACTGTTTATTTGCTGAACATGGCTCAATAAAAAGAGTTAAGGTTCAGATGTTGCCTTTCCAAAAGTGTAATTCTTATCTTTAGAGGAGAATGAAGTGAATGATATTTTTTGGGGGGGATTGTTCAAAGCTATAAATCCAGCCAAAGACTCTTGATTCAGGGTTGCTATAGGAAAATCAGTCTATAGAAACATCTGTAGATTGCACAGCAGAGAACAGTAACTTCAAACCAAATGCAAAAGTGGATTAAGTTGCTTCTTTAAATCTAATCTCAAACTGATGTAAATATTTAAGTGCAAATTTCGATAGCCTTATTCATAAGAACATGTTTTCTTGGACATACGTGTTTCTCTCTGTGTTGGTTGCAAGATGGACTGAAACTTTCTGAAACTTTGTGTAGCTTAGGTTTGTTGCAGAAGTTCTATTTACTCTTCCCCTTCCCTCACAAACCATGCTGTTCAAGGCTTGGGAGCATGATTTTCTTTGGGAAGCACCGTCTTGACTAACAATCTGTAAGAGGATGATAGTCTTAGCATAATTACATAGAAAATAAAGATTTTTTTTTAATTTGTTTTGTTTTGCTTTAATTTGGTGGCTTTCCTTCCTGGACCTAGTGATGAGATACACAAATTACAAGTGTAATTGTACACTTGTAAATTACAAGTGTAAAGAAATCTTCTTGATGAAGAAGAGAGAAAAAATCATTCTTTCATGTCAAGATCAGGGAAATAATGCATCAATCTCAACACTCACTTTTACCAAGCAATTCAGAGTTTCAACAGAGTTCTTATTGTTTCATTGAGATTTTGTCATCAGCTACTTTCCATTAATTTCTCTAGGTGTTTCTTATCATCCGAAACATCTGAACCAGTAAGGAATTTAGATCCATACCAGTCTGAATTCAAAGTTTAGCATACTATCTGTGTGGAAAAGAGAGAAAGAATTTAAGAGATCTTAACAATACTCTTAGCAGGAATAGTTCTGTAAGGACAACTTACCCTCTTTTTCTTCATGCAAGAGTTCAAGCAAAGATCAAGTGTTATGAATTTTCTGGTCTGCTTAGGTAAAACATTCCTTTTCAGAATGCTCTCAGCCACTACTAAGACTTTACTCTCTGGTTCAGGATGACAATGTGTATTTGCCTTCTAAATTGGGAAGTGATCCTTTTGGCTCTAGTGTTCTGCAAGAATCATACTCCTCAATCATTGGATTCTTCAACTGGACTTTTAGTTCCCTTGTCTTGATTTTTTTTTTTTCCCAAGGAAACATTCTTAGTGACAGTTATTTTAGCTTAAGATACAGAGTATTTGCAAGCAGATAAGGAAACTTCTCCTTTTAATTATCTTTACAAAGCCATAAGTGTTATTTGAGTGTTATTTGAGAGATCCTGAGTATTCATCTTAAGCAGATCATTAATCCACAATTATTTGGATTTTAATGTCTTTTGCCTCCAGACTAGATCAGATGTCCTTTTCTCAGGACCATTTTACTATCATTGAACAAGTACATTATGAATACCTGTGCTGAGTACATATTTGAGATGGAACTGTTGTAAAATATATTTGATTCAGCAATTAGAGAAGGAAAACAGAATATACTAGCTTTTATCAGGATTAACTGCATGTATGAAATGTGAACACTGCAACTATTACAAAAAACTGAAATAGATGGATTTTTTTCATCAACAAAGGAAATCAGAAAATGAAGGAAGAATCACACGGTGAACACTCAGCATTCAGTCATAAAAGCCATTACTGGCCAGAATTACCTATCTTTTGAAAAGAAAGGGGCTATTTTCTCCTATTATTTAGAGAAAAATGCTCCAAATATAGGTATGCAATGTGCATTTGTATCAAAGCCTGCATCTAATCACAGGGACTTCCCAGAGCATGGATACAGGGAACATCCTAAAGAATTCCCTACTCAGATATTTTCCCTGCACCCTGCCACTTCTTCAGGTTCAAGCTGCTTATAAAATGCAGCCTCATATAAAATGATTCATTTTGAGATGACAGAGATTCAGTATGACAAAGTGTGCTTCTGAAAAATAACTATACTTGATCAGCTGAGTATAAGGGAGAAGAAAAAAGCTCTGCCTAATCACTGATGTACCAAGACTGAGAAAATAGAAGGCTTTGATTTTGGTATATGATATTTGAAAAGACATAAATAATCATTGCCTAAAGTGACATTAATAGTAGAAGATTAAATGTGTGCAATGATGGAATGACTGAATAGAAAAAAAACCCCATCCATAATAGTGCATGGGTATAGAAATAATATAGTCACCTTTGGTCTCTTGACTTCTTAAATTATTTGTTCAATGTTAGATCCAGTTTTTACTAGAATTCTTTGACCTTTGATATTAATGAGACATGGGAGATACTCAGTGAACTTTGTAGGGATTTATTGTTCAGATTACATGCAGACCTGTATGAAGCATTAGGATTTACAAAGCAGTTGAATCTGTTCCTTATAATGTGAAAATAATGCCATAATTTAAAGCCATTCTGCTATAATTTCATTGTCCTGTATGCATTTTAGCTCATAATGAAAATTCTCAATCAATTACCTCTGGGAAAAATTGCAAAAGTATCCATGAAACTGGTTTTGTCATCTCATTTGGGCAGTAACTGCTGTATAGTTGCTTCCTGTTACTATAGCCATATAAAGAAGTCCAGATCAGGCTGTTTCATTAGTAGAAATAAAATATATCCCTCCAAAGTCTGCAGCCTATGAACTTCCAGAAATAGCCTAACAGTAAATGGAGTGCATGTGTATATGAATGTGCATAAATTTGTTGAAGAGAGAGAGAAATACTCTAAAATCTTTGTGGAACAAATTTTAATGCTAAGTACCTTTTAATGGTTACAGTATCACAAGGGGACAACCCTATAATGGAAAGTCTGACACAGGTGCAAGTAGGTCACATTTAATTTCTTTAAAAAAAATTGTCTTTACTGATCCATTCATTATTTGTGCTGTTGTGCAGATGGATTGTTTTATATTTGCTTTTAAGCAGAAGGATTGATTCCATATGTGCATTTGCCTGATTTTTTTGAATTTTATTTAGATGTTTCATAAATATGTGCCCATATTTTATGTACGGTCTGTTTTCAAACTTCCACTAATCACTGAAGAAAGAGTTAGTTACCTAAACCAGGGTTTTAAAAAATCAGAAGGAATAACATAGATTGAGGTTCACTGTAAATGAGTCAAACCAAAATGAAGTGCAACAGTTTGATGACTGTTTCATGATGCTCGCAAATGTGGTTTGTTTCTTGCAGATAAAACTGCTGGATTTGGAATGTGAGAGTGGGATTAGAGGAGAAAAAAAAGTATTTGCTAAGAAGGGGAAAGAGGTCTAATTTGCTTAGTGATCTATCAACAAATGAATAAGTAGTGAGGTAAGGAGGACTTAAAAAATAATAAAATAATTGGGAAAATAAATAAGTTCATGCATTTAACTGAATTAGATTTTTCTATGTCATGTGTCAATCATATTAAATTCAAGCATATGCTTTTGCGTGAGGAGATAAAATGTAGCATTCTGTGCTCAAAGGAAGATTATATTCCCCTGTGATCTAATGGCTGTCACCTCACTAAGTTGTGACTCCCCAGATATCTGGAGTGGCTGAAGTACTACTTTCAGCCTAGCTACACCTGAAAAATTCAGCCATAATATTTAACCTGTGTACTTTTGTTTCTGTTCATCTTGTACTGTGAAGTCTTTAGATTCCTTTGTTTCTAAATAAAAGATGGGATTGTAGTTTATACACATCACTATGTAATTTGGGCCAAGGCAGACTATGTTGGTTGGCACCTGTCTTGCAAAGTTATATTTAAGAAATAATAATCAGAATTTGTCCTTCTGAGATGGCAACAGAAGAATATTCCTCTTGACCCGAACTCCTCATGAAAGGTATTGTCTTAAGCAGTAGAACAGTGGCACTGTTTACACTGAAATAAGTAATGCTAATTATTTTTCTCAAGAACACATGTAATTATTATGTTTAGACTGTTGGGTAGTTCATGCTGAGCCTCTCCTTATATTTCCTCTGTATACTGAGTTATCTGTAAGGTGCTTCATTATTTCTAGAGCAGTGAGGCCATGTGAGTACTGAGTGACAGGTACTAATAGGTGTCTTTTAATCTCTCTGTCAAAACTAGGAGTCCCAGTGAGAAACTTGATCATGGTGATTGATAGTTATAAATTGCTTCAACCTGTTGAGACTTTTCAAACAATAAAAGTAGTCCAGATCCAAGCAGAAACAAGTTAGCATCAGTCAATACCCAAGTCTCTTGTCTTACTACAAAGGGTGTCAGTTTTCTTGTTGAGCAAGCAGGTACAGTCATCCCAGATTCCAATAAGAAGCCATTGTAAAATGGATTACAGTAAGATTTTTACTGTAGCATGGTATCTTCTGTAGAACTCCAGTGTACTTTCTTCAGCTATAAATGCTTCCTACAATCCATTTTTTTCAGGCAAACTTTGGTGTTTCTTCTTTGGTCATTATGAGCAATAAAACTTTTTTTAACTCATACATATATATAGAGGGATGTATTGCTTTATGAGATNTCTCCATGCTGAGCCTCTCCTTATATTTCCTCTGTATACTGAGTTATCTATAAGGTGCTTCATTATTTCTAGAGCAGTGAGGCCATGTGAGTACTGAGTGACAGGTACTAATAGATGTCTTTTAATCTCTCTGTCAAAACTAGGAGCCCCAGTGAGAAACTTGATCATGGTGATTGATAGTTATAAATTGCTTCAACTTGTTGAGACTTTTCAAACAATAAAAGTAGTCCAGATCCAAGCAGAAACAAGTTAGCATCAGTCAATACCCAAGTCTCTTGTCTTACTACAAAGGGTGTCAGTTTTCTTGTTGAGCAAGCAGGTACAGTCATCCCAGATTCCAATAAGAAGCCATTGTAAAATGGATTACAGTAAGATTTTTACTGTAGCATGGTATCTTCTGTAGAACTCCAGTGTACTTTCTTCAGCTATAAATGCTTCCTACAATCCATTTTTTTCAGGCAAACTTTGGTGTTTCTTCTTTGGTCATTATGAGCAATAAAACTTTTTTTAACTCATACATATATATAGAGGGATGTATTGCTTTATGAGATATATAGCACATAGAATACATATGTATACATTTGCAATGAAATATATATGGAAATAATTTTATATTTCAGTTTATGATATACTAGGTGGAAACAGATTTTCTGTATTTTATATGCTACAAATCAAGTATTTCAAAATACAGACACAATTTCTCAGTTCCATCCTTATGTGAATAGTCTTTTAATACAGCTTGTTTTTAATATGAATGTACTTCTAATTTTAGTACAAGATTCAATTTTTTATTAAATCATGGAGATTTCCTACAGGTTCTGTTCTCCAAAGCATAAAAAAATATAATTAATTTTTGTTTAAACTAGGAAAATAAGTTACAAATAACACTTTGAAGGCAAATATTTTGTTGTTTGGTATTGCATGTAGACTCTTTCCTGTTTTGTTTCAATAATAGTGTGCTGCAAATGGTTTTTTCTTTGTTATATTTCAATAATAAATAACAGGATTTACTTTGCTAAAAAAAAAATATTCTTTCAAGTTCATTCTCCCTCTGGGCAATTTCTCATCCTCATTACTGAATTCACTATATAGAGCCCAATCAATTAACTCACAATAATCATTTTGGGATTCAATTCAGCCCCAGATCCTCAGATATATCAGAAAACTGTAACCTTTTTACTGTCTTTTCTCAAATGAACAAATCTAATCCACTGTCCTATATAAAATTCCATCTGATTACTTCAGAAGCTGTAAGTGTCCATCACTTGATTTTTTCAGCAGAATATTGTGTACAAAAAAACACACTGCAAATATAGTAATCAACAGGAAAGTGTAGGCTGTTTTTATAAAAGTGGAAAACCTCAAAGTACTACCAATAAATGGATGCTTAACGGTGTACCCATGTATTACCATGAATTTGTGCTTCTAGCTTTTTTTCCAAATGGAGATGAAATTGCTGAAAGTAGTGTTATTAAAAGCTTTTATTCATATCTCTTTTATCTGTGCCAGGTTAAACATGAATCTCATGGATAAACACATGAATAGAAGCATCTGAAAAGTCATAATTAAGTAAAATCCTTAGTTGCAGGTTGCTTTGACAAGATTGTGCATTTTAGTATTATTTGTACAACCAGAGACAGTATTTGCATCCATTCTATTGGTTATTTTTTTAAAAATAAGAGAGTTTCTGATGAAAGTCTTTATAATTTATGGGCTTTTTCTATTTGTACTGCTTTCGAAGCAGCCAGAGGGAAGTCTGATGACTGAGGGAGCAGCAATTTAATTTCCAGATATCTACTGCTGAGAAGGAACCGCTAGCAACAGGTCAATATTTCTGATAGCTCACCTTTTTATCACTCTGCATGGCATGCTAATAGGGGACACTAGATTGGAGGTGAATAGCGAGCAGGAGAGAGTGAGTCTTTGGTGGTGTCTTCCTTGGAGTCAAGGTGACAAATTAACCAGTATTTACATGCAACAGTGAGTAAGGGCAATTGGAGATTTTCTTTACACTATGTAGGTCCAGGGCACTGAAATGGCAGTATTTGTTGAGTATGACTTTTAAGGAGGGCTTAGAAGTATTGTGAGTTAATGCATTAAGAGAATTAAGCATAGCAAGTAAGGAATCTCAGCAGGGTTTGTCTAAGACCCGGTGATATTAGCTGTTTTCTAGGAGTAGAAGATTAAAGAGTATAAGGCTGAAGTAAAATTACAACAGGCTGCTCAGCCTCAGGGCAAGAAGACTATAGATCTTGTTTATTTTTGCTCTCCTATGTGTATGTATATATATGGAGAGGCAAAAAAACCCCAACAAAACAACAAAGCAAAATTGAAACTGTTTGGGGTTTTCCATTGTTCCCATTTTCACAGAGAAGTACAGTTATTCTCATTTACTTTATTGGATGACAAGCTTGTTGAAAAAAAAACAGCTTTCAAACTAAGAAACCTACATTTGGTAATGAAGGAATATAAAGAAATACACCTGGTTTTTAAGAAGTGTTGAACTATGAGAATTGTGGTAGATTTCAGAAGAAACTTTTCTGAAAATCAGGCCACCCTAACTGAAATTCATAGATACTGGTCTTTGCGACCCAGTTCAGACACCTACATTTGAAAGTATGGCTTAAACAGTGGTGATTCTTCATATGCTATTTATCCTCATCAGATAATCCTTAGTAGATAATATATTTTTTAGATGTTTTTTTGACTTACAAGTTGTATGATCACTCTCCTTCATTAGATGAATGTAGGCAGGTCTACATTGTGCGCTGGTAATTACCTTATCCAGGCTTTGGTGGATTGGTGTGTTGCAATTTAGATGGCCCAGAAGCTGCTTCGAAAGTATATTAAACTACTTGATGCTGAGAAAACAGCTTTTACAGACTTGTTTTTTGAGCAGTCTCTCTCATTGTTATTTCAAAAAAGACTAGTCTTACCTTCAGGCAGTGAAAAGCACCAGTTAGCACCAAGTGATTCACGATGTATTACTATTGTACTACATAGTTGCACATTTCTGAGATAAAAATTAACTTCCTAATAATTTTATTACTTTAATCCTATCATAATGGAATTCATCAATTAGGGCTCCTGCTCCTGCTTTGTTGTGTATTGGAGAATGGTTAAGAAACTCTTATTCTTAAAATTAATGAAAAAAAGTTTTGTCTCTACTTGAGTATTTTAAAAGATAAGTAACATCTTTCATATTTTCTTTTGCTTTCTTTGAACTTGTAGTCTTCTTGCACAATCTTTATCTGAGTTGAAACTGTAGTGCCTAAAAATTACATAGAGGATTTTTGTGATAAGTCTTTCTGTCTCATTATGAAAGAGAGGAAGGAAAAATGAGTTTCTAAGTTAGAACTGAGAATTTGTTTATTTTCTTTTAGTAGTCAGAGAGAAACTAAAAATGGAAACTTTTCTCAGAACTGAAATTCAGGAATTCACAGGGGAATGTAGGAATGTGAATTGATGGAATATGGTTTTGACACCTGACTTATACTATTTATGTAATAATGTTTTTCATTTCCCAAATTTGTAAGAGTAGCAGATTTTTAAAAGTAAGAAATTAAAGGAATTCATTTCAGATCTCTTGATTATTATGATAAACTCATATTAAAGGAATACATTTATCGTCTAGACATTCAAAGAAATTAGCACTTTTCAAGACAAGACTGTGAAAGGTTTAAAATAAGACCAGACTCTGGGTTCCAGAAAAACTCCATAATGTGCAGTTTCTTATGGAGAACGTTTATGTAAGAGCTCAACTATTATGAAATTTTCACCCCTATCTGTCTGCTAAAATTTGTTAGTAGAGTGGAAAGCTCTTTGAAATAGATTTGTAGAGTTTTTACACAAGTTAAGATGCAGAGAATTGCTTAAGACCTTAGAGTAAGTCATGAGTTAGATTTCTATAGCTCCCAAGCTTGATTGTCTTCTATAAGGACCTGTATTGCACTCTGATTTTTCATATTGCTATATTATATGTAAATGACTTCTCACATGTTTCTCTTTTCCAAAGAATAAACTTCTATTTCTGAAACATTACTTTATCACAGAGCAAACTGGGTAATTTGTATGTATAGTCATTTTGTGACAATTAAAACAAGTTCCTGACTGGTATGCTTTAGGGAAATTGTTAATCTTCCTTGAATTACCATATTTTTAAATGTAGAAATGTCCATCAGGTACATGAAAAGAATCTTGTAAGATGTATTTAAGGAAGTACAGAAAGCGTATTCTCTGAGTAATGAAGAATGCAAATGTACTGCATATCAACCTTCTGTAGTACTGTGATTATGTTCTTATAGTGGATGTTGGGATTTTCTAAGAAACTATCATTTCTGCAGGAAATTTTTAATTTTAGTTGCAAATTTCTCTTACCTCCCAAAATGTGATCTAGTTTTCAGCCAGCAGTTATTTCATTCAGCTTGTTTTGAGGAAGATCATCTGACACTAAACACACAATAACTATATTCCATTTAATGTCTGCCAGTTCTTCATGTGTTTGACATCAATCAGATGTTTGTGATTCAACAGCAAGATAAAAGAGAGAAAGTAGTTCTGAAAATGTTATTCTGCAATTCAATTTGAAAGCTTAGATATTCTTAGTAAGTCACCAGTCATCCTGTGATTCTTGGAAGCAAACAAGAGGGTGGCAGAAGCAACCTCTGAGTAACTCAGTGATACTTCATATCATAGTCATAGTCATCTAGGTTGGAAGGGACCTTTCAGATCATCAACTCCAACCATCCTGTCTTCTATGCAAAGAAATACGTTAAAAGTTAAGTTGCTATACTAAACTGAGAGATAAAATTAATGTCAAAACCAATCTATTTCATAATGTCCTGGTGTCACACAGTTTTAGTTTAATCAGTAATTGGAAATAGCATTTTTTTATGCTAATGTGTTTTAATTTGTTTACTTAGCCTCCTGAAAGTGGCTAAAGAGACTTTAAAACCTGAAGAGCAAAAATTAATTTACAGGGAGGGAATAATAGAATCATAGAATCATAGAATGGTTTGGGTGGGAAGGGACCTTGAAGATCATCTAGTTCCAACCCCCCTGCCACGGGAAGGGACATCCTGCACTAGATCAGGTTGCTCAGAGCCTGTTGGCCTCTCTGGCCACCTGTTCCAGTGTCTCACCACCCTAATGGTGATCACTCAAGTCCTTCCATTCTTCCTCCCAGTTTGCCTCTAGGCAGGTTCCACATACCCCTCTTTTTCCCCATCTCTTGCCTCTGTCCCACATCAACCCTTTTCCAGCTCATTTTCCCCAAACTCCACACCCCTGGGCTTCACTGGAGACTCCTCCCCTCCCCAGCTGTTCCAAATCAGTCCCTCACCCCCACTCTCCTATTTCACACCAGCAAGGAAGGGCAGCAGCCACCATTTGCCCCCCCGTGGGGCCTGAGGGATGCTCCTCCTGGTGTCTCTGCTGCAGGACATCACTGGTGAGTTGCATTTTCCAAGGGGACGCGGTGGGAGGAGAAAGGCCGGGGGGCCTGTTGGCCCCCCGGTTGGTTAGGCAGGGGGAGGTGTGGGTGATAAATAAGAAACCCTGGGCTGGAGTGTTTCTCCTTTAAAGTTATTATGACTGTAAGTTAAGATGCTGGATTATGAAGGTGTGAAGGTGTGGTATGCAGTGGAAGCAGGACTTGGAAAGTGCATGTCTGTCAGAAGTCTTTCATTACAGTCCTGTAGTTTATAAACATAATTTGGTGGTCTATGTAAAATCGAGAAGTTACAGAATCACAGAATGTCAGGGACTGGAAGGGACCCTCAAGAGATCATCTAGTACAGTTCCCCTGCCAGAGCAGGAACACAAAGTTCAGTCAAAATGATCTGAAAATTGTTTGCAGAACCCTTTATTGATGATAAATTGTATTGTTGCCTATTATAATAAAGAATAAGAAAGCTTCCTGGAGCATGAATGATCTAAGTATTGTAAATGTTAGCCAGAAGTATTTGCACACGAATTCCTGAAACACCTCTAGGGACTCTAATTAAAAAGTATTACATTCAAAGGAGGATAAAAATCCTATGACTAATTATTAATCTCCAGAACTAAACAGATTTAATTAGTTGAGGAATACAGGTTGTGGTCAAAGCTAACAGAAAAGGTGCAATTTCTGTCAATATTTATTGAATTAGACTTTTCTGTTTTCTCTAAGCACTGGGTACTGTGGAATACTGCCATGTCTTCCTGTAGCCATTCACTGGGTGGATCTACAAGATGTCTTTGTATCTATTTAAATCCATATGTTAAGATACTTTCACTTTTAGTCTGATACTAA
The DNA here is from genome assembly GCA_013400935.1 of Turnix velox. Classification (NCBI taxonomy): domain Eukaryota; kingdom Metazoa; phylum Chordata; class Aves; order Charadriiformes; family Turnicidae; genus Turnix; species Turnix velox. The sequence continues at coordinate 93,325 of VZTY01017746.1, forward strand.
TTCCTTATGATAGCCAGGCTACTGATCAGTGCTCGTGATTTGTGTGGGATATGCTGCTCTTGAGACAGATAACCTCTTTATTCCCCTTATCTTATGTATTTAAAATATGTGCAAAGTCATGTAACACTTCAGTACCAAAGCAAATTCCAGAGAACACACACTGTGAGGAACAATATTTTTAGTGTAATTTAAATGAACTTAGGTTAAAAAACCCCTATATCTTGCAATTCTTTATGCAATATTATTTTAAATTAGGTTAACAAACACTTGGGGTGTTTTACCTGTCACATTCATATGAACCATGGGCTGGTTATTTTTATGAATAGCCCTTTTGTGTAAATATCTATTTTCTTGTAAAAGCTATTTTTAACAAGAACACTATTGTGATAGTTAACAGTATACATTCATAATGTATAGCTACTTGGGGACTGTCCTGCATTTTCTGACAATTCCTATTTCCCTGTGAAGAGCCCTTGATGATAATTTTCAATGTTAAACTCCCCAGGAGTCTAGAATAAATAAGAAATGCAGAATGACTCTTTATTGTTGGCAGCAAAACACTAATCCTCACATAATAGGAATAAATTACTGTTTTTTCAGAGTATAAAGGTCAATTTCTACCTGTCTATTTTGTACAGAGTTGAAATTGTCAGCTTGGTCCTGTTAGTTTAATAAGATCTATTAATAATGGAGGACTTTTTGTGAGGAGAAAATAAATTAAATGTCAGAGGATTTTCAGTCTCCAGATGTTGTGCAAATTTAACTATTAAAAAATTACATTCTGAAAATGAATTATTGCGGTAAAATATTAGTTGTCCTTTGGATTTGATTTTGGTTTTGGTTTTTACTAGCACACATATAATAATTGAAAAACATCTTTGGTTTAAGCAGATCCCTTAGGCAAAATACCATGACAAAGGGGACAACAATTATAATAGCTGTGAAGAAATCTACCTTTCTGGGCAATTTATATGTAGGAAAATCACCTTTTTGATTCTTTTTCAACCTTTAATCTTTCTTGGTCACAGGCTAGCGTAGAAAAATACTTCAGCAAAGGTAATTTGCTTTGCTAAGCTCCCCCAGCTGGAACACAGAGGCTGCCATCCAGAGTTTCATGCAGACTAACCAGCCGCAAAGAACTACATTCCAGGAGCAACAGAGATGAAACCACCTCTGTCAGCTTTCAGTTCGCCTTGATGGGGACAAATTAGGCAACGTTCTGCTCTTAAATTACCATACTGGAATTCTTTGAGAGCAATGTGAGCTGATAAGGACTGATCCTCTCACAAGAAAAGGCTGCTAGAGCTGAGCTACTGTGGGAGGGCAAAGCTCCGCTCAGCTCTGTGTGGAGCCCTCTCTTGCACAGTAGAGATGTAGCATCCTGGAAGAGAAATAACCTGGGTAATGCGTGTCCTGGAAGAAGACAGTGAGTCTCACCAATAATTGAATCTTTGCGTCTGTGAAAGACATTACTTATTTTTGCATCAGCCTTTGCTACAAATTTAAACTGTTTCATCTGACTTGAATCCAGTTCTCCAGTTAGCTCTTTTAATAATTTTCTGATCCTTTGTCATCTCTGATGAAACAATTTTTTTACAATTCCTTCTCCATCATCATCCTAAAATGTGTCTCAATTAAAATAAATATTTTCATATTTGCCATCATATTGTCAGGTCTAAAGGTTGAAAGTGAATGTCAAGTGATACTGAAGATAGCATTTCAAGACAGTATGAAGCATTTCCCATTTTGGAGTATTGGAGATAGAAACCTTGGCATTGTCATGAATATATGTAAAGGCAAAAGAATTATTAGGAGTATGTGCTAAAAAATCAGGTTTTATGAACTCTTATGCTGTTACAGGTTTCATAAGAGTGAATTCCTGCTCTGCTGATTTTTCTTAGATTCTTCCCTCAGAATTGATGCTTGTCATACTTGACTAAAGTTTTGTATAAATTAATAGGTTATTGCATGTAGTAAAAATAAATTCTATAAATCTCAATATTTAAGGAAAGTAAAGTGAAGCACTTCTGCTATTGTTCAGCAGCATCGATCATTCTTGAAGGAGGAATAATGTATTGCATTTTCTACCAAGCTATTTGGAGAAGACTTCAAAAATGTCTTAACTATTGATTTGTGTTCCTTGGGCTTTCTGACTATAATTCTTCATCCGTCCATCCATCCAGTCTGCTGAAGTTCAAATGCTAAGCAAGCATTAGTTTGCTCTTATATTTATTGCCCTGCTGCTGAATGCTCAGTAATCTGTATGGTTCTGTTCCACCAGAGCAAACAATGAGATTAACCAGTATCAGTTACTTAGTACAGAATAATCTTCACAGAAACTGCTTGTCCCTGAAAAACCAGTCAAATAAATTATCATTTTGGGTGCTGAGTTTTCTCCTGGCATTCAGTTTTATTTGTCAAAATCCTTGAAAGGCCATGAAACTCAAGCTCTTTGAGGAAAAATGTATATCTTCACACATGTTGTGAGTATCTGTGCAATTATATACAAAATCAAATAAAAAGTTAGCCAGAGGTGAGATTTTTTCCCCTTATTTGTGGGAAAAATTCTTTAAAAAAATAGATTCAAAATAACTCTTGGTTTTTTAATTTTTTTTTCAATGTAAAAAATCATTTATATGAAAAGGAGCTTAAAATCAATAAACATTTGGCCAAGGATTTAGAGCTGGAGCCCTTCTCATTCTTACTTTTCATGCACTTTTAACTTTTTTCATGTAAGATGTATTTCATAGTGCTTCTTCATAGCTTTTAAATTTTTTTTATTTTTTTACAGGTATAGAATCATAGAATGGTTTGTGTTTTCCGTTGCTGTTTTCCATTGTTTGTAACAGCACTCTTTCCAAACTTCCCAGTGCACTTCCCAATGTACGAGGCTGCAACTTTTTATGTTCAGATCCCATACAGTAAACAAGTAGATGGTCACCACTGTGCAGCTTTTTGATGGCAATTGTTTCCATCTTTTCTGCTCATGAGGTTCCTGCTTACAGTGAAAAATTAATATCTTAGTTATTTCTGAATAAATTTCTATATGTTGCAGTAATCAGTCTAAATAAGAATTATCACAATAACTAGGGCTTACATTAATCTCTTAGCTTTAGTCTGTTCTGGAAATGACACATATGTTTTTAATGGCTGGTGTTAAAGGTGGAGACATTTTAGAAAGTGAGGAAAGTAGAGAGATTTATTGTCTTATTTTTCAGTTTTGTTCTTCCTGTCATTGTTAAAAAAAAGGTCATGGAGAAAGACTGGAAGTTAGACTGGAATTTTTAGTTGAGATCACAATAGACCAAACAAGAAAATACATGCAATCAGTGTTCATAAATATTGAGCTTGAAATTTCACTTCCAAATAAGACTGTAGCATTGTTGATCCTCTGGTAAAATAGGCTTTCTCATATCACAGGTGCTGGTAATAACATGTCTCAGATGTGACTTAGACTCTTCGTGAAGGCTTGAAACTTTTCAGGTGACCCTTTCTGTAGGGATTATTTAGTAAGTAACTTGGTGCTGCAGGGTATTTACAACATCTGTTTTCTCCAGGAAAACAATTACAGAAATATGAAAACTAAAAAGCAGTTATTTCTGTTAAAGTCTGTGTACTTAACAATCATTTGAATGATCTTTGCTTAAACTTAGACTACTGCATCAGAGCAATTAGAGCTTGGTAGGGTCAATCTATGGCTTGCTTTCTTTGGTTCATCTTGAAAAACGTCTGGGACAAAAATTATTTTTATAAAGCGAACATGAGCTAATAGCAACAACTTGGAGACTACTTGTCATTAACATGTGATGTCACTACATTATGGTGCAAAAAATTAGGGAAGGGAGCAAGACACATTGATAATAAAAAACCCTCTAATTGAAAATAAGTCTGATATTTCTTCTACTATTCTCAGAAATGCACATTTGTCATCATTATAAAATCAGCCTTTCCCTACAATTACCACAGAGTGACACATGGTTACTGCAGTTGTTTCATGGACATATAAAAACCTTTGCTCTGTAAACCATACATTCTGTAGCTGAGTTGAAAAACACAAATAAATTCTGCAGACCTCTAAGCACTTGACTATGCTAGAGATGAGGTAGTGGCGTTTCCAACAAATCATGTTAAAAATGTGCTATGTTAATATGCTGAGGCGGAGTTGCTCTGCCACAGTAAAAATCGACTTAGGCAATGGTATTATTGCAGGTTAGAGTTGTGCTGTTGCTGGTAAAAGAAGGGTGTCTAATTCATAAATGATTCCTCCTATTAGAAAATGCAATAAAATATTCAGGTCCTGTACAGCTGTGTTCTGCAGGTGTAGAGAGGATTGGAAAAAATGTCCCCAGAATAGCTGGTGTTTTGTGAACCATTCTGATAGCCTAAGAAGTACTTTGAAAGGAGTATTATCACCTGTGGGAAAGCTCTAAGACATTACTAGAGATTTCTGAAGCACTATTATGTCATGAGCTCTGAAGGATTTCTTCTGTACTTTTTCCTATTTCTAAATTATCCTTTTTTAGTGCAACCACTTATTGTGGAAGTTTCATAGGAAGCCCTAAACACAAAAACCCCACAAAGTTCTACTCTGACCATCAGCTTGGCTGGAATTTTGCTTATACTTGACTATTTTATGGGAAACTCCTCTGAACAAGTATAATTTCCTCAGATTTCATCTTAAATTTATCAAAGACAGTCCAGTCTATCTGTTCTTTAATCCTATACTCGATTGCTTTCTTTTTAAAATTATTTTTCAGCTATACCATATATATACTATATATATACTATATACCATTGCTTTGGTAAACGGATTATATATTCCAAAAGCCATTTTATCATGTTTCCTGTCCTTTCCACAGGTCGTCTTCTATATGGTAATACACACTTTGAAAAAATTCTTTGTCAGTGGTCAGCTAGGCACTCCAGCTTTTTGCAATCATTTCTTCCAGCTGCCTATCAAAGGTACCATATTCAGTATTCATTAACAAAATTTAAGATTGCTCACCATAAGGATTTGCAAGACCTGTCTACTTTTCAGACTTGTTGAATCTACCTTTCACTGAGCATCAGTAACATCTCTTGTTCTATTTTAAGGTAAAATAACTGACAATAGGAAGTGTTTTCAATATTTTGTCTATTTCTCTGAAAAAAAACCCAGTTTCTTTAACAGTTTGGTACAGAATATTTTAGCGATATTAATATTTGTTAGATTCAGGACTTTTTGTTATTAACATCTGTGGAGATAAGTAGTTTACAATCACTACTTGCATAGGGTATGTTTTTATTGTTCATTCATACATTCAGCTATACATTTAAACAATCCTTTGAACTAAAATGTCAACCAAAACTTCCCCTATCACAGATTCAATTTTTTGTTTCCATCTATAAATGTTTTCCAAAGGTTCTTCGTTCACATAATCTCTTTTCAACCCGAAAGTATTTGATGTCATCTTGACATCTTTCATTTCACTGGAAACTGTGGTCCATGTTACTGGTCCTTCCTTTGATCTCGTGTAGTTGTGAAGGAGAATTTTCTAGATTCCCAGGCTTCTCAGATATTATTGTATTAATAAGGAATTTATCTGTGACCACTGCAAAACCTTCAGTAGCTGTTTTTTAACTTTGTCACCCAGAGTTTCTGAACTCTTGCTTTAAATTACTTCCGTCATTTCATTTTATGTTTGTAAGGAATTTAATTTTTGTTCTGCCTTGGTCAAATAGAAATTGTCATTTCTAATTTCCCTTCTTCATCTCATGTCAACATTGTTGCCTGCTCTCAAATCAGCAACAGCAACATTATCGTTTTTTGCTAGCTTTAGATAATGAAGGAATTTTAAATTTTTTTTTTATATTTATATGCTTCTTTAGGGCTTACATAAATTCTAAAACCCTGTTAATGAATGAGGATGTACACCAGGTTCCAGATCATAGGGGAAGGAATTTTTAACATAATATCGGATGGGAGGACTAGAAACAATGGATGGAAATTGGAGGGGGATAGGTTTAGACTTGACATAAGAAAGAAATTCTTTACAGTGAGGGTGGTGAAACAGTGGAACAGGGTGCCCAGAGAGGTTGTGGATGCCCCTTCTCTGGAGGTGTTCAAGACTAGGCTGGACGAGGCACTGGGCAGCCTGATCTAGTGGGAGGGGGGTTGGAACTCAATGATCTTTGAGGTCCCTTCCAACCCAAACTGTTCTATGATTCTATGATTTCTACTGCTGGTTCTATGCTCTCCTCCCAAGAACACTGCAAAAATTGTCTGTCTTGACTTTTTCACTAAGCTGTGTGTGCAATTGTATGTGCCATTTTTAATGAATTTACCAGTTTCACAGCATTCCTTAGCAAAATGCTACTAGAGTTTTTCTTCATATTCTTTATTCTTTTTCTGATTTTATTCTGATATCCTCACTGGCTTTATTAGTATTTCTATTGACTGGTAGGAGCCTATTGACTTGATTTTCCAATTTATTTATCTCCACAATCCTTTCATTGAAAAGATAGGCACAGAAGAAAAATGAAGTGCGGTTTTATCTATATATATTTTAAGATTTTAGAACTTATGATTCATAAGATCACATTCAAAGCCTAAGACAATATAAGGAGTTTAAACTTTATTTCCTGGTGCTGGGAACAATTCCTACTGGTCAAAAAATGGGAATATTCTACATTAGTGTTATTTCTGATATATCCATTATGTTTATGTTCACACAAGGGGTTTTTTCTTTATGTCTGTTTTTGTTTTTCATGGTTATGTCCTGATACCAGAGCAGAGTGGATGCCCTGTAATTCGTATCATGCTCCGTTTTCACCTGACTGGAAAAAAACAGCTAGTCTGAGTGTATGGTTTATTGAGAGAGAAACTTTTCTTTTATTGCCTGAAGCACACTGAATCTCTGAAATATCAAAGTAGATCCTACAACAAAAATATTACCAAAAAGTTAATTTGTTACTAACAAAACCACTAAGCTAAAATGCTTGTACTAATTCTTGAAAAATAAATCTCCCTTAAACTGAGAGTTCACCTAAAATCTATCAAGTACCTAAAGCCTTAGTTTAGTATATACACTCTTGAATGAAATTTAGCAGCAGTGTTCTTAAAGAATACTTAGAATAAAAGGTAGACTAAATTCTTAAATGTAAATAAGTATCACAAAAAGAAGCACATCCTTTGTTTTATGCTATTTATTTTTTCTGGCATTTCCTCAGAGCTATATATACTCACAGAGATGTGTACATAGTTTCGCTTCATGTGACTATTTTGACCGATAGAGCTCTTAGTTAAACATTTTTACAATAAGCAGATTATTTGGCTAAACCATATTGTTTGACCAAACTGTTATCTAACCTTGCATGTTAGTGAAGTTCACTGAAAATTGCTAAAGAAGTTGTGAATGTTGTAAGGTGCTGACTGAACAGTAAACCTCAGGGACCAGGAGTGAAATAGGACTTCATTCCCGACATACTCTCACACAGGCTTCTTTCTCAGAACTCTTCTGGAGAACCTGTTTTGCACCAGGGATATGGCAAAGCTTTGACCCAGTTTTGCTTTCAGACCTCTGCAATTCACCAGTGTTTATAATTAAAATGACTTTAAAATGAAGGTGCTTGTTCTAGGTCACAATAATTACTGTGGTGATTTAGGGAATTTGCCGAAGTGTAATTTCTGAATTCACTTTGAGAACTCTCTGCTTCTATTTGTGTCAGGCTGAAAACCCCACTTGCACTCTGGGTCCTCTTTGTTGTATTTCTATTCCTATTTTGGACAAAGAACTAATAGGGGATAGTTAATCTTCAGTTATCCTTATTTGCATGAAAGTATTTTTGAACAATTTTGAGTGTTGCCACTCCATTTTTAGTGTTCTCACCTGACAAAGGTATTTGACATCATTTGATGAATGTGCATGAAGTTGTGAAAAGCATTTCCTGACCGTATGTTTTGGAGAGATTGATAGTGGACAAGAGAGATTCAAGCTTCTTGAAGTGTCTTCAGTCTATCCTAACACATTCTCAAGCAGTTGCTATAAGATTTGTCACTAGCTAAAGACTGTGTCCTCTGGTAAGTATAGGCCTGACAAAATTTACATTAAAAACCAATGCAAGAATTTAGGAGAATTTCAGGAAGAAATTCCCCCTTTACAGAGGAAAACCTTTAGGACTTCTGGGGGTTGGACTAGAAGATCTTTGAAGGTCACTTCCAACTCTATGATTCTATGATTCTGTGACTATGTAAGAGTTATAAAATCTTGACCAATAACTTAGAGTATGTCTTTGAGTATTTTGATATAGAAATGGTGATTCTCTTCTTCAACTTCCAGACTGAATGTCCTGCATTCCCTTAGTAATGTTTACTTATATGTTCTAGAAGAATTAGACATAGACTCTTAGATGCTCAGTTTTGCTGCAGTGCTACAGCTTCCATGTTGAAGCTCAGACCCTATTATACCATGCAGACCTAATGGAATTTGCATACTTATTTCCTTGCCTATGCCTTCATTATTCTGGCTCAAATTTCATTGTTTCCCACAAATCATAGAATCATAGAATAGTTTGGGTTGAAAGGGACCTCAAAGATCATCGAGCTCCAACCCCCCCGCCATAGGCAGGGACACCTCCCACTAGACCAGGCTGCCCAGTGCCTCGTCCAGCCTAGTCTTGAACACCTCCAGAGAGGGGGCATCCACAACCTCTCTGGGCAACCTGTTCCAGTGTTTCACCACCCTCACTGTAAAGAATTTCTTTCTTATGTCAAGTCTAAACCTATCCCCCTCCAATTTACATCCATTGTTTCTAGTCCTCCCATCCGATATTATGTTAAAAATTCCTTCCCCTGCCTTTCCGTAGGACCCCCTCAGGTATTGATATGAGGTCCCCTCTGAGCCTTCTCTTCTCCAGGCTGAACAACCCCAACTCCTTCAGCCTGTCCTCATAGGGCAGTTGCTCCAGCCCTTTGACCATCTTCATGGCCCTTCTCTGGACCCTCTCCA
>VZTY01017746.1:102381-153289 GCA_013400935.1 Turnix velox
AACTGACACACCCAAGTCTTTCTCTTCAGAGCTGCACTCAAGCCACTCTCCACCCAGCCTGTATCTGTGCTTGGGATTGCTTCGACCCAGGTGCAGGACCTTGCACTTGGCCTTGTTGAACTTCATGAGGTTTGCTTGGGCCCACTTCTCCAGCCTGTCAAGGTCTCTCTTGATGGCATCCCTTCCTTCAGGTGTATCAACTGCACCACACAGCTTGGTGAGCAAGATGAGATAAATGTCTGGTTTTCTTTCTTGCAAATAAAATGGGGCAGCAAGCACAGCTAAAGCAGATGATTTCGAATACCATCAGTTTCATATTTCAAGCAAACAAATTTATAGTTTTAAATCCCTTTATGTCTTAACTTTCCACATTGGACAACACTGAGTTCTCAGTCTAAACTATTGATTCCATGTAGTTAGATAATTACTAACATACTGGGTTTCAAAAACAGTCATCAGTGAAGCAAGTAGCCAAAGAGAACAAGCCAGTGAATAGCAGTTACTTTGTTACAGTAAATTAATGATGTGTAGTTGGAAATGAATAGCTGTATCCAATGATAGGCAATTATCAGTATTTCTGCAAATAAGATGGGGAAGAAAATCTGATGGTAAAGGTCACGAGTGGACATAAAGACTGGAAAATCACTTATCAGTTACTTTTTTGGGCAAAAGATAAGACTTGAAGAAAATTGATTGGATTTAAAATAGACTTAGGTACTGAGAAAAAAACCCAACTAAATTATTCTTTTGTCTCTGATTCATTTACCTTTTCTTCCATGCTAAGATCTGCAGGGGATGAGGAGTGGGAGTTGCAGTCTGTCCTTAAAATTTTCTCTCTTCACACTTTTACCACTCCAGCACAAGTTCTTCCCAAGACCTGTAGTTCCTATCAAATGTCTGTTCCAACTTGGCCTCTCCATGCACTGCAGCTTTCTTCAGAAAATACCCTCCTTCTTTGGCATGGGGTCCTCTATTCTGCCTTTCACATCCCCTGCTGCTACCAAAACCTGCCCACTTAAATCCAATACAAATAGAAATGAGAAACAGAGCCTACTCCTCATCAATGAATTCTGTAGACATAGAGGTGACATTTAATCTAGCATTCATCTTAAAGCTAGATACTTTCTTGGCACTACTAATGCTGTTGAGGTGCTCCAGGTTCATGAGAGCAGAAAATGTTAATTTCCAGTTTAACAATATTTGCAGTTATTTCATATCTGTTTGTGCCAATATTGTTCTTTGGATTAAATACTGTTATTTCCAGTACTGAAGTTTGCATTTTTTGTATATTTAAAGGCATTAGCCATATCCTGTCTTGGTACTGCATTCAGTAATCTAAATAAGTTTCAGGTCATCCTGGTAATTTTTATTGTTGTATGTTCCAGTTGCATTTCATCTTCCACAAGCAGTTCTGAGTAGAACAGTGCTTGGTATCAGTGAGTCCATCTCCCTGATGGCAAAGACTCGGTGTTTCCTGGCAATAATGGAAAAGCTTTCCTTGAACCATTTGAGGCATCATATATAATGGCTGCTTTGGATTGGTAGTTGGTGGACATTTTACGATCAAGTAGTAAATGCAGGGTTGTAATTTCTCTGTAATTTTAAAATAAGGACATTCTTTGTCCAATTCTTCTTGCCTGCTATTAGGATATTTATCTCACTCCTGCTTATTGTGCTAAAGTCTTTTACAATGGCCCCGTTACTTTGGTATGAATGGGTACAAGGGTATAACTGATACGAGTATGTGTGAGGAAGAGAAATGTTACTGTTAAAAGAGGTGAAAAAATTGCTGTGGTGGAAAGAGGAAAATACATGACCAAACATCCCTGGTAGAAAAGGCTGTCTGTTAAAGATAAGAAAGAAGTTGCAGAAGCTGAACAGTTGAGTAAAATAGGTGTTGGATGAGAGGCTATTTTTATAAAATCAATTTTAATCTACCAAATTATAACCAGAGAGTGGTGGTCGCATGTGCTATTTTCACCCTTTTTTCATCCCACCAAGTTTTTTTCCTATTTTCCCTTTTTTTGTGTGTGTGTGTGTTTCCATGGCAACAGCCATTAATAAAGCTACCGCAGGTGTTTCTGTGTCACAACTTCTTAGGTCTGCTAGCAGCTGACCAAATCCATGCTTCTGTAGCTTTTTCATTAACACTTAAGTTATTCCTATTTTCTAGCCTGTTGGAAAAACAACATGCAATTGATTTGGTATCTGAAGCAAATACATGGGCTGGCACCCAAATCTCAGTGGACCAAACTATGCCTGAATAGCATGTCTGTTAGCTGTTTAAATTTGTGAGAATATAGATTTAGAAAGAAGCTCAGAAAATAGATGATTTCCTTGCATTCAGTTAAATTTTCCTTCAGAATTGAGGTTTATAATTTTAGTTTTTTACTCACAGATCTGTAAAATGAGGATGGCAATAATGTATGTAAATAGCTCAAGCCCTGTGTATTATCAGCTTCAGTAGTTGTTTAGCAATTTGCTTTCAATGCAGAAAAGCAGTGGCTTAGGGGTGAATGGATTTAGTGCTTTTCAATTCTGAATGCCTCATCTTCTTTGACTTTTAATGTACATCCTACAGCTCCCACAGATGCTGTTTTGCAGTATATTGTTTTCTTTTGCTTCAGTATGTTTGCCATCCAAATGATGACCACAAGGGCCACATTGTGGGTGAAATTGTTTTTTTCTCAAGAAATACTATTCCTTCATAAGGAACAGAGAGTTGTTTTAAATATCTCAGAGCTCTGCAAAGCTTGAAAATTGCAGAGACTTCTTGATTCAAGAAAGTTATCACTTTGGAGCTCTTCGTAAACATAAAAGTGACTAGGAAGTGATTATTAACAGAAATGGTGATTGTCCTACCACAAAAACATTCATCTTGATATGCTACTTCTGATAGTATTAGTTCAAATACCTTTCATTCTTCCATTAATTCTCAGCTAGATATTTTAGGGAAGTCTCTTCTGCAGAATAAGGTAGAGAATCGGTTTCCTTTTAGTGTAGAGTAGATACCACTAGGATATGAGTAGAAGCATACTATTCACACCTAAGACAGCCTATAACTTTGTCTTTAGTTGTAATTGGTGTTGCTTTTAAAAGTATGATTAGGCTGCCATTTCACAATATGCTACATTTAACTGTCAAGTGGATATACCAAAGCAAAGATCCCATCATGTTGTCAAGCCACAGCTGTATTTCTCTTGACATGTATTTTTATGTCTTCTTCATTTGAAAGTAGAATTTGTGTGAGCTCATGGTGAGTTCAGAAAACTGATCCAGCTACACACTAACTCATCAAAGTAATCAGTCTCAGTTATTATTACTCAAATGAATACAAAATTCAGTACAAAAGAAGTAGAACAGAGAGCAGAAGAGTTTCTTTGGAGCGTATTTAATCAGAAACACTCTAAATTTGAGAAACTACCTTTAACAAGCATATATTCAGGTCCTCAGGAGTAGCACAAGCATCTCTGGTGGTATTTTTCTAACTCTGATGACATAAGGGAGCAAACTTGGTTTGCAGGTGTTTTAGATTGTGGTTCTCCTTTTTTAAAATTAAAACAGTTTGTCTCAGCTCTGTCAGGAGAATGAGTACAGACTGACTTGAAAAGTGGAGAACCCCCAACCTCAGCCTAGGTATCAAGGGGACAGAAATAAATCTTCAGAACATGGCAGTCACTTTGTAAGAGTAAGGAGTCTCCATAACCCACAGGTCCTTGGACAGGTCTGCAAAGCAGTGAGGTTCCACAATGTGAGATGGAAGAAGCTGTGGCAAACTGCCATGTTATGCCATACATGGTTTTTCTGGGGGTGCCTGCAGCACATGTTATGTGACTTTAATGCATCTGATGCACTAGTACTGCTGGGCTTACTCTGGCAGTGAGAACAGAGCTATAGAAGGCCTTTCTTGGTGTCTAATATCATGCTATGTGGTGCAGCACTCCCTTTCTCTCTAACACAGTAAATCAGAATTTCCTTGCAGTTTGCATTTCTTCTTCCTTTTTGTACTTCCATGGCCATGTGCCATTGCCCCACTTCAGGGAAATGCTCTTCTCTCCTTATTCACCTCAAATTTGAGACAGGTTGCATTAGAGCACAAATCCTACTACCTTTAATTAAAATGTACTTATGGTTTCTGTGAGATTTCTTCACATATTTCTTATCTATTAAGATGCATTTTGTTGTGTAAATCAAGTGAAAGTAAAAAACATGAAATATTAAAAACTGAAATGAACAAAGAGGTGAACATCACTTGAAAAGCAATCCCCTAAAAATGCTCAGTCAAATGTTTAAGAAGTTTTTAGCTCTCACTGTGTTTGCTTTTGTTGGTCAATTTTTACATTACCAGGTAAGGCGTTTTCCTCAGAAAATAACATGACATATATGTAACAAAAAAAGAAGTAATTTTTCTTCATTAGAGAATTTCATAGAATTTTTGAAAGTTTATAATAGAATTTTCTAAAAATGAGTAGTTTTATCCCATTGTAAATTCACTCATGCACAAGTTTTTAAAACTGCCTGCAAATCTGTTGCGCACTAGTTGGAAAATCAAAGATTTTCAGCGTCTTTAAATCTTTTAAATTAGTAGGTGTTTACATGCTACCTGTGTCTACAAATAAATTATGGTTCTGAATAGGGTTTGGAATAGGGGCTAGAAAATTACAATAAAATGGCAAGAATCTTCCCTAAAGTTAGGTATGTCTTTAACCAATAGTCTTGTTTTATAATTCACATCACTTTTTACAGCACCACTGAAAACTAGGACAAATGTAATTTTCTGATAATAGCTACCAGTGTAAGACTGTATATCACACAAGAAGGTGTTTTCTGGCTTTTCCCAGAGTTAAAAAAAGGAGGTTTAAATACAGCTGTATTGACTGAAAGCATGGCAAATGGTGGCCCCCATTGTATTACATTTGTGCTCTACAGTAAGATAGACTGAGGCGAAAATAATTTCTGTTTCCATGTCAACTTAGATGGAAGAATGCAATCGATATTTCCTCTTCAATTTGACAGGACAATTTTATGGCAGCTTGTTTTAAGTAAAGGGAAAAATCTGGTGTAGGAAAGAGTGTGGTTTATCTGTTTATTTTTATTTCAATTTTATATAACAAGTAAAATAATCAACTTAATAAATTAAGTATAACAAATGGATTTAGATATCATCTTTGCTGTGAAAGTATATAAGGGAACAGACATGAAAATACCATTTCTCTGTGACACTTTTAGCTTTGTTAAGTTTTCCTCTCTGATGCCTCACTGTTTTGACACAATAGAAAAAATCTCCTCTTACTGTTATCTCTATTCTCTCTCCCCACATGAAGTCAATTGTGCTTCAGACATCCAAAAAGGAACCAGTGTCACTTCCACAGCTGACATGAATATTTTCAAAGCTGAGCTGCATAGAAGGAGACTTACAGGAGAACTGAAAATTTTTAAGCACCCAGCAATTGGGTACATGAAAATACTATAAATCTATTGGTGCGGTCTGACTTAAATGTACAAGGTTTCTCAGGCACAGACGGCTGAATGAAGCAAGAAAGATTGTATTCTGCCCTTAGAGTCTGTTTTTCTCATTGTCTTCTACTTGAGAATTCCCATAAACTTATTCCTTTTGAATATCTCAACCGTACTTTCATGTCAGCTACTAGTGGTAATAATTGCTTTATGAGAAAAGAGAATATTAAGCAAATTATTCTAGTAATTGAATGAGAGGTAAAGTGCTTATATTCTAGAGAAGCTAGAAATAGTTACATAAATACTGTTGTGAGCTTTGCTACTAGCTAACTCCAAGTACCTCTTTATTTAGAATTCAAATGTCTAAGATCATGTTAATTTTAAGAAATCTGAATCTTTTTTCCTAAAACTAGAAAAATATCCCAGGGTTCTGGAAAACAATCTGTGGATAACAATGGAGTTGTTATCCAGCTTTCAAAGACAGTGCTCAGATCTACAATCAATAATTCTTTTCTAATAAAATTTGCATTTTGTATCTTATCAGTCCTAAAAAGCATTCTCCCCAAAGTTTTCCAAAACCAGAATATTCTGCCAGCTTGTAAACAAGCAATAGATGTACAAAAATTTTGTTTAAATGCATTTTTAATGCAATTAACTTGCTGTGTATGTTAGCTCATCTTTCAGAACTAATTGACTGGCTTTGCATGTCTTTTGTACTTTTCATGTATTTCAGTTTTGCTTGTGTGCTTCTAATCATTCAGAGTACAGATCTCAATATAAAAATTCCAGGGTTTGAGTTGCGACAGATTTGTAGGAAGTGAGAAAATAATGTCTCTGCCTACAGGAGTGCTGGTGTATGCTTCCACTGTATGGCAACAAAAAAATTAAATAACTGGGTAATTTTAGAATTCAATTGACAGCTGCTTTCATTCAGTTTTCAGTGCTGTTAAATTACTAATAATACCGTCTAGTGTCTGTAGTAGTGACAGCAGTAGGCCTATCCTCCAGGAACACTGAATTAGATAAAGAAGATCTTTCATTAAAGTCTATGAAGGACTGGGAAGAGAAAGCTTGCTGTGTGTTGCTGGTACAGCCTCAATAGATACAGTTTGACTAGTATCTGTTTTGATTTCAGTCCAAGCATCTGTTCTTGGAAAAGACCTCAGTCATCTTATCAGTCCAAGCTGTTATGAGCAATATTACAGAGGAGGCAGCACAAAAGGGTTGTGATGGATGATAACACAAGCCCCATTCACAGGAAATTAGATTTTCTAAGTGCTGAAGAGAAACATTACGAAAATGATCAAACACTGGTAAATAAATGCTTTCTCCATCCTTTACCCTGGAGAAGGCAACACTAATGTTCCTACAAGCCAGAAGAAATGTTGTTTTAATAATTGAAATTGCACACTTGATCTTGCATACAGATGTTTTGTTTCATTAAAATTAAAGACAATTCTGTTTCCTAAGTGGTTATTGTTTATGCAGGCACAGAAGTACTTATTGAAGAAAATAGCAGACTGACTTTTAAAATGTATCTTACAAAATCTGTCCACAGTAAATTATTAACAAATCCATTAGTAAATATTTTTTTTTTCTGATTGGGAAGACACTCCAAATGAAAGAGAAGACCAAATCAAAGAATTTGTTTTGAAAGGTTGCTGTTGGTGAAAGGAGCTTTAAGCAAGCATTAGACAGATTAGGTTTAGGTAATCAAGTATCTGATGTAGGTAAAGGTGGACACGAGTCATTAATTCTACATGTGAAATTAGGAATCTTGGAATCTTCTTTAAATCTATGTTATATATCATTATATTCTTTTCTGCGCTTGATAAAATGTTCTTTTTTCATGTTTACTAGTAACTTATCAGTAACTTACTAGAATACTTAATAATCTTTAAATAGTCAGCCATTATCCAAGCATCTGGAGGTGAAAAAGGTAGAAGCAGCCCATCATCAGGAAATCATGTATGTGTTTTGCTGGGGGAGCTCACTCATAGCACTGTACCAACCACTTCTGAGCCAGGGCTGCTGCTATAATTTGTTAGGGTGTTTTTATCAACAACTATGCTAATATGTCACAATTCAACTAGATGCACAATCCCTGTCTCAAGATTTGACAATACTAAGTTACATTTGACCCAAATAAAGATCCTTGATCTGCTGTGCTTAGAGAAAGAGGTTTATAATTTATGAGAGGTCATTTGCTCTTCTTAGGGCAATGTCATTTTTCATAGAAACGTAAAAACAAAGCTGGAAAGGTTGTCAGGTGGTCATTTAGTCTATTGCCTTGCTCTAAGGCTTAAGACATTTCTGAAAACTGTTTTGAAACAACAAAAGCAATTAGAATCTCCCAACATGCCTATGAAATCGGATTGATTATATTGGAGTGTTTAAAAAAAAAAAACAAACTTACTGTAAGTTTTTTGTGAAGCTTAAGCTTATTTCTCATTGTCTGTTACTCAACAAATGTTGGAAAATTCTGATAACCTTGAGCAAGCATGGCTACATCATTTCCCCTCTGTCTTATTTTTGCTAGACCAAAACTCCCTGCTTTTTTAAAGTTGTTTCTGTTAAGAGTCCTTTTCATTCCTGATACTCATCTGTTGACTCATTTCTACGGGTCTGTGTCTTTGAAAATTTTAGGGGGTGCTTTGTACTTCTCTTGACATGTTCTTGAGGATATAAAATTATTTTTCCTGATCCCTGTCCAAATTTCATTGAATTCTAATCTTATCTCCAGTGTGCTTCTAGTTCTTTCCAAAAATTGCTAGAAGTTATTTTCATTTTACTATTTGTGTGATTATTTCATGTAACTTACTAGTGTTGGGTTCTAGTCACCTGGAGTAAATGCAAATTTTGTGCAGAAAAGCTTTGTCATCACAGAAATATCAGTTGCTTATGCTATATAGTGAGTTAGATGGGTTTTTTCCTGCTTAGCACAAGGCTTATTTTGTAGCTTTGCTCTGTCAACACGTTTCAGATGATATATTGAGACATAAAGGCTATTTTATTATTTAAACAAGAATTCAGATGGTTCATCTTTTAAGAAATACTAGATAACTTGCAAAAGTCTTTCTGGTTATCATATTTAACAGCTAAGGTAAAGTTTTTACTATGAAAATGTTATTTTGTGCATGTTGCAATGTCCTTTTTACACCCTTATCAGAAGTGCTATAATATGGGTCCAGTTCTATATTATGATTGCATTTTAGTAATTGAATCCAAACCAGCATGGTCTTAATGCCTTTATTGTATTATGCTGGTTTATACCTGTGTCTGCCTCTTAGCTCTTTTATGCAACTTCTAATTGTTATGAGTTATTCCACTCATTTGTTTTGCACAATGATATGTAGTAATGATATCTAAATTATGTTAATCTATTAAATCAATGAAGATACCTCAGTCTCTGTGAACATGTACACATAATAGGATGTGATAGTCGTCGGACTAAAGGTCACTTTCATGTGCTCCTCTATATAGATTTGTCTACATAATTCGATGTTAGGAATGACTTCAAATTCACCTGTTCTTGGAAAGTATATTGCTTTCAGGAAAATGATGCAATTTCATCTGTCATCAGTATTAGAAATTTATGATTACCAATTAATCATTACTCCTTAATATTATACATTTTAATCAAATGTTCCCTTGGGCACATTTTCCTTTCAGATCATTAGTGTCATTCTTATTGCAGTGCAGAAAGAACTGTAATAGAAAACACCCAGTAGTGATCTGAAAGGCAGAATTTTTTACAGATACTCAAAGTGTATTAGAGTCCCATCTTGACATTTTTAATGAAATAATTTAGGCTTATTTGATATGCTGTCTCTGAGAAGAAGCTGTATTTTAGGTAATCTTAGGGAAGATCTTCCAATAGCATGTCACCCTTTCAAATTTAAGCAGTAACCCAGTGCTTCAAATGTACAACCCCTTTAGAAGTGTTTAAATCTCTATTTTTCTCTGGTCTATAGTTTTATTTCTCCACTTGTTTTTAGTTCAACACTTAGCAGAGTGAAACAAGAATAAAAACTTTTTCCTGTTAGCATGATATTTATTACTGGACAATACACACCTGCAAGTAGTTTTGAATATTGAACTGCACCCTTCATAAAGAAGATGTTAGATTGGAAATTTCTTTGTCATTAGAACACAGTGTATATTCCAAGCTGCCAGCAATAAAGCAGGAGTAGGATGCTGATAGTCTTCCACATATCTCAACAGGTATGGCCTTGGAGTTGGGATCTGGAAAGAAATAACTGCTTGAGGTAGCTACTTGACTATACAACTTATGTTTCTTTCATTAGAGTCAATAGAATTTCTTACAACATATACTCTTCTCTATTCTGGGTTTTTTAAAATTCAAAACCCAGTAAAGAATAATGTGACAACACCAGGGTCTCCATCATTGTTTTTCACTGTCTTTCTGTAGATGTGTAAACAGATAAAGAATAAGAATCAGCTGATCATGAATGGATTAAGAATAAAAGGACTAACTGTTTCCAGCATAATTGTCTATGTCTTTTCATTCATTCAAGTCAAAAGGAAGATGAGATCCACCCATAACTTAATCCTGAAAGGCCATGCACATTCTTCCCCCATTCCAGCAAAAACTATATAACTCAAGGCTCTGCTTTTTTCATGCCCAAAATACATACCAGCACAGTAATTAACAGTCCCTACAGTCTTACTTTTCTCAGACTTGGTAGCATGATTTTACAATTATAAATAAATCATGCTTCTATTATTCAGCATATTAGCTATGAAAATGTCTCTGTCCTTCCAATTAAATACATTGTAATCTTCTGACATCGTCACTCTTTCTACTAGTAATTGTAGCTGGGTGTCATGCTTCACATTTCTGCCTTGTATTACGTTGAATTTATAAAATGCAAGGATTTGTTACTGAAGGAAAAAGTATGATCACATTCTCTGCAACTTGATATAATTTTCACTATGTTTCTCATGAAAGATCTAGCTAATAATTCAACATAGCATTTAACCTATTAAGCCACTTCTTTTTTTCACTTTTTAAGTATCATTAGATTGCTAGATCCATTTAATCTGCAGATAATAAATTAAACTGTTCCTCAGTTAAACAATTCGGTTATACAAAATGATGGGCATCCTCAGAGGCCTTTAATCCAGAACCAATTTTTCTTCATTCAAGCCACTTCCATGAAGGCACAAGACTGCTGCTCTTACTTTCTGTCTTGTTTAGGCCCAGTTTTGCCCAAATCTGAAATTTTCAAACTGCTCTCAAAATCCTAAGACAGTCCATCTGTTTTGAGTACAATCACTCCAACCTAGAGCAGAACAGTGGCAAATGTTTCTGAAGAACTGAATGTGCTCTGCAGGACCCTAAAGCTAAAGAGGAATTCTAAAATCTTTGGTCTCTTTTTTCAGCTAGGAGGTAGACACTGAATTCCTTTATTCATTCTCCAGCTGCTGCTGCTATTTCTGTTTGCTTTATGTTTCTGGAATTAATTGCTTTTGTGTGAGACATTGTAGGGATAAGAAGTGTGTGCGTGTGTTATCTGCAGTCTTGGTCAGCACATTGTAGAGTGAGTCTTACAAGCGTCACACTAGGTGAGATTTCAACAAATTCTAATGATATTTCAGAAAACTGTCTCAAGAAGCTTGGGATTCTGCTACAAGACTTGAATGTGTGACTCAGGTTTTAATCCTAATCTCTAGGTTGAGCTTTCTCTCACTCATTATTGTTTTGAAAGAATTAATGATGTTGCTTTGAATTTTAACATAGTCAGTTGGAACTACTTCTTTAGGAAGCCTTTTAAGAATAGAGAGAAACCCTTTCAAATGCACATTTATAAGTGAATGCAATGTTAACTAAGTATCTGTTAGATTTTCATGTTTTCAGCTGTAATGAGCTCTGCAGTATGAAAGACACAAAAATAAAGTTTCTCCAAATCTAAAAAAGCTCACAGTCTAGATGGCATTTATTAGTAAATTGAGGGAATTAAATAACATTTCTTCTGTTACAATTACGAATTTCTTTAGTGGTTGTTTGATGCTAAAGTCCGTTTAGGAGGGATTTTGATAAATGTGGTACAACATCTTATTTAGTGGCATCATTGTCTGGGAGGATGAGATGAAAATATCCAATGCCAAAGGATGTTAGTCCTACTAATTTTTGTAAGGAACATTTGAAAACAATAGTAAGTGAAATTTGAACAAAGTCTGTAATGTTTAATTCCTTGGTTTTATATGTTTAATAATATTTTGAAAGACATAATAAAAATCTCATGTAGGAAAACAGCAACTTAGAAAAAAACACTGGAACAAAGATTTTACTGGAAACTAAGCTTTCTTTTCTCTAATGTCTTTCAACCATGAATAAAAGGTAAAAGTTATTTGAACACTGAAGAGCAGTTGAAAATGGATTTTCTATATTAATTTTATCAGATAGTTATCCCTAGCGACAAAAGCATCTATAAAAACCATGACATTGGTAGGACCCTAATGGCTTAACCACTTCCAGCTCCATCTCTTCCAGCTGGAGTGATTATCATCCAGTGCTTTTGCACAGGCATTTGCCACTCTAGGGATATTATTTTCCTCCCTGATATATTAGCTCAGTCTCAAAAATAAACTACATCAGTGTAAACAATTTCAATAGCATTTTGCTAACATGTCTAAGAATATATATGTGTTGAGTAATGAGATATTATTTCTGAATTAACTGCTGCAATGTTTGTATCACTGGTTACTCAAGGAAATAAAGAAAAATGCTAGATGTTAATTTAGGGTTTATTGGTCCTTGAAAAATAACCAGGTTTGATCTCAAGAACTCATTAAGCTTTACAGTAATAAAGTGTTATAGTAAATTGGTTATTGATTCTGAAACCCTGACAGATGGGTGATCAGTCTACTTTTTCAGTGCTCTTTATCCTTTTTCCCCTTTTTTTTCAATTTAGCTAAGAATGTGAAGGTGTCCAGTATTAGTGCTATAGGTGGCAAAAACATTACAGGTTTTAGTCACAGGGATGAGTGTGAAGACCTCCTAAAAATCAGAAAATATAAACAGAAGTGATACTTTGAAAGAACATATCATAGAACTATTGTTGAATCAGAAGGGACCTTCAAAGGTTGTCCAGTCCAACGCCACCACAGCAATCTTGCACTAGATCAGATTGCTCAGAGCCTCATTAAATCTGGCCTTGAATGTGTGCAGGGATGAGGTCTTCACCACCTCTCTGGGTGACCCATTCCAGAGCCTCACCACCCTCATGGTGAAGAACTTCTTTCTAATGTCTAATCTAAACCTGCCCTGCTTTAGTTCAAAGCCATTGTCCCTTGTCCTATCACTACATGCCCTGGGAAACAATCCCTCCCCAGCTTTCTTGTTGGTACTTCAGGTTTTTTTAGGCTGCTGTGAGGTCTCCCCACAGCCTTCTCTTCTCCAGGCTGAACAGCCCCAGCTGTCTCAGCCTGTCCTCATAGGAGAAGTGCTCCAGCACTTGCATCATCCTTGTGGCTTTCCTCTGGACTTCCATGTCCTTCTTGTGCTGAGAGCACCAGAGCTGGATGCAGTACTCCAGGTGAGGTCTCACAAGAACAGAATAAAGGGACAGAATCGCTTCTCTTGATTTTCTGGCAACAGCTTTGCTGATGCAGCCCAGTATTGTCTTTCTGGGCTGTAAGCACACACTGTTGACTCATGTCCAGCTTTTCATCCCCAGTCAGACGTGACTTGCCCTTGGTGAAGCAATGCTGGCTGTTTTGAATCAGCTTCATGTGCTGTAGCAGAGCTTCTAGGAGAATCTGTTCCGTGATCTTCCCAGGCACAGACGTGAGACTGGTCATTAGTTCCTGGGATCCTCCTTTCTACCCTTTCTGAAAATGGGTGTAATGTTAGCCTTCTTCCAGTCAATGGGAACTTCACCTGAATGAAGCATCCTCTTCAACAAATTATAAATTGTTTGGAAACAGCTAACTGAAAGCAGAAGGATTAGGGCCGTTAGAACTGCAGTCCCAGTTCATGTCCCTTGCCACTGAAGGCTGTGTTGGGCTGAAGGTAAGTGTTTGTTTCCTGCAGCCTTCGATAAAGCGCTGTGAAGGCTCTTTGTCTGAAGTTAAAATCAAGCACTTCTTCTTCAGCAGCTGCCACTAGCCTTTCTTTTCTCATTTCTAGTAATTCTTTTGAGTTTTTAAAAAGTATTTTGATATTTATTAGCATTCAGAATTAGATTGTTGTCTCAGGGTTGGAGTCAGCTTTGATTTATTGCAGTAAGTATTGTGTGAACATAAATTAATGTCTTTGTCCTCCCACACATAGTGAATCAGTAGATAGATTTGCAGCTACTAATAAAAGCAGAAATAAAAGAGAAGTAAAATGCCCTTATTCATGCCCTTCACAGATCTTCACATTTCTAAGACTTCAGTCTAGTTGTAGGTTGGTGCAGAAATGCAGAATTTTGAGAGTCATAGAAGAATATGGTTGAGTTCTCATATCCTTGTGTGTGCAGTGATATGAGTAGAAAGACTGCAAATCTGATTTGCAGAAATTTAGATAGCTGTGTGATAAGAAGGGAACAAAGGTAGCTTGTCTAATGAATTATTTATAGTAGATAGTTTCCACAAGGCAAAGAGGGAAGAGTGCTCCTGGAGGATGGACATGGAGAAGGAAGTTTAAGAGAGATGTTCAGCAGCCAGGCTACAGAACAGCAAGCAGTAAGTTTATGTTAGTGAAATACATTTATGTCAAGGAGAAAAAATTATCTTGGTAGCTGATTTTGAAAACACTGCAGGAAGTGCTCACTAAAACTAAAATTGTGATAAATACACAAGTGAGAACTATAATATGAAGGTTCCAAGGAGAAATGGAAGCTGCAAGCAAAAGAGATGAATTTGAACACTAGTAACTGAAAAGCCCTGTAACCACAGAAAGTTTCATTTTAAGTAGCTACAAAATCAGGACCACGTAGTCAAATATCCCTACCTGTTGCAGCAGTTTATTTCTTTTATCTTGCTGCCTGAGTTGCTATCTGGAAGACTTGCCATCAGCATCCCATGGTCAGTGTTTGTGTGTGAGTCCATGCAAGCAAATGTCGGTTCAGAAAGAAAAGCATCTTCAAAATGCTATTAAAAAAAAAAAAATTAAACTCTTACTTAGTAATTGACTTCTCTTTTATTTTTCAGTGTTTATTTTTCAATATTATTCCTTCCTTAGGTTAGGTGCAAAACATCAGGGTAGAAAGTCAGCAATCAGATGAAACTTTTTTCCTGATGTTACCTAATGTACAAAGGTTTTGAAGTTCTTTCATACATCAGACTTCAGTCCTTGCTCAGACAACTAATTTGGTACACATGATAACCTTCAACTGAAATAGAATAGACTTCTTTCAAAACAGTCATGAACAAAACTGACAATAAATACAACTTCTAATATCAGGAAGAATCTTGGAATACCTCATCTTCTCTCTTGTGCAAAGATTAGCAGGCAAACTCATTTTTTCTTCCTTCAATTGTGAATGAGACTCTTCACCTTCCTGCCAGCTATATGAAGAGAAAATGAGATCATGGGTCCGCATTAAGTGGGCTTAGGTAGAACATAATCCTATGAAACTCCCACTTTCCCAAATTAACTATCCATTCTCTTCCCACCTGGATACATCAGTATCCCAGGCCTGCAAACAACAGTATTTACAGAGATGAACTGTCTTACATCAGGACATAGGAGCTGGTTTTGCAAAAGAAAGAGTTTCTATGTTGCTATGTACAGTGCTATCTTGGGAATCAGTGTCAGGAAAAAATGGGAGTATTCTGGTACCATCAGCTCAGGCAGTTCAGATCTCCCTCTGAAACACAGACAGTTTTTTGTTTTTCATTTTTTGTGTGCATAGTACTTTGTAAATTATTTAAGCCTTATTTCAAATGGTATAAATACATCATAGCATTTTAGGTATTTGTAACTATGTAACTCATGAATTTTAACAAGCCTTTAAACTGCAGATGAAATTTTTATCAGCCAAGTTCCTGTTTCACCACTGCTAAGGAGAATTTGTTGTTTGAGAGTGACTTCTTCAATTATAACTTCTAGAACAATGGTGAAAAATTTGCAGTGTTGTAACAGTGCTATCCAGATCATCAATTCTTAAATCTGAGATTAATTATAGTCACAGAATGCAACTGTAGTCAAGATGTACTAGACTGAGTACAAGCTGTATTTTGTCACAGGGTCCTGCTAGTGTAACAAATGACATGCCAGACCTTACAGAGGATGAGATTCATAATCACACATCTGTCACATTTATATATCAGAGACCACCCCCTCCCTGCCTGATACCCCTGTCCACACCCAGCATCCTCTGTTCTTTGACAGGTCCATCTTGCTAGTGCACATAATTTGGGGCAGATATAGACAATGTCAGGCACTTTGACTGTGACCTTTGATCCCAGTCTAGCTGCCAGTGCTGAGCCACTCACTCTCACTGGACTCCACAATAGCATTTTTTCAGGGAGACACACTAGTCCCACACCAGTGGCTGGATCTGAGATCCCCACCAAAGCAGTGAGTGGTACAGAGACCTCACTGGTCCCAGAAGGTGACACCACAGGCCAGGGACATTGGCATCCACAGTCTGCTTCCAGCTGCTGACCCTTTGGCAGATGTAAGTCAACTGGAGTCCAGCATTGCACGTGTTAACATACAACATGTACACAGTTTAGATACAGAGGTAACAAATATTTGAAAGGTCTCTCAACATTTTACATTCCTTATTTGCTTTTTAATTCTAATTTACTTTTTAATTCTAATTTTAATTAGCTAGCTTTTAATGCTTTTAATTTTTCTCCTTTTTCCCTTTCTCTGCATTTTAGCTCATTATTTATCTCCTATTTGATTATTTCCCATCATGTGTCAGTCACTTTTGATAGACTCATCTTTTTGTCTTCAGTGGCCCTGTCCAGTCTTTTTACAATAGTATTCATCTCTCTCTGCCTTCATATTCCACAGCACAGGTGCTGCATATCACTATTTTTCTCTGCCAGAAGCAATCCTTGGTTTTCAGCATCAGTTGGTTTTCCTCCTTGAAAAAACATGGTAAAACTCAACTAAACCACCTAAACTCAACTTGTTATCCCTACCTAATCACAATTAAATCAAATTCTTTAGAAGACTTTCTTTACAGATTCATGCTACCCTGCCTGCAGTGCTAGGTCTCCCAAGCCCATAAGTGAGGGAATGCTTGGAGGTTTTCTCTCTTCCAGTCACTGATCCCTTCAGTTTCCTCACTGACCAGGGCCACAACCATTGATGTGTCTAGATGAGTCTGTTCAGTGTTGGGGCCCATTTCACTGGTACTAAAGTTTTTCGCCTTGCTTAGGCTGTGATAAATCACACTTATTCATTGGTCTTTTTATCCAGAAGCCATCAGAAAGGTCTCAGTTTCCTCAGCATCACTTGCTTTCGTCCACCAATCTATTTTTGTTATACCAAATTTCTTATTAATAGAATTGCACTTTCCTAAGTTGAATGTCCTTCTTACAAATGAAATAAAGCATTCTTGAGCCACATAAAGATTTTCTTTGGCTCAGGATTTTTATTTGCTGCATGTTTCCTTGAGAGAAGCTGCCATTCCATTAGTGCTATATATACATGTTTGAATCAAAGCCAAATGAAAAATAAAATAGTTCTTTTATCCCTTTTGATTCTTACTTACATATCAGGATTTAAGTCGTAGAAAACATAACATACAAAAGCTATTAGCTGTTAAGTTCTCTAGTTCAGCATTTTTATTTCTATTCTCAAATATCTTTAAGTGATACTAAATTAGAAATTTTATTAAGAGTAACACACAACTATTTCCTTGCTTAGTATAGTAAAGACTGACTTAAGAATATTGTATTGGGCAGATGTGGAGATTTTTTGTGTTTGGTTGTTTTTTTAATTTCTCACTGCTATCTACTACACTGTGCTTCAAATATTATTTTTTTTTTATCTGATTTCTCCTCTAACTTGAAAACTTCATCCTCCTAATCTCCTCCTTACACCTGCACAATTTGCTGATGTAAGTTAATTTGTGATAATATGTATTTATTATGGTTACTTAAAAGCTTCAGTTCACATAAAAAAAACAGAAAAGGAAAAATGAGGGAAACTACATAGTTTAGAAACTGCAGTCATGCACATCTGATTGATTGTACATTCTCTCATATGCTCACATGGTCTATTTCAAGTGAGATTTTTCTAAGGAAAACAGTCTGGTGTAAATGTGTTTCTTGTCACAAGGGACCAGCTTAGGTTTGTCCCTGCTCTTAGTTTTACCTGTGCAACTGTTGTATTGAATGAATGACATTGTATTGAATAACTGGCACTTTTAAGCTTTGAGCTGAGGAAAACCTCTGCAGTTTGCAGTGTTTGTGTTCCTGGGGGTGTTTTTAATAGTTTTAGGTAATTTTTGCATTAAATATTTGCATGTAAACTTTTCATAACATGAATATTTTTCTGGTTGAAAGGATGCACATATCATAGGAAAGCATGGTATAAATTTGGGAAATTTTATGAAGGCTTTAAGGACAAAAGTGTGGTCAATTTCCATTTTATATTTTTTATAACTTGATACATCTCTATTTATTCCCTCCTGTCATATTATCTTTTTTTCCTCTCTTTTTTCATATTTTCCACTTGCCAATCTCCCACTTGAATGCATGTTTCAAAGCAGTCCCCAAAATGTTACCATCATTTTTTTCAGCTCAACACCTTGTTGGCTTCTCTTATAACAGTTGTGATTTGGTTTACAGGTCTTTAGAAGTCCGTGGAAGTGACAGGTGCATTTTGTGATGAAAGCTGTAGAGGGAGAATCACTAAAACATATATGTACAGACAAACAAGATTGGCATGAACAAAGTTTTCCCGGCTTGGCAAAAAACCTTGATAATATTTAGAGTAGCCTACTGTCAACTCACACAGTTCCTCTGTAGGTTTTTCCAACGAACAGAGGCTGAAACTTATAAATATTTATGTTATACATAATTTAGTTTCACTCTCAGTCTCACTATACAGAAGGAACACACACTCTCATTTGGCTCTCTTCCACAAGTCCTGAACTGTGAATATGAAATCTGCACTTCATTTTGTCTTGTTTGTCTCTCCATCTGTGCTGAACCATTAACAGTTTTGTGGGGCTGCCAGCCCTCAAGGCCCTGGGGAAAACTGAATTGAAACTGTGCAATTATGGCAACACATTGATGATTTTTATTTTTTTTTTGCTTTATTTTGGTTTTCAGAATCTATGTCAATTCTTGATAAAATTTTGGATTTAGGAAAATGACTTGTGCAAGCTTGGCTTTCACGTCTTATACTAACCCTCTTCCAAAAAAATCGTATTCATGACTCATGCTGTAAGGGCACTTTTCCCATTTTCATGGGAAGAATTAAAATCTTGTAAGTGAACAAAATACAGATTCCAGGACTACGGTGAGCTCAGCTGTTTTACCAAGATGTTGGATGCGGCTACTGAATTGTAATACTGCTGAGTAAAAAGTGGAGCAAGAGTTAAAACACTGAAAGTTCATTTGCTGTCTTTGCCAGATAAAGGAGTGAGGCTTTGAGAAAGAAAACAATAAAAAAAAAATTAAAAAACAATGGAGGGGAAAAGGGTGGGGGGGAAGGGCAATTTTCCAGGTGACTTTTTCACTGACAGAAAAGAACTTTGTTGAGAGAACTGTTTATGGTTTTTGAGCATCTTACTAAATAGGATGACTAACTGCCCCAAAAGTTTTTTTAAGTACTCGGATGAGTATGATTTTCTTCACCCAAATTCCATTACAAAAAGTCCACAATGAGGTGGGAGGCAAGGAAAGATAGTGTTTATTTGAGCAGAGGAAATCTGCTGCAGACAGAAAAGGTGAGTATGATTTTGGAGCCAAAGACAGCAACAACAGAGTCCATCTTATGCAGTTAGTGGGATGTGAGACAGACTGTATCTGCAGCACCAGCAAACCATGGCCTGCCAGCCCTTACTTCTGTATTGATTACAAAGAATTTGCAAAGAAAAACACTTTGAAAGAGATATATTTTGCCTCTGAAAAGTGCAAAAATCTCTTGTCTTGATAGTCTTTCCTATAGTAGTCCCACCTGTCTCTATAACAACAGGATTATATATCCTGTCTTTCTAAAGCAGGGATCATATGTCTGAAAAAAATTAAATATGTATAGTAAAGATGGTCTACCTTTAGGAATATATGGTTATTTATAAGTCACTTTTAACTTACAGTTGGTAAATAATAATTTTATGTTCTTTTGCATCCTTTTTCTTATCTTTTAATGCCTTTTAGTAATATATGGGTTTTTTTATTTAATGAGGAAGAAAAATTGTGCTTTGTTTATTTTTCTTCTTGTAATGTCCAGTGTCAGATCTACATTAGCCTGACAGCCTGCAACTAGCTCACAGAAATGACAATCTGGATTCTTTTGGCCAAATAGGATATTTAATAATACCAATTCAGAAAACAATTGCACTGACTGTGTATCCTTGGTGCTCTTCATATTAAAGTTCTGCTAATCGAATTATAGTGCTCTAGTTCAAATATCTGTATATCAGATGTTTAACCCATCGTTGCAATTATCACTTACAGCTGCATGTCTAAATCATGCTAATAGCAGTCACTCCTATAGGCTATCAAGTATGCCAAATATCTCTGTACAGCACGTACATCAGTACAGCAGCACTTAGGTATGAGAATGTAAGCCATGCTCCAGTTACAGAGTGCTTTGTGAAGCATGAGCACCTCTTGGGATAGTTGCCAACAATTACAGGTCATGTCATACTGAGATGAGTTCTGGGACACTCCCACAGTGAATTCTGAGGGAAAGTGTGTCTCAGTTTAATTTCAATAGCAGGTAAACAAATTATCAAACCCAAAGCAAGCAACACTAGTTAACTAACCTGAATCTGAAGAACTTTCACATAGCACAGAGGAGTTTGTATCTGATTAGTTTAGGGATAACAGTTATGAACTCTCTAGTTAACCAATTAATAATGAGTTTGAAAAATTCACTTTCATCTCAAAATCCATTTGCAGGATAAAAATCACTGTTATTTTTTCTATAACTTCCATGGAAGCATCTTCAGTCCATCATTGTTAATCCATCCATGCTTTTTTCATCTTTTAATGAACAAAAATTTTGACACTAGTGATAAGAATATCTTACAATATAATAAATACATTTTCATTTATCTTAGATTAATTAGCTTCTTAATGGCCACATCTTTTTCTACTACCTGTTTCAAAGTGGGCAAATAGCTACTAAACTCATAGAAATTATTACAATATTTTAACATCTTTGTTAGAGATATGGACAGTGGGATTGAGTGCACCTTCAGCAAGTTTGCAGATGCCACCAAGCTGTGTGGTAATGTTGATAGACCTGAAGGAAGGGATGCCATCAAGAGAGACCTTGACAGGCTTGAGAGGTGAGCCCATGCCAACCTCATGAAGTTCAACAAGGCCAAGTGCAAGGTCCTGCACCTTGGTCAGGGCAATCCCAAGCACAGATACAGGCTGGGTGGAAAGTGGCTTGAGTGCAGCCCTGGAGAGAAGGATTTGGGGGTGTCAGTGGATGAAAAACTCAGCATGGGCCAGCAGTGTGTGTTTGCAGCCCAGAAGGCCAAGCAAATCCTCCCTGAAGGAGTTAAAAGCCAGGCTGGACAAGCCACTGAGCAGCCTGATCTAGTTGGAGTTGCCCCTGCCTATGGCAGGGGGGGTTGGAACTAGATGTTCTTTACGGTTCCTTCCAACCCAAACTATTCTATTATTCTATTTTATCTTAATTAACACTTTTTGTGTTTCAACATGTATTAAACACTGATTAAGCATAGCCTCAATGTGAAGCATGTTTTCTCTGTACTAAGTAGTCCTTTGATTATGAAGAATCACATTGAAAACTGTAGTGCTTATCAGGAGGTCATGACAGTGGACTGCAATAGCTGCAGAATAATCTGACTGCAACCACTAGGAATTAAAATCTTCTGTGCTGTTTCGTTCACCTCTGCCCTGGTCTTAGTGTCAACAGTATAAATCAGTTGTTAGAAGTGAGTAATAAAATTTCCATGTCCTCCTGAATTCCTCTGACACTGCTCCAATATTATTTTTTTCAGTTAATTCTATTTTTGACCTTGATCGTAGTCTGTAGTTTGCAATGAATTCCATGAGCTTTTGTGTGAGAATAAAGGCTGAAAAATTTTAGGCTTATTCATGGAAAGAATGTGCTTCTTTAGGTTTAGCAAAGCACTGTATACATCTTCAGTAACTATATAGGTTATGGGCCTATGCAACTAAGTAAATAATACAATGACAGTAAACCTTTGCAAAGCTCAACTGAAACTCACAGGCTAGAATTAGGTATCTTTAGATTGTATCTATGCTGGAAGAATACCTAATAAAGAAAAAAAAATGTTTCAGACAAATTTCCTCCATGTTCAGGTATCTACATCTACAGACAGTATGGTACTGCAGACACTGCCAGCCGAGACCACTGAGACATCCATTTAAAGGCTGTTTTTCTACTCAAACTAAAAACACAGAGTTTGAGATACCCATCAGATTTAATGCATTTATCTGCACAGTGTTTCTGAGTTGAGCTGACAGTTAGATGCTGCAAATAATGTGTCTCCATTTTTCTTATTTGTATTAAAAGTTTTTGATGTTTCCAGAGATGGTTGTTTAAATCCATCATACCTTGTGCTGAAACTGGATTGTTTAAGCTGTTCACCAGGGCTGCTGTTCTCACAGAGGCTAAATTTACCTGATAATAGTTTGTTGATTTTTTAAGGCTGTGCTGGAGTGTTTCCTGGTTTTTTCTCCATTTCTTTTTTTTCATTTCCTTCAATGTTTTAGTTATATACAAAATGAGAAATATTTTTTCTTTCTTTTATAACATTTAATATCCTTCTGATTTACTTATTCTGTTCCTAAATACAAGCATGTACTTTCTGGAGACTGTCTATAAGCTCTGCTGAGTGTTACAGGTGGTAGGATCCCACCCTATCTCCTTAGGTGACAGAGAGGAAACTATTCTATATCATGTTACTAACACCAGTATGCAGCACAATGATAACCCAGGATTGTCCTGTTGACTGTGCTACTTGCACAGGTACTGTCAGTTGTGTCTTTCAGTCCTGGCTCCATCTGTTTTGTCTTCTTGCTTTTGTAGCAAGAGCCATCTCAGAGCAGTGTTTGTGTTGGAGGGCAGGCAGTTGAGATGGAAAATGCAGGAGTTGCATAACATACAAACTGGGCTCTACCTTTCTCAAGAGCATAAATCATTCAGTCAACTGTTTTACAGGTGCTAAGTCTGTCATCTGCAGGAAATATCCATAATGGAGATGCTTGCTTATATGAACCCTATCAGGCAGTTACTCTGACATTTTCCTTCACTGTAAATTTGAGTGATACTGTTTACCTCTTTATGGCACAAAAACATCATTCAACCATATCAGTATATAAAGATGCTAATAGAAATAATAATCATTTTTATATACATGTAGACTGTAAAATACTAAAGAAAAAGGAGAGTGGCTACACAACATTGTTGATATTTAAATGTTCAGAAAAGGCAAAAGTACCAGGCTGGTTTTTGGTGAATGAACTATATGGGGAAACTCAGCTGTGGAATTAGAAGATTGTCAGAAAGGACAACAAAAGATATTCTTGAGATTTTGTTTGGTTTTATTCTTATACTAAACTTCAAGAATCTAATAATCTTAAAAGTTTTTAAACTATTATTTTAAACTATTATTAAAATTTTCACAAACGCTCTTGCCTTGTCTTGTTTCAAATATAGAGTCTGATACCTCCATGTTAGACATTTCAAAGTTTTACCCTTTATTAGAAAGACACAAAGACAAAACAATTCTGTTGTCCTCTTCAAAAATTCCAGTCGCCCTTTGCAATTCAGGATGGCTGCCATGTCTTTGGCCTTTTCCCATCAGGATTCTGCTGTAATGATGAACTCTCCAGCATGTACAGAAGTTGTTCTCAATCCTGTGTTAACAGAACTGATAATATATTTTTTAGGTTTCATCTACGCTCAGAACAGTACCAAACGCAGCATTAAAGAGCGACTTATGAAGCTCTTGCCCTGCTCGGCTGCCAAAACGACATCTCCTGTTACTCAAAGCAAGTTTTATTTTTCATTTGATTTTTTTTTTTTTTTTAGGTTTGCATGCATCAAGAAGTATATTTTTATTAACTGCTCATTTGAGACATAAGGTGTCTTCTGAATTAATTCTATTCTCCATTGAGGTTTAAAATTATGTTCAGATCTGTGGGCTTGTATCAGATTTGCCTGTGCAGAACAGGATGGCAAGACATCAGTGCAAGGGTCTGACAAGTAGGA
This sequence comes from Turnix velox, assembly GCA_013400935.1. Lineage (NCBI taxonomy): Eukaryota > Metazoa > Chordata > Aves > Charadriiformes > Turnicidae > Turnix > Turnix velox. Next base: position 126,203 of record VZTY01017746.1, read on the forward strand.
GCTACTGGGTTAGTACTTATGCTCCACATTATGGCTTAGAATGGATTCAGTGGTTAAATTAGAATCTGCTGTCAATTTACTTGAAAAATTGTATCTTTTTGTGTATGTGTGTGCACGTGTCTGTGTGTGCTTGCTATGCGCAGTCACAGGTATCAGCAGTATCAACAATGCTGGTCTGGTAGTAAGGGCTTGGCTCTGTTGGTTTCAACTGTGTAACATCAAACTGTTTATAGGGACCCGAAGTATACAATCATTGGGTTGGAAGGGATTTTTAAAGGCTGTCTAGTACAACTTCCCCTGCAGTAAGCAGAGGTATCTTCAACTACATCAGGTTACTCAGAGCCCTATCCAAGCTGAACTCAAATCTTTCCAGGGATGGGATACCTACTACCTCTCTGGACAACCTGTTACAGTGTTTCACCATCCTCATTTTAAGTTTATTCTTCCAATGAAAGCTAAATCTACTCTGACTAAATCTACCTTTTAATTTAAAACCATTACCCTTTGTACAATCAAAACATGCCCACTTTACATACTGAAAGGCCACACTAAGTTCTCCCTAGAGATATGTCTGAAAGAAAAATAGATATGAGACTGAATACAAAGTATGTGAATCTAGAGATAAAGGAAAAGCACAATGGCATTACCTTTTGATGTCTTGATATGCTGTGAGGAAATAAATCTATTCAGGGTCACTAACAGATAAAAATAAGGGAGGGAGGGAAGGAGGACGAAAAATCCATACACAGGGACATGGGCAGAGATGTCTTTCACTACATCAGGTTGATCAAAACCCCATTCAGCCTGACCTTGAGCACTTCCAGTGATGGGGCATCAAGCAGAGAAAAGAAACAGAATAGAATGAATAGGAGGTTTGATTTGTTTGTCTGAAGTTGGTTGAAAGAGCAACACATCCTTATTCCTTCCATACTTCCATGTGAGCTTTTTGTCTGCTCAGGTAACAAAAAATATTTAGAGTTGGTCTTAATAGCTTTGACTGTGCAAAACTTGTTTTCTTGATGAAAGTGTTTTATAAACTGATAAAGAAAAAGATAAAATATTCTATATATGAGAATCAAGTAGTGAAAAAAGGTGAAATCAGGGTTTTGTCTGTACTGTTGTGAATAATGAAATGTTATGTTTATTAAGAATGTTAAATTAAAATCTTATATTTAATAAGAATATAATTGTAGATACTCCTTGTTATTATCCCATTTTGACATAGTGTGCTATTTGATTTCTGCTGGAATCAACATTGTAATGTACTAGAAATGAAGCCAGCATGATCTGCGATAGTAACCACATAATGTGCATTTCCTAGAAATATGAAGAGGAACATTTTTAAAACAAATAACTTGTTTCAATATACATAGCCTGAATTCTCACTTTTGCCTCTAACTTCTGTCAGCATGTGCAGACAAAAGCACACTTGAATAAATAAAATCTTATTCCAGCATTCCTATTCACCAAAGCACATAAAAGAATGCTTTTCTTTATTTGTGTCCTTTAATCCAGTAAATATAAACTTAAGTCCATTCTTCCTTACCTAGATTTTTAAGTGTATGTGCTAAAGATAAAAACAGACTCAGGAATGATTTTGTAAAAATAACAGCATTTGTGCATTCTGTTATTATATAAATAGAGGAGATACAATTTTGGGGAGTTGCAGGCAAAAGATGTGCAGTTTTTATGCATATAAAGTGAGCTCCCATTTATTATGCATATTCATATAGCTCCTAGAATAGCTTGTAGATGTCTCTCTAGGTTATCAGATGTTTAACAAATGGATGCTTAGAGACCTCATTTCCAGTTAAGCCCCTGAGTAAACATCGTATTTAAATACCATCTAATTTCTTGCATATAAACCACAAGTGACCTTCCAACAATATCTGTTCCCACGTTGGCTATTTTGTCAATTTATTATAAGCACCTAGTGTTGACTTACAGTTGACAAAAAAAATCTCCATTCAGCTGCATGTGTACAGCCTGACTTTGTTAGAGGGACTTTAGTGACTATATAAAGAATACAAATCTCTTAAAACATGATGGAAAGTCTTTAAAAACCTTGCATCCTGAATGTTCTTATGCAGAATTAAAATGGGAATTGAGATGTGCTGCATTTTCCCTAGATTAAGAAGAATGATTCTTATAAATAGACCAAATTAACTGAAATTTATTTTCTATTCCAATTTCAAGACTCCACCACTTCAGCATGTTAAAACCTACCTTTTTTAGTAAAAACAGAATTTTCTTATGATCCTTTGAGTTAAAATACTGGCCCTTTCAAACTGTTATTAAACATCAACATCATAATGTCAATGTAAAGTTGTGCCAGTTGGGTTTTTTTGTCAATAGCATTTAGATTGCAAATTTTCACAAATATGGTAGTGGTCTGTGAGTCATCTGAGATACTGCATAAATAAAAAATGAAAGAGAAATATATTATAGCTTGCCACAAACCACAATAGATATTCTGCAATGAGACTATGGGTGACACAGAAATCATCTTCCTGAGATGAATGCTACAAGCAACATCTCTTTGTCAGAAGAAAAGACTTAGCCCTACAATTTTTTAAACATTTATTCAAATAGTATATAGATTTTTATTATATCTACTTAAGGATTATTATTTTTTTGTTTTGCTGAACTCTATCTCTCTGATGCCAGATTTCCCACAAGCAAATGAAAGTTATTATTAATGCATTGTAGCAGAATACATATATATGAAAATGTAAACATAATACAGTTTTCATAGAGTGTTCTAATAATGTGATCTTATGGAAATTAAAGAGAATGAAACTTTATTTTAAGAATACATATCTCACACTCTGATGAAAGAAAATGTCTATCTTTAGCTCTGTAGACGTGGCAATTATGCATGTTTCTTTTCTCTTCAGTTACTTTTCTATCATTGGTATAAATCTTAAGCAACAAAAAGGCAGTAATTTGATTAAATTAGCCTTGAGTACTCCATAAGCTGTGTTTATTGTTGGTAGCACTTAAAACCACATTTTTTATTAAGTATATGGCTAGCACCCCATATTAAACATACAGATTGTAAATTGCTTTAGCTGCTTTGTTGAACTTTTGCATTTAAATCTACCTGGAAAAAAAATGTATTACTGTATTGCATTCTCTTAGGACTAGAGTCAGCCATAAACCTTGAATGTGTATGTCCACATTCTTACTCATCTAATTATGAGGTCACTAAAACACTGACATTCCTCAATTAGGCTGCTCACAATGAATAATCATGTTGCCCCAAGCGATTTGCAAAATGGTACTCAAAGGTTTACTGTTGCTCATGCAGCATGAGTTTCACACTTCCCAAAGCAAAACTTCCTGGTGAAAGAGCACTGAGAATCTCAGACTAACATGGTGAATTTACATCCAGTAACTAACCAAGCGAAAATGTCCAGCATTCAGCAGTCATTGAAGTTTTATAAAATTGTAGTTTTTTCTCAGAGTGTCATAGAAACAGAAATGTTGTTCTGAATGTTTTGTGCATGTCCTTGCAGAATGTTGGCTTTCCAGTTTATTGCTGTTTGTTCTGATGCAATAATGTCCAGACAGCTGGATCACCACTGCTATTCCATGTTCCGCCACTGAAGCAGAAAGATAACCTTTCCCTGTGAATTCAGAATGAACATGCCATTTGTCTTCACATGTTGAAAAGCTGGTTTTTAGAAGACAATTACTTAACTTCCTTTTTTTTTTTTCTGTGAGGTTTAGATACTTCTCTATCCTATATAACTTGTTGAACTTTACTTCTCTGTCTGTTGTATTCTGCAGACACTGTAGAAGATGAAATGGAAATGGCCACAGTACGACATAGACCTGAAGCTCTTGAACTGCTGGAAGCACAAAGCAAATTCACAAAGAAGGAACTTCAGATCTTATATCGAGGTTTCAAGAACGTAAGCACTTCTTTTTTGAATTTACCATCCATTTACAGGACAGGCCACTTCAATCTCAGCAGTGTAAGTATGACTGGCAATGAAGCCCATGGGATTCAGTAGCTAAATAGCATGTCTGGTCAGGTGAGGAAAAAAACACTCTGAAAAAATTGGGCTGTTTAACAACCAAAAGATGCGGACAAATTATAAAGCACCCAGAATAATAACTACAACTTAGGGCTTTGTTCAAGCACGGACTGAAAATGCTGTTGGAGTTGTTTGTTGAAAGATGAAATAACGGAAGAGAGCATGTTCCTGCTCTGGAAGGGGGAATGGACTAGATGATCTCTTGAGATCCCTTCCAGTCCCAGACGTTCAGTGATTCTATGATAAGTCTTGAAGAATTTGGTGAGTGAGAAGAAAGATTTTGATTTTTGTGTGCATAATAGCTATCACTAGAAGTAATTGGCCCAGAATGTACTAGGGTAAGTTTTCATTAGGTGGACAGCAGTAGGTGAATTCTTTAGTCCTTCCAACCTTCCCAAGTAAATAAACATGTCAGGCCCCTTTACTGCTTTACCTTTTTTTGAAGATATATGTGCTCTGTTGGCAGATCCAGTGTTTCCAGCAATAGAGATCCTCACTGAGGACCCTGGTGCCTTCTTCCCCAGTGTGTAGTTCATATTATATGTTGTCAACAATGGATAGAAAATACTTGATATTAAAAAAATATTCATAATAGTAATTGCTTTCAAATCATAGCATCTAGTGTTATGTATTTACTCAGGTACTAAGTCTCCTACTGAGCTGGAGGTAAAGATAAGTTTAGTTACATTTATCACCTTTAACTTCGTTTTTCTTTCACTATTACAGAAGCATTGCAAGGCATAATAATGCTAAAGGCACAATGATGGTCAACTATGGAATAAGGAAGAATATTTTCAATAGCTTTCCCAAAAAGACTTACATAATTCTTAGAGAACACGTATTTTGTCATGAAAGCAAGCTACATAATTGGATGTTTTAAAACTACATCATAATTGAAAATCTACAATGCAAGTAAAATAGAGTCACTTAACATGTTCCTGTCTATATATCATCCTCAATTTCAGAAGGTATATAATGTTGGCATGCTAGTGATTAACAGTGATTGCTCTTAAAAGCTTTTCATTTCCTCAGGGTACCAGAGAACATTCTAATGATAGTATTCCTGAAGTATCGCAAATCATGAGCTAATGTCCCTAATTATTCAAGACAAAAGAGTACAAAGTATTGTGGATAAAATTACCCTTCTATCTGTTTCTGTAAGAATAATTACTGTTAGAGGAAGGACCTTGATGGTTCTCTGCATCAAATGAAGTATGGAAAATTAGAATGGCTTATAAGAAAGTCTTTTAATTGATTATTGTTTTACGATTATTGTTTTTATTTTTAAAGAGGACTTTGAGCTCTTCATGTGTTTATATGCAAAGAGGGCAGGAAGAAATAGGCTCCATACCTGATGAAGAAAAAATAATTGGTGTAACAGAAGAAAACTGGTTCTTTACTTCTGTATTCTGTTTTGAAGAGTGGTCAGATAAGGGAAAGAATATAGCCATAGGGTACTTTAGAGTGATAAATCTCCTAACATACTGTTCTCTCACCTTGCACTCTGATGAAAGTAACTGTGTATTTGTATTTCACATAATTTAACAAAAATTTCTACCATAAACTGTGATAATTACTTTTTAAACCAACCAGGATATTTTGATATTTGCATCATACTGCAGGAAATTAGCTCCTTATCTAATTATGCCTTCTGTGTAAAAGAATTCATTTATTTGTCAAACTCACTGCATTTTATTTTAAAAAGATGTCTATAGTATTTCTGCTATGAGATAATTAGTAAACATTGCCATTACTTTTCCAAGACATTCAGTTTTACACATTTAACTCCTTAGCCTCCTCTGTTTGTAATTGAAAATTGTTTTCTCTATGTAGTCTCACTCCAAACAGCTGATTTCCCTGAATCCTGTCTAGTTCTAGGATGTCTGTTCTGAGATAGAGATGGCCAGAATTTCTTGCAGTTTACAGTGATTAGTTATTACATGATTTCAAATTACAAATTACTTACATATAGTTCTGACTGACTTCAAACGAGAAAGCAGCAAGTACTCCTGTATTGCTGCAGTGTTGGTGTTTACTAAGTTTGGTTTATTTTGTGGTTTTTACATATACAAAAATAAGAAGGTAAGCCTCTAAAGATATTCAGTCTTTCAGTGACAAAGCTTTATGTGCCAAATCCAGCAAAAAGGAATTGAAACAGAATGCAGATAGGGTTTCAAATAGCATTTCTTTGTGTGCGTACACACCTGAAAGCTTTGAAAGTCTCAGGCTGCACTTTAGTGTAACTGATACTCTAGGAAACAAAAAGCAGAGGATAACTGCAAGAAAGGCCCAAAGAGTAATGAAATGCTTACCTTACATTACCTTACCTTACCTTACATTACATTGGCAATGTTTTGGTAGTAGTCGAGGTCAACATTTAAAATAAATAAAGAATAAGTTCATATGACCTAACAGCTAATTTAGCCACTTTAAATCTTCTGTACTATCCTCGTAAAATGAGTTTCAGGAAGTCCTAAGCCCTCCCTAGGCTCAAAAGATTGTCCCCAGCACTCTGCCTTTAAAGTGCTCCTGCACTCTTATTGGTGAATTGTTGCTCAGCTGCCATCACAGTGGGACCTCTCCATTTTGTATTTGGCTTCCTGTCATCCCATTTCTTGTAAACTGAAATTGTGATTGCTGCAGTCATTAACCTTTAAAACCAATGGCTCTGTGGCAGACCTAGTACAAGTGGTACTTCAAAATAAATTGCACAGACTATCAAGCATGCACTCAACATGTGGTCTGCGTTTTCCCTTTGTCCATTGTTAGGTCTCTCACAGTTTTAAAAATGACCCTGAACTATGCCACATTTTCCATTTTAAAAATACTTGATAATGCTTCTGCAGCGTGGAAGATGCTCTTGTGTTAAACACTGATGTTAATGATCTTTTAATTTTGGTTGATTGTTCTCATCAAAACTTCTGTTGAACTCTATATTGGGAAACTACTAGACTTTCCCAGAAAAATGAAAGGATTTTTGTTGAACGTTGATCTTACCCTGCTGTGTATCATAGAAAGTGTGAACTGTAGTCATGCATGTGTAAGAGATAGACGTATGTGTAGCTTTGAATAGGCATCTCCATACTTGTGACATTTATTGGCAAAGCAACATTTCTAAGGTGCCTTTCTTCCTTATCATTGTTAGCAAATGAGACAAATTACTACAGCAAGATAATAACTGATAATTTTGCAGCTCAAAGATAGGTTCTCCCAATCATACTACCCATCCGTGTAAGAATATGTTTGTGCATAAATCAAACTATGCTAATTTATTCATATTTTTTTCCACTTCTATTACGGTTTGATGGAGCATTGTGCTACTATATGTTGCATTTGTGAGTCTAGCAGAAAGTTTAATGAAAGCTTGTTTCATAGGTTATAAAGCTCATTTACTTATTGTCTGGAGAATTTGAATTTTGTATGATAAAATACAACTGTTCTCATTGTCCTTTTCTGGAAAGTTCCTTTTGTTTGTTCATCTATTAGTCCCTTACAGAAAGTGAGGAGACAGTGCTAGCTTTATGCAATTAATATCTTTCTAATCTAATGAGTAAGAAGAGAAACCATGCAGTGCATGTCATGTAACTATATTCATAGGATAGGGGTATTTTTGAGTGACTAGATGACCTCCAGAGATCTCTTCCAGTGAACAGTTCCATTACTCTGTGGTCTGAACTGTCCACATTCTGATTGGAGAAGTAATTCAATAAGCAAGATTAGCTAATGATTTGAAACTAATTGCAGTTTCTGTATTGTGTACAGCATTCTAAGACCTTCAAAATCTCAGTACACTTAAAGTGTGAATTTTCACATTCTTAGCTCTAAAATTAGTCCAGAAATAAGTAAAATCTGCATAAGTACTTACTGTGGAAATTCAGGTTACGCTTTGATATAGGTTTGCATCTAGGTAATGTCCTTAGAAAAGAATCTGAGATCACTGAGACACAGAATCCTCTATCGTTAGCATTAGCTGATGAGAAAGTGAGATTCAGATTTTTGATGCTGATCTTCAAACATCAATTCTAAACCTCATAGGATAAGTGCTCATATTATGTACTTAAGGTCACTAAAATTACCTATACTAGACTCATTGGCATGGTTTATAAAACTTAAGTTTAGCACCAGCTCTCACTACAGTCAGTTTGTTCAGAGGTAGAATGTATGAACAGCAGTTAAAAAAGCCTTCAGGATATTAAGCAAGCCACATATATATTTTTTGAATTTATGTCACTCTCCAAAAATTGTAGGTTTTCATGGGCTCCACTAATCTGCTGAGAACAGAAGCATGAAAGAACAGGTAGCTTTCTCCACATTTGTTTAAACGCATGGTAGTTAGAGCATTTTCACATGTAACTAGAGGTTCCAAAAGTGAAAGAAAAAAACTTAAATTGATAAAAGTAATTGGGACTTGGAAGAGTATAATTGAGATGGTGCACTGAGTGAAAGCAATTTTCACTGTAGAAGTAGTTTTTCTACTCCTGGAAATTCTGATTTAATTATGAAGGTGAAGTTAGATTAAGTTATAGTTACTGCGCATTTTGCACTACATGCACTAATTTGTGGGAAACCTGAAATACCTCACCGTAATTTTGAGGGTTCTGAAGACAGATTTTTCAGATTGATTTAAGTTTTTTTACATGTTTGTATTTATTATGTGCTAGGAACAATGAATGTATTTGTTTTACTCAAGTAATTTTGAAATTACTTGTTAAGAGAGGAAGTATGAGAAATGTGCATCTGTCCTACACATGGATGGCTTTTGCTGCTGTTCCGTTTCCTCAGTCTCTGTTTTATAACTCACACAGATGTACATTTCACTCTTTCACTTCTGTCTTTCAAACATGGTTTCTTAAATAGTAAATCTTGATTAGAAAGTTATTTAGTAGATTGGAAATTGTGCCTCTTTTCATTGTATTTTTTCAGACACTAAACACTGACAAAGAGAGTTGAATACTCTATCAGGATGTCAACAGAGGTGTTGGAAGTCTACTCCATTTTCCTTGCTTCTGTACTTAACCTTTTACACCTGTTCTAAAGCATCACAAGGGGCAAAGACCACATAATTCTCTTAGTTTATGTCTCTGGAACACCATATATTGTGAAGCAGGAGGTTTTATACTGTGAGAAATAATGCTTTAACTTGGATCATCAGTTTCCACTATCTCACAGAGCTGATGGGATTTCTTCAGTTTACTGTGATTCCATCCATTTCTACACTGAATCCATGTGATTTGTGTGTAATTAATAACTGCAGATTCAAGATTAATACTGAACAGAAGGAAGAGAAAACAACAAAAGTGAGCATGACAGACAGTGGCAATAGTGTAAGCACACACTGGTCCTCAGAAGATTGCCTAGCAGATGAGGTGTCTCAGAACTCTAATATGTTGTTCATCCTCCCCCACAGAGTCCTAGTACAGCAAGTAAGATTTCATTTCCCCAGTGCTCAGTGCAGTCACTTTTCCTTCAAGGTTTGGTGAGTGTCTGTAGAAGTCCTTGGGTTACACAGCACATAAGCTATGCAAGAGTGGGATCTTTCCAGATCCAGACTTTATTTCTGACTCAAAAGAAGAGAGACTCAGATCAAAATATTGGTCAGGTAAAGGTTCCCACCAACTCTCCTGGATAACATGAAAAACCCCGAAAACCATTTGACCTATATTTCTCTGACTCTGAATATCAAACAAGGAATTGGTTGCTCTGCTGGGTAGAAGTGCATGAAACATGCCCATTGTGCTAAAAAATTTCAGAAAGGTTCTAACCCCTCTACACTAACAGTGTATGAACAGCAGGGTTGTGGGCTTGAGGAGGATATATATACAAAGAAGCACCAGAAATCTCCTTTTAAAGAGATGCAGTGATGACACCTGAACATGTTCTGCCTCATGCAGGTAAACCTGTTAAATTTGTAACATGTAAATGTCAATAGAATAGCAAAAAAATTAAGGAATTTCTGAACCTTATTAGAAAATTAGATAGGAATCATTCAAACTGAAAATTAACATCTCCCCATGTTAGAAAATTCCTGTGACTTGCTTAGCCTTAAACTTTACACTAGACAACTGCATAATGAAACACAAAGAAAGTATACCTAGGAGCTGGATATCATGTCTGCAGTCAAGAGACAAATTTCTGGACTCCTCTTTTTCTGTTCAGAGAGTGAGTTTCTGGAGACATGTATAATGCAACCTCCATTTTTAAAAATAGAGTTGTTATTTACTAGTTGTGCTTCAGATCAATTGTTTTCTCAATTTCAACTGACTGAAGAAAAACATTTTAAAAAATATTGCCAAACTTGCCAAGGCAGTATTTTATTGTTATGTTTCAAAAGCACTGGCATTCATTTGCTAGGCATTTTGAGGGAATGTTGAGGGAGGCTATATGAAAATCTTTTAAATGAGCAATAAATAATGCTTAAATTCATAATGTATTTCCTTCAGGAGTTTAGTCAAGAAACTTGAAGCTTTTCAAATAAAAGAGTAAAAATAATTTGGAGTTACAGTTTGACTGTAACTAGTGTATAGTTGTCAGTTGTCACAAATTTACAGACCTTAATGTGTTCAGTGGAGATATTCACTTCAATAAATCTCACAGTTGCTGGCAGAGACTGAAATCTTCTTTTTGAGAGTTAATAATGAACTCAGTCCCTACACTTCTATTCATCTCCTGACTCAGTGCTGTTCATTGAGATACTTCATGTTCTGTTCACTAGAGAAAACCTGTCATCTAACATATCAAGTACTGCCTTCATTTAATAGTGACTGCTGACTACTGAATTGTTCCTGAAAGATGTAGATGCTGAGTCGATAATTAAGGAATATATAAAAAGAGCTCAAATTTACGCACCCAGTATCTATAATAGCGTAAAGTGCCTCTAAAGATTTTCTTTATTCCAAAAAATTCTGTATTAAATTTTAGATGAAATTGTCTGTCCCTCCCTTCTGAAACGCATAATGCCCTGTCCTGTACTTTCAGTGTGCCATCAGTCATGCCAGGCTGACACCTGATGCACAGTAAATACCTTCTGCTCTGCTTCCAGAGCTGTTTTCTGCCACAGAGCTCTCATTTGGGTCTGAATGTGGGACCTGAAGAATATAAATGCTTATGTGCTAGAGTATGAGCAGCAAAATATCTTCTTTGGCCACAGCTCATTGCAGCTAGTTTTTGCTGCATTTGAACTAAGTATTACAAAGCTTGGTGTCTGGGTTATACAAAATAGTTGATTTTTTGTTTCAGGATAATCGCTAACAATAGAGAAGTAGAATTTGAAGCAATACAGCACTGATGAGGTAGTGATTCTAAAATATAATGAGTAGACTCCTCTTATTCTACTTTCTCCCATGTAACCCCTTTTCTTGACAAGGTGAGATGAATCTAATTATAACTGCTATAAACATTGGATATTATAACACATAGCTTAGCACAAAATGACCCAATTAATCATTTGATAAAGTGTTTAAAAATCTCATCTACTTGGATTCCTTGATATCAGTTTTCTTAAAGAATTTTTATATAAACATGGCAATTCTGTATTAAATGTTATACTAAGTTACCTGCTGCACTGCAATTCAGAGTCACAACATGGACGACATACTTTCAGGTGGGTGTCCCAAGCCTGCAAAATTATAGCAGAGGGAAAACATATATTTTCTAGTGATAATTCTGGATGGCTCAGTTCCACCATTTAGGTCCTGATTCCTGCAGAACTTCCCAGACAGAATCTTATTTAGACTGGACTCACGGATCTGTTCTGAATCTCAGGAATTTCCAAGTAATTTTGGCGCTTTTTTTTGTCTGTTTAAATTCTTAATCAGTTTGAACAAAATCAGCAATGAGTAAATTTTTCAGAAAGCAGTGAAACCATCAAAAATCCTTTCTTGCTTTCAACAGAATTCACTTCTGATTTTGAATTTCTTTAGCTCTACATCTGTGCTAATACTGATAAATCTTGAAATAAAACAGCAAATCACAAATGCCAGGGCATGAAGGTCAAGCCTTTCCATGGCATGGATGTTTATTATAAGTCTTAGGCCAACCTGCATTTATCTTTGAGTGAAAGTCTGAAATCCAGTATCTGAAAGAGACAATGTTCTTTGGATCAGTTGGACATTTCCGTAGTTACTCTTCCATCTAATTATATGAATTATTCTCATGTTAACCTTTGAGTAAGGGAATTTATTCAACCCAATCAATTCCATTGTTAAATATATTTAAAGGACTTTAGATATGGTGAGCATAACAGAAGAAAGAGAAGCCGCTAACTCAAAGGACAGCATGATTCAGTAAACCCAGCATGAAGCTAGAAGTCTAAAGACTCCAGTCTTTTAGCTCTCTGGCTGGCTTATTAACTGCCACACACCTTTAAAAGCCTTAACTATCACACTAAAAAGCCTTCTGCGTTGAGAGAGCATTGTACCAGTGCCTCGCTGTCTGCACAGGCTCCACATTGACAGCTGCCTAATTTAATGTCTCTGATCTGACAGCCAAAACATTTTACAGTGTCCCTGGCTATCTGAGAGATTGCTTCTCAGCCTTTGATCAAAGTCTCCTCAAATGTGACCTGGGAAAAAAGTCAGGAACACTCATAGGGGGGCTGGTGGCTGTGGGAAACTGAACTTTCCCAGGAGCCAGAGATAACAAAGTTCGTCCTTACAGAAGAGAAAAATGGACACTGAATTCCTCAGCATTAAAAGTGAAGTGTGTGTTCTGTTGGCAGTAGATGTGAGCAAGACCATTTAGCCCTCCATGACCAAGCTCCGTATCTGTCAAGTGGAAATTGCCATGTCAAGCTTTGCCACGACCTCACAAAAAAGAACATCAAGAATAGTTTTTACAAGTAAACCCCCCAGCAGCTGCATGTATTTGTCTCTGGCATGCTATATAGCAGCAAATATCACAGCAAAAGATAAACGGTTGTGCTTTTGATTAAAAATGTCAGCACTAAGCACTGGAAACTAAGCACAGAAAACTTATTTTACAGGTTACTAAGCTTTGGATAGTCAGAAATTCCATGTTCAGTAACTAACTGCTATATTGTCCTACTGGACAGTGCAGTTCCACCTTTTCTTAAGTTTTTAGGACCACAACTCTCTGTCAGTGTTCTATAACTAGCAGCAAAGTTTTAAATCAGCTGATGTTTGTTATCTTGTTACAGAGCTAGATGAGAAATAAAGTAACACAACAGAAAATAACAGAGAAATTCAATATGAAAGCAGACGCAAAATTCGATTAGAGATTAGTAGAAAATTTATCAGTTTTTAATTTTCACTATAGATTCAGTAATTCTGTATAATTTTAACATATAGCTTCTGAACTTACACTGTTATTCCTGTTTCTTTTAAAGTCAGTTGGAAGCCTTTGTTGATTTTAATGGAACATGCCCAAATGTAATGATTATTTTTTACATTCTTCATGCTTTTTTCATTACAAGGTAACTTCTCAAAGATTCCAGAGCTCTAGATAGAAATATGGAAATTAAGATTTTGTTCAGCTGATTTATCCACTACCATCTTACCTATCTGTGATGAAATGAACTACACATTCCTTCACTCTATCAGAAAACTGTAATTTAGTGGCAATTAGCTCTAAAATCTTCCAGTCCAATTCTAGAGAAAAACATTGCCATGATGCAAAATGAAGTCTAATTATTTTGGGGCTTTTACTAGTAAATAAGCAAATACCTGTCCCTGTTACTCTGTGCTGGAAAATCTAATCTTTTTTCTGGTTTCTTCAGAGTAATTTTTTTTCCTCCATTTAAAAGCTATCAGGAATATGCATCCCAATGGAGATATTCCCTCCATTCGTTTGGGAGCATGCTGGCTCTCTGCAGAGTTATCTGCTGTTCACCAGAGTATCTGAAACTGAAGGTCTGAAGTTTTGTTCTGCAACTGAGATGCCTTTCTCCATTTTGTCATTGCCTTTTGCATTCAGAATTTCTGGGAGTGGCAGTTTTTGGTGAATCTCAGGACACTCTAGGAAGTTTTCTGCTTCTTTTTTCAGTGAAGACCTAATAGAGATCCTAAAACTGAAATCCACAGATTTTCTATTAATATAACAGGGTCAACGATAAACAGTCCATTAACTGTGTAGCAGCTTACACACAAGTATCAATTATTTTTTTTGTTTCTTATCTTTAAGTAGTATAATTTGAGTCTTATCCCTCAGGCTTGATCCAATAACGATGCTGTATCCTATTTTCTAAAAATCCACTGCACTTCCAGTAGGGTTAAAAACAAATGAATCAGGTTAAAGAAGCATCCACTTCACTGAACAAGAGATATAGCACCATCCCCTGAAATGGAGCCCAAGTTATAACAGCTTTATTTTCTTATTCCATTCTCTGAAGCTGCAGTTATGGAATAAAGACAGATTTTATGTGCCATAAACTTATCAGGCTTTGCAAGAAGTTTTTATGCCCAACAATTTCATCCTCAATGAATCTCTATAACAGATGATTCCACTATGAGAAACTAAATCTTTTTCAGGCCTACCCTGTAAGATAAATAACTCTTTTCCAGACATGTCTGATTCTCTAGTTATGTTTTCCCCTTCTTGTTATCTGCTTTAACTAGGAGGTATCTTCTGCCTTTTTTTTTTGTTTGTTTCTCTATGCTATTAATGTTTTCACAAAAATACACCAACAAACATCAATTAGCATTTATTTAGGGTTTATCTCAATATTCATTTCCAATTACTCATCTTTTACTACAAACTGTAGATATGCTGCCAAAAGCAGTGTATTAAATATACACATATGAGGCAGGGAAAGCTTCAGAACAGTATAAAGGAGATTTATGTAATTTATTTAGATATTTTTCAGTGATAAAATTTATGATTTCATATTCCAGACTAAACTTAGAAGTTCCATTCTGATGCTTTGCTTGTATCTTTTACTGAATTATGGAAAGTTTATCTCACTTGTATGTAGTAATGGCACATCTTTCCCTGTCTTATAGAGCTGCTCACTTCTCCTCAAAGCCATTTAGTAACCCACTGTGGCCCTTTCACAATCATCATGAACAGGAAAAGTTGAGTAGTGAAATATCTTCTCCATATTGTGGACCGAATATCTGGTGAGCCCTTCAGGCAACAGAATATAGGAGATGTCAATGTGGTGTACCAACAGGCTAGACAAGCACAGGTGTGACAGTGAGGTTTTTGAACCTGGAGAGGGATGTCTGTGCCAGAGAATGCCAGAGAGCCTCCATTTCCCTTACTGCATCCCATGAAATGCATCTCACTAACTCAAAGCAGCTTCATACACATCTTTGACTCACTGGCTTCTCATTTTCACAACTATAGAAGTCTATGCTCTTTGCCATTCGCAGTGTTTTTCTTTCTACTTACCACCAATATAATATTGATCTGTCTGCCATTACCATTGCACCTCTTTGAAGGAAACAAAGAACCACCACTCTGAAATGTACTGAAAACTACACTGGTCAGTATTTGAGGCCTGATCAGTATGGGTCCTGCTACATTTAATTTAATTATGGCTCCTGCCTATTTGTAAAGTCAGGATTTTAGAATGCCCTCTTGTAGTTACAAGCAAGGGCAGGCACAGAAAGCACCTTTTAAATGCCAGGGACTCATCCATTAAATGTCAAGTGCTAGAGTCAGCTTTTAAATTCAAATCTTTAGTCATGTTGTTTACTATTGTTTTACTGCCCGTGCTAATAATAGGAAACTAAAAATTACATTAGTTAGTGGGTATTGCTAAACAAAGAACAGAACTGATTAAAAGCATTGTTGGCATCTCACCCTCTGCATCATGGAAGCAGTCAAAGTGTTGATTGTTATTTACTGTGTGAAGCCACACATTCTGGATGTGAGCCAGTTCCTTTATTTAGGCTTGTTCTCCTCTGAATCTGCCAGAGTAAAGAGGGGGTGGGAAGCTTTTGTTCCTTAGAGTGTCTTTTAATGGGAGGCTCAAAATCTTGTACATCTTTTCTGTGCCATTGGGAAGCAACTCTTCTGTGGGTAACTAAATAGCAGCAAGAAATTTTGTCTTTTATCTGATGAGACAAGTCTTGGAAGGTTCTTAGAGGTATTTCACTAATGTATGCCAATGGAAGATGATGCTATCAAACCCACAGATGATCCTAGACTGTTGCCACTGACCTATAAAATGAGTTTACACCATCCGTGATAGAAATGATAATGCAACACCCTGAGGTGTTCTCTGTTAAAAACTTCTTATGTTTTCCACCTGTAAGCAGGGAAAATCATTATAAGGCTTTAGAGTAGGGACTAGGACAAAAAGCTATCTGAGATAACCATCCCTAAACATATCAGAGAAAAAGAAACCTTCCTTTTGTATTTCTTCCTGTTTCTTTCATTCAGCTTCGATAAACAGCAGAGAAAAATCTTTTTTTTCTCCTCCAGTACTAGCTTCCAAGACGCACAAGTATATTCAAGTATACACAGTACTAGATAAAGTATGTTGTTTATTGTTCGATCTGTAAGAATGAATTCTGCAGTGACTGAAAATGGTAGCAAGCTGTTTAAGGAAGAAAATTCAACTGTCACAAAATCAGCAGATGAGTCTGATCCCAGATACAACTTTAGAACATTTTATTATTCGTCATTGCTTGCCTACAGCATTTTACTATGTGACTGCACAGAAGTTATTTTGAAAATAATTATTTCCATGAAGAAAAGGTGCTGTGAAAGCTTTTGGCACAGACCAGTCCCAAGAAATTCAATCAGAAAAAAAAAAAACCAATCCAAGAATAATTCAGTTTCAATAGACAGGAGATTAAATTAATAGCTGTCCCTTCCCTGATAACTTGAAAACTAGAAGTGATAATTGAAATTAAAAACACCAGTGATTTTCAGTGTAATTCAATTGAACACAGGTTATTCATTAGAGAAAATGGGTGAAAATCCATCAAGCTAGAGATAGGTCATCATAAACACATTCCTATATATGTAACGTTGTACATTGTGGGGATAATATCCCAAAGATGAGATGGATATGAATGGTGAAGTTAGAATTAAATTTTTCATAACAGTATTTTCACAGAGTGTAATAAATAAAATTTTAAAACCTCCACACTATCTTATATTTTGGATTTCTCTGAATGTATCTTATATTAATGTGCTCTGACTCTCAGCTCTTCTGCAAAGCAAGAAAGGCTTCACTAATGTACTAATTAATCTTCATTTTACTCCAGGAAGCATTTTTAGAACAGAAATTGCATTAAGTTCTTCCAGCTATAACTGTGTTTTAACTACATTTGGTCTTATACTTTCTATGTGTTCTGCTTTAAATAGACATAGCATAATTATGAACCATGAATTAATTCCATTCCTGGTTTCTATGGTATACCCAGATCTACATTAGTTTAGAAATTCTTTGTTTATCATTACAGTATGAATAATTAATTAATTTAAATAAATGCAGAAAAGAATGTTTTTAATATTGTGAAAGTTATGCAAATATTTCAGTTCTTTAAAGAAGTATGAAAATCAATTCAAGTAAAATATCAATGTTTTTGAGTTGTCTGAGGACTTACCTTCTTGCTCTGAAAAAATTAACCGGTGTTCTATTGTTGGGCAAGTGGCTTGAGGAAGGAGGCAGCTGTATTTGTTTGCTAAAAGAACTGGTAACCCAGCCCCTAAGCCTTTATTAAAGGACATAAAACTGGAGGGGGATACTCTGCCTAGCAGATGAAATTAAAAGACACTTTTATTTGTTCTGAATGTGGTTTATGTGCATAAGCTGAGATGTGACAGTGCATTTTTTCCTGTAAGTCTCACTTATATGGTTTCATCTCCCCAGACCACACACAGAGCTAACACTATTCTTTTGAACCTGTTTGGTTGTTGCTACTGTTCTGTTGACCAAGCATAAAATGCACACATGTTCAAAACTTTCTTTTACTTGTCTCTGACACCACAGCCTGCTTCTGCTCATCTTCCCATCTCTGCACATTTCTTGGTAATTAACAGCAGCCCCTTCAACAGCTTTTCAGGAGAAAGGCAGGTAAAATCCAGGCTTATTCCATTATATGATAGGCCTGGCCAGACCCCAAATGGTGGTTCTAAAGAATCCTTATTGAGTAGTTTGAGATGCTGTCCTGCTATTCATCCTCCCAGTCCTTTGATAAACTGGCTTTTATAGTAGTCAAACAGCAAAGCTCAAGAGGAACACGGAGGTGGGGGAATAATATAATTGCCTGATCAAATGAAGCAAAGTAGGTACCTCTTCTGTAGTCATTGCAATTATCTCATACATGTCCTGGTTTCATAAAGACTTCCTCAAAGCTCCTATTTGATGTGTTGGGTTGTTGAATGATAAATCTGTACAAAGGAAATTAAATGTTTCTGTCATTCATCTAGTTTCAAAAAGAGATGTGAAAAAGCAGGAGTCCAAATACTGACAATACAGCAGTCCAGAAGATGCAAGTTCAAAGACTCTTCAGAGAAATGACTGCCTATAATAGATTAAAATAGCATGTCTTTTTTTCCTTTAATCCATAGGAGAAATAAATTCTGGAAATTTTGCCAATGCCAAATTCATTGCATCTCGGGGGGGGCAGGAAAACAGCTAACCTCTCCCCACATCATCTGTCACATCTTCTAGGTGTATTTAGAATAAATTAAAAGAAAAAAGGATCACAAATATCTGGGGTTTGTTTGTTTTTTTAATCTGTATTAATGAGGAATCTTTTGAATTATCGATTCTCAGGTTAGTTTTCAGTCTTAATTTCTGGTGCTTTGTTCAGTAACATTTCAAGTATTTCAAGAGATAGGGTTTCTCTGAATTAGTTATTTGAGGCTTCTTCACAGGCTGTTGCATCACATCTCTTTTAAGCATATCTTTTGAGCTATTTTTCAGACTACATTTACTTTTCCTTTAGTGACATCAAAACCTTCTTTCCCTCAGAAACCTCATTTTTTTTGAAGTCACACTAAAATAATTCCACTTTCATTAGCTGCTGCAGGATTTTTTCTCTGCTCTTGGTGTTTCTCCTATGTTGGCCAATAATGTGATCTGAACTCTAGCAATGCAATATGACCTCTTTCATTAAGACTAGTTTCTTTTTTACAGAAAATGGCCATATAAAAACCCAACTTTGTATTGTAAGAGTTTATTAGCTTTATCAGGACATAAAGCTAATTGCAGCAGTAGTCACTTCAAAGTAAATGAGCAGTGAGATGTATTTGATAATGAATTTATTAAGGACAAGATAAATAAATGTTTACTACAGAGAAATGAATAATAAAATTACAGTTTTGTTTCCTCAAATTGCAAGAAATTACAAACTTAATTATTCTCAGCATGCAAGTCAGTCAAAAATTGAGCTTAGCCTTGCTGGTGTTTGGTAAATATCTCTTTAATGCTAAAGGTATCCCCAACTAAAATCAATGTAGTACTGAATCACTAGGTATTAAATTATATAAATTTATCCAAATTAATAAATTAGATAATTTAATTTTGAGGGGAAAAACTCAGGCCAGATTCAACAGTCTGAGAGACAAGAGGTTGTTGCTATGGTCCCAGATTCAACCAGCAGCAGGGCTGAAGATTTATTCCCAGTAGGGACATGCACAAAGAATACATGTATAAATCATATGTATACCTTTTGTCATGACCAGCTACACAGGTCACAGAGAGATGGACAGAGCAGTCACATCAGCACAGGCAGTGCCACACACTCACTCACACACAGAGCTGGCCAGGACTCCCCTGATCCCCGGAGGCCAACCCCTCCATTGTGTTAACCTTCAAGATCTACTCACATCCTAGTTCCCAGGTCACGTCTTACTGGCTTACCTGACTTGATCTTAACTAGTGCTCACACACCGCCACACTGCCACACAGTCAATTGCTGCACCAGTGACACATTGTTCCTCCCATGGTCTGATACCAGCTGCTGCACTCACACTCCCTCACCCAGGAAAGAGCTGGAAAGGAGCTTTACAAGAAGACAGGGCAGACTGCATTAGTCAGGCACAGGCCAGCCAAGAGAACTAACCTGCCAACCATGTATGTATGACCAGGACTTTTTATCCTCTTACCCTGTATTTTCCCACACTTTTGCCTCCTTAGTTCACTTGTCTCCCCTACTTTTGTTGCCCGCTAAACATCCCAAAATAAGTCCTGTGCAATCCCCAAATGCACTCCCCCACATATCCTAATGTGTTCCTTACCTCGAGGTGGCAACCTCCTTCAGTCCAGTCATTGACAGGTTGTCCAGTCACTGGGGCTGAGGCATTACTGGGACAGTCCTAGGGCAAACCACAACAGCATGTCCCTTCCTCTGCACCCTTAACCTGTATTGTGCCCCTGTGCTCCTCTGGGCTTCTGGAACTGGGCCTTTCATGGGCTGATGCCTCCTTGAAGATGCCAGGGCAGAGCATTAGTTGGGTGTCTGCAATGTACCACTGTGCCATTGTGCTCCTCTATGGGTGAGCAGACAAGCATTTACAAAACATAGAATACAATCAGGAGCAGCATGCTTAGAAAATATGAACAGTTTTATTAAGTGTAAATTAAATATAGACTAGTTTAATCTAGAAGTGTATTAGTTTATGGTTTTGTTTTCTACCCTGCTTGAAGTACATTCAGTGATCTGCAGATGTGACTAAATTGTTTTACACTGTGTCAGCTGGATATTAGCTAAATTTCAAAGCTGTAAAGCATACAAAACTATGAAAAAGACAATTCCTTCATTTGCTCGTAGGAATAAGTCGCAGCAGCATTGAAAACTCTTCTTCCTCTGACATTTTTAGACAAGTTTCGTGTGTACATTTCTCTTCACTAACATTTAATTTGTGCAGGTCTATATCAGGACATTATCCACTACTACTAATAGTCTGCAATTAAATAGAACATCTAGTCAAAATAAAACCTTTTTTCACCAGTTATGCACACATCTATTTATACAACCTTTGAATATTTTTCTTTATAGACCAAACAAGTACTTTTTTCCATAGTGCTTCTCCTCGCCCACAGGCTGAGAGCACACTAGATTTTCCTGATTGCTGCAAGAATTTAGCCCATAAATGTAATGTGATGATAGTGTTTACAATCCCACACACTAAAAATTCGGAATTGCACCTGTTTTATTTTCAAAGAATAGTTCTCTCTCCTGCATCGTTCCACTACCTTATGCTACAGAAACAGCACAAGGCATGATTTCACATGAAGTGAGAATGAAAAATGATATAATGAAAGCTACTCTTTCATCCTCTTCATGGGACGTGAGCTGGGATTTTCTACAAAATCTGCATCTATCTGGTGGCACCTTGGTTTGATCTTAGACTGTTATATCTGAAAACTCGTGTAATAATTGGTAACAATCTGATTAAAGTTTTCTGAAATGAAAGAGAAGATAGGTTTGAAGGAACTTGCAAGTCACCTAGTCCAACTGTCAACTTTATCTGGAAAAGGTTTTGAGATGCAAGGATTCAGATTCCAAGAACTAAGAAATAGAGACTATGTGAAATAGGGCTCGGTGCCCTACTGCAGGGGTGAAGAGAAAAGGGTGAGGAAGGAGTAAGGCAGCAGCCAGAGGAACTGAGAAGCTCAAGGCTCTGGAGAGAGCTCTCCATGTGGTATGGAAGGAAATGGATTTAGAAATAACTGGGGGCAAAATTCCCCCTTCAGCAGAACTGAGCAGCTCCATTGGAATGAAGCCCAGTGGATTGATAAATCTGGGATAAAGAGATTGAGCTATGTCTTGTATGTGAGCTGGGAAATTACATTAAACAACAGTCACTCAACTGTTTCAAACAGCATTTGAAACAAGCTGTTGGGGATTTGTAGCAGTAGGAATAAAAATTAAAACCCTGACATTGAAATTTCCACCTCCATGCCATCATTTCTCTTTGGCTTTTATGCTGATTTTTTTTCTGCAGTGCTAACTTCATGAGGTATAATTTACTACCCCTGCTTAGCCAGTTATCCCATCTAAACATGAGAGATATGTATTTTTAATGACCTAGCTGCTTAATCATTACAGCAATTAGAATCATGTTCTTCATTCCAGTAACCCCAAGCAATTTTTTAATATGATATGCCTAATTTGTGTGAACTTTTTCTGTTTGTCTTTGATCCTCCTACCATTATTCTTCCGCTTTTCTAATTATGGCAACAGGATTGTTACCTGAACAGCAACACAGGGAAGTGAGAACACTGTTATCTGACATGAATTGAAAAAACACAGAAGCTATTGAGATGCAGATTTAGATTTTGAAAGTGTCAGCTGGTAAGAATTATAGGGCTAGTTCTTTTTTTGGATTTAGCTTTATACCTGTACAACAATTACCTGCTTGTCTCAGCAGCTGCAGTACAACCCTGAGCAACACAACTATTCTGGCTGAAGTCTTTAGGGAGGCAATTGGGTTGGTACAGATGTGTCACCCTTTATGTCAGAGTATGAAGGGGCACTTTATAGTGTAGACACACAGAAAATCCTTCTATCTGAAGAATCTCTATAGCCACTGATGTCTTGCCATGGGAGGCCAATGTAGGTTAAATGCACATCAAGGTGCACTGATTAAACAGTGCATTAAAACATTAAAACTCATGAATACATGGTTTGGGTTTTTTTTGGGGAATAAAACTCGATGTTTAGTCCAATATCACTAATTTTATTCTGTAGTGGAGAAATGAACTTGGAATTGCAACCCTTGTAAATTGTGTAATTACCATTGGCTTGTATTTCTGCAAATAAGAAACTGACAAGAAGGCCTATGTTTCAATTATATAAACCAGAAGAATTAATAGATACAGCAAATTTAAATCACTCTTAAGAATGCAGATTTTCAAGTAAGGAGTGCATAAAACTAAAAAAATTTTTTCAAGCATTAAAGACTGAAAAAAATGCAAGCTTAAGAACCCATTGTCTCAAGTTTCTAACCCACATTCCTCTGTCTCACTTTTGGCTCAGTAGGCAGTTTAACTTATTTGTGATAGGAATTAACTGTTGGCTCATACTCAATTTGACATCCAGTGTAACCCATCATCCTTTTCAGGAGTGCTGACATTCATTTAGTCACTTCACAGCTATTACTGGGGCAAGGAAGAATTTTTTTCCCAGACACAGAGCATTGCAATTCTTTTTGACCTTCATGAGGTGTCTGTTGTTGCTAATTTTGTTATGTTTGACTTAGATTTTATGTTTTTAAATCAAGGCCATTTGTTAAATCTCACGCTGTTTTGATCAAAGCCCTATTATGCTCTAATGAATAATAAGGGGACTGAGCTATGGAATCCCACAGTGGGTTTAAGTTGTAGTATTTTTGGAAGAATCAACTTTAAAGTTTGCACATGATTTTTCAAAATTGTGTATATGTATATGGTCTTCCTTAAATTTTGTGTTTATGGGAAATTTGATTTTCAGCCACGAGTGAAGTACAGCAAAAAGAGAAAAAATTGTCAGTCAGAGATAATTAAGTTAACAAACATGAATATATGTCTAAAATTATGCAGAACAAACAGTGACAGCAGATAAAGCATGAGATGAGTAAATTGTCATGCAAAATCCCATAATTAAAATATATTTAAAATTGCCAAAGCTCCTAATACAGCTTAATCCATCATACAATATTGTTTATAATATAGACAAAAGTATTAATTTTTTCTCCTTCAGCCTCTTTCCTACATTTTACTTTTCCTTTTTTTGTATTTTTTGGGTTTGCATCTTGTCTAAAAAGTCTTTTTATTAGGTAGTAAAGAAGAGTCCACTTATTGCAGTATGCTTAGAAATACTGTGAAGAAAAGACAGCTCAGACAGCATGAAGCCTGTAAATAATTTACAGGTTTTGGTGTGATTCATAAGACCATGTGCTGGAGGTGTAATTTCCCAGCAGTAAAACTGCAGGCAAGAGAGATCAAAGGCAGAATAGTATTTATTATTCTCTGTCTCTTCTTTCTGTCATATTATCTTAGTTCCTCTTAAAGGAGAGAGAACTTGACTCAGGAAAGACATCTCAAGATGAACTTTTCCTTCTTCTTATTCTTCAAGAGGAAAATGTATTGTTATTTCCATTTTAAAAGTCTACCAAAATTATATATAGCTGGAGGAAAAAGGAATGTAGCAAATGGAGTAGATATTCTTCTTTCAAACTATTTATTTTCCTTTCTTTTATAAGAGTTTAATGAAATGTTAGATTTTTTTAAATCAAAGTTGGTATGATCAAAGAAGTTAGCAGCAATTTACCATAATGCTATGAAGCATATTTAACAATTACAATATTAAACCTCTTTCACTGAACTACAGAAATCTCCTGATAAATACAATAAAGCCAGATATGAGTCAAGAAAAGAACTCATGATTCCGTTGATTATAAGTTAAGAGGAAAATTATACTGGCTACATGTATATCTATATTCAAATTATTTCAGAACAGAACTGTTCACAGTCTTGGAGAGTCTCAGAGGAGGAATATGACTGCATGTTGTATCATTAGTCATAGAATCATAGAATTGTCTAGGTCGAAAGGGGCCTTTAAAATCATTGAGTCCAACCAATTCTGCCAAATTAATCTACACTACCAAAGCCACCACCAGACCATGTCCCTAAGTGCCACTTTAAACTTGCCTTTTAAATACCTCCAGGGATGGCTGTTCCACCACTTTCCTGGGCAACTTTTTCCAAGGTTTGGTAATCCTTTCTGTGAAGAATTTACCTAACACCCATCCTAAATCTACCATGGCACAACTTGAGGCTATTTCTTCTTGTTCTATTGTCTGTTACTTTGGAGAAGAGTCTGATCACCACCTTTCTAAAACCTCTTTTCAGATAGTTGTAGAGAGCAATAAGGTCTCCCCTCAGCCTCCTTTTCTCCATGCTAAACACCCTCAGCTCCCTTGGCAGCTCCTCATAAGACTTGTTTTCTGCACACCTCATCAGCTTGGTTGCCCTTCTCTTGGACTCACTCCAAAACCTCAATTACTTTCTTCTAGTGAAGGACTCAGAACTGAGCTCAGTATTCAAGATTCAGCCTCAACAGTGCAAACATGGCTCACATTCCTGCTTGGACAAGTAGGTAGCAGCTGCAAGAATGAACTTCCATAATCCACAGCAACAATGACATCTCCATGTACTGCAGGAGAGCGGTTGCTGTGCGCATCTATGACTCGGGTCCCAAGACTGAAGTTTAGATATATGGCACAGAAGAAATTTTTGTGCCATGTGATATCTCTAGGAAGATGCTTCAAAGCGATGCACACTTATCACATTGATATTTTGGCTGCAAGTGCAGTATCAGACATGTGAAACTAGAATCATATATATGTTCTGTGAAGTCTTGTGAACACGTGATTTGACTCATCCAGTTTGGATACTGTTCATTTCTTGTCTTTTACTTTTTTCAGGAATGCCCCAGTGGTGTTGTCAATGAAGAAACCTTCAAAGAGATTTACTCTCAGTTCTTTCCACAGGGAGGTGAGTACTTGGCAGATGTACTGCAGTTGGTACTGCAGTCTACAGAATTATATTTGTTAGTGTTTAAGTCTGACAAAAGAGCCTGCTGTTGTTGTCTGCTCTTTCTGAACTCACAGGGTACTTACTTGATGGCCGTACACATTTTAAAGTGTATCTTTCTGAATGCAATGCAATGATCCCTACAAGAATTCAGTATCCTGTTATGATGGGTATTGGTGGCACTGAAAACCAATTTTCTCTGACTAGATTATTTCCTTTCAAACTTTCTACATAGTATTCCTCATTCTCTTCTAGTTTACAAAACCTTTCACAGTAGGAATGAAATCAGTAGGAGGCACTTGAGATACCCTCTAATAACAATGGCAGAATGCCCTTGACTTGTATAGAGGTTGTCTACTTAAACAAGGTCTTTTTGCTTCCATACTGGATTAATTTCCAGGGACTTCATTAATTTCTTTATCTTCATTATCTTCTAGTGAATGAAGGTAACATAAAAATGTATAATAGGTTTCTTCCTTGAACCTTGAGTTTTCTTTTATTAAGATTTGTTTTCCTTTCTTTTCTGCCTCTTGGTTTCACCATTCAGTCTCCCCTCTTCATATTCGTCTACAGCTCATCAGTCCTTCCTCTTTGTCTTTTCCCACAGCTCTCGAGTTTTTCATGTTTCCCTAGAACCCCTTTCTTTTCATTTGTACTTTTTTTTTTATAAATACATTTAATTGGTAGGAACAAAACATCTCCAATTAGCTTTATTCTGAATAAAGATATAAAAGGTAAAGAGCAGCATTCACTGAAATCCTTAACAAGCAGGCATGCTAAATAGGGCAGAACTAAAGGCTAAATAAGTTGACCAGACTGATGATTATTTCTGCATCTAAGCTTTTAATCCAAGGTAACAATTGTGGGTTTGGATATTGTATTTTTTAGTTACTCTAGCTAATTAGAATAATTGTTTGCTTGAGATTTACTGTATCTTTACTGCACTTAAAATAATTTTTAAAATAATAAATTCCTATTGTTATATTTTAAAATATTCATAGCCAAAGAGAAATCTCACCTTTTATCGAATTAAAGCCAAAACCTATTGCTAGAATAAATATAACCTTAGGAGCCATGTCCTGACCTAATTGTAACAGAAAGGAAAAAATAGAAATGTTTTATTATGCTAATAATTTTGTATACACAATTATAGTTCCTTGTTCCTCAAGGATCAGTACTGGGACCAGTGCTATTTAACATCTTTGTAGGAGATATGGACAGTGGGATTGAGTGCACCCTCAGCAAGTTTGCAGATGACACCAAGCTGTGTGGTGCACATGTGTTGATACACATGAAGGAAGGGATGCCATCCAGAGAGACCTTGACAGGCTTGAGAGGTGGGCCCAAGCCAACCTCATGAAGTTCAACAAGGCCAAGTGCAAGGTCCTGCACCTGGGTCGAAGCAATCCTAAGCACAGATACAGGCTGCACTCAAGCAGCTCTGAAGAGAAAGACTTGGGTGTGTCAGTTGATGACAAACTCAACATGAGCCAACAGTGTGCACTCGCGGTCAAGAAGGCCAACCAAATCCTGGGTTGCATCAAGAGGAGTGTGACCAGCAGGTCCAGAGAGGTGATTTTGCCCCTCTACTCGGCACTGGTGAGA
>VZTY01017746.1:153487-172703 GCA_013400935.1 Turnix velox
GTGAAGCACTGGAACAGGTTGCCCAGAGAGGTTGTGGATGCCTCCTCTCTGGAGGTGTTCAAGACCACACTGGACAAGGCACTGAGCAGCACTGAGGGAGGTGTCCCTGCCTATGGCAGGGGGGTTGGAACTCGATGATCTTTAAGGTCCCTTCCAACCCAAACTATTCTATGATTCTATGATTCTATAGTGTGTATAATTTCTAACCCTTTCCTTGGTGCTAATAGGAATAGAATTTTTATGTTGTTGCTTTCCTCTTCTTTGCTTTGGACTTCAGCTGGGGTCATTCTACATATTTCTAACATATTTGTCCCATTCCCTCTAATCCTACCTGCTCTCTGCACTACATCCCATCTCTCTGTTGCTCAAGGCTTCTGCAAGCAAATGAGGCAAAAAAAATCTCTCCACAGCATCGTTATGTTAGAGGTCTACATATATTCTACATAGAATCCTGCATAGAATAACTACTTGTTTCTGCTACCTGTACAAAGCTATAGCTGCATCATAAAAGTAAAACAAATTAGCATGAGAGACTGAACAGTTCAAGGGACAGCTGTCACAGGTGAGCCATAGGAAACAAAGCTGTAAGATGACAGACCTCCTTCCAGGAGAAAGCTCCTATAACAGCATGCTTAGTTCTCTCAAAAAAAGCTATTTCAGAGGTCTTAGCAGAGAGTACCCAGAAGTGACCATCAGATCTCTCCTCATACTCTGTGTCCTCTAGTGCAGTGGTGTGAAGTCTCAACAGCACAAACAAGTCTGAAAGCTTTGTATAGTAGTCTTCCAAATTTCAGGAAAAATATTCAGAGGAAACAGCAGAAGAGCTGAAGCTGCAGTGAGCCCACTGAGACTTCAAAAATATTGTGTAGGTTTTGTTTTATTTTGAAGGTGCCTATGTAGCCCTTTTGTAATTTTTAAGAGATATGGGAGCCAAAGTCCAGTCTTTGTTCCTCAAATTGGCCAAGGAAACTTCTAATTCAAATTACCTCTCTATATGTCTGTCTTCCTGCTTGCTAACGGTGTGAGATCATCATATTTAAGTATGCAGTTAAGCAGCCTGGATACTTAAATCTTTGAGTGAATTGACAAAATATTGTGTGTAGCTGAGGCCTTTACATTTCAGTTGTATTTAAAAGATTGGATTTTGGTATGTATGAATATTAAAAATGAAAAAAAAAATAGTTTTAACTTTGTTCCATGTTAAAACGTGTTTTACATGTAGATCTGTGGCCCAGCTGTCTAGGTAAGGCAAAATAATATAAAAATTCTTACTCAAGCAAACAGAAAGAAGTCATGTAATATTTTGAGCTCCAGGGTAAGTAAGCAATAACCAAAAAGTCATTTTCCAATGACATCCAGCAAGTTCCTTCATTATTAGAACCAGGGACAGGAGGAGGAGAGTAAAGGATAAAGAAGCTGCAATACAGTAACAAAGGAGATAACACAGACCTGTGGTCAAATCCATGATTTTTAGAAGGCAAGATTAGCTTTGTAAAAATTCTGTGCTGGAACAATACTCTGGTTACTTCCTTAGAAATCTGGGCGAATGAATAGACCCTTGCTTTCATGCAATGTTCACTTAAAACTTTTTATTCAGATAGCCAGGTCATAGCTAAGAATCCAGACACTGAATAATCATTATTCCTCAGTTCTGAACAGAACAGATTATGTTCACGGTCTGATAAAGTGAGCTCTTGGGTGTAATGATTACCATTTTTTGTCTCTGATGTTTGAAATGTTTTCATGGTGCAGTTCAAAGGAATTTGTTCCTGTCTGAAAGTATCAGTTTAGCCTAATAGTTATGATATCTGATCCCTGAAAACATGTTTTATTATAAAAGTTAAACTTTTCTCTAATATCATTAATGTTCAAGACTTAGAGGACTGGGACAGGGAGAAATCACATTAAGTAGTTCTAATTAAAAGACTAATGTACCTCATCCTGACAAGGCTTTGAAGGAAAAATTTCAGACCAGAAATGCCATTGCTGAAAAATACCTATGATTTTTATGTTTTCAGAAGGGATTACAAGAAATAAAACATTCTTAAAGTAGAGATATTTTTTCATATATCATCATACAAAAAGAGTAGTATATTGTATTGTGTGCAGGCCTCAAATAATAAAAAAAACTGTGTTAACCATTATATTTTCTATACATCTACAGAAAATAATTAGGAATAGTTCACATGCTTTTAAGAAGTGCATGCCAAAAGAATAGGAATTTAAAATCCAGTTTACAGTAATTTTAGCTCTATAATATGTCTTTTTTCCTGAAGATGGTTTGCAGTGGATATTCTGCTGTGCAATCAAAATCTTGCTAGGTTGTAGAAAACATGACTGTTAAAATCCTAAATATAAACTGAAGTAAACAAATTTGCATTTTTCTGTTTAAGTGGGAATTTGTCTGCTTAAGCAATGGTACTGATGACTGGATACATGAACAAATGAAAAAATGTCTCAATTGCGGAGTTTGTTTTTTTTAATTCTCTGAAAATGGATTAAGAAATACAAGGTTTACAAGTTGCAAAGTGAAAAACAGATGTTTTCAGGGTTAATAAGAAAAATATTCAAGTGCCTTAGTGCCAAGAAATCAGATAAAGGCATCTCAGCATGAGGAGATTTTTCCATGGTAAGGTGAGGTTTGTCCTGCAAGAGGGGGATAGATTTCATAACACTTCTCACTTTACTAAAGGTTTGTGAGGTTAATGTTAAGTAACCTAAAATTAATGTAAATACATGAAATAGAAAGAGCAAAGCAATGAGTATTAAAAGTAAATGATATCTCAGCCAATATTAGTTTGCATAGTTTTGGGGGATGGAAAAGACACTGAAAAAAACTGACTTCCCATAATCCCAGCAGCTAGTACCTCTCATCAATGGGACAATTTTCGGAGAAGTTTTCTCTTTGCAGTCTGTTACTCAGGTTGTGCCTCTCAGAACGTATTCAGTGGAAAAGGAAATATATACCTTGAGTAAAACTTGGAAAACTGACAGATTTATATCCACGTTTATATCCATCTCTTAAGTTTCTAAAATGAGCTGAAATGCACTGCTCGGTGTGTTCGAAAGTATACAAATAATTAGTGAAGGGATCACGTGCTTTAAGTCATTTTTCAGAGACTTATTGAGCACTTCAGTTAGTCACAGCCAGTTTCTCCAAGGTTTTTTAGCATTCAGCTCTCATACCATGTTCACAGGAATTAAGAAGCAAATTAGCTTTAAGAACTTGCTTCTCCAGACAGGATTTCATGTCACCTCTGGGTGAGCATAGGAGCCAAGTGCAGCTGAAGCTTTCTGATAACATCATCTTCAACTTGGGTAACAGGCTTGTCTTCAGTGCAAAAATGACATGCCAGATGCACAGATGGTATTGTCTGCTTCCCTCATCTATGAACATATTTTGATTCTTTAACATAGGAAATAGATTCCCAGTCATGGTCATTTAGCTGATAAAGTAGCATTCCCATTAACACGGATTGTTCCAAAGAACAAAAACTTGCCCTCTTTGCTATTCATTCAGATATCAGTGATTAGTAGAAGTGGTAATAAAAACTAATACTCTAGACTAGAACTTTATGCTCCTGATAGTGTAGCTACCCATATACTTGCTCTCATTGTTTTTCCCTCCTCCTCCTTGCAAAAAAAAAAAAAAAATAATATTAAGTGAAAATTTAGTCTTGCTATAAAATTTTGGTATCGCAATGTATCTTGATATCTTGTTTTTTTCGTGAAATGAAATTAAATAAGATGCTTACTATGAATTAAATTTTACTGTTTTAAATTGTAGATTCCACAACTTATGCACATTTTCTGTTTAACGCGTTTGACACTGATCACAATGGATCTGTAAGTTTTGAGGTAAGTGATGCTGTTACTTCTTTTTCTGCACTTGAATATTTTGTCATTCTTTATAATTAAGTTCAGTTTCACATCTTTTAGTATATGGTTCACATTATGAAAAATTACTCAAGTTTCAAGTTTTTCCAATGTATCAATTAAAGTTGTTATCATCATTTTACAATTATATATCCCAAAATGGTAACTCAGACTGGGTTGCTATGTAATATTTTTAGAAATCTGTAAATTTAAAAGGTAACCAAGCTTATATTCAAGGTACGTTAATCTTGGTCCTTGCCTCTGCAAGGTGAGAGTGGCTCTGAACTACACGTGTTAGTATGGGTATGACTCAACCAAAGCAGGATTACTCACACTCAACTGGTTTCCAGAAGGCTCTAAAAAAAAACCAAAAAAACCAAAAAAATCTTTAAAGCAAATGTAATTAGAAGCACAAGTCTTTGCAATTCCTTCATCCTTCATTTAACTGATCAATCTGCTTTCAACATTCTGCCTTCCTCTGCTAAGGTCAATGCCATCACTTCCAAAAGCTGGTATCATTGTGGCGGATTGACCCTGGCTGGATGCCAAGCACCCACCAAACTTGCTCTGTCACTCCCCCTCCTCAGCTGGACAAGAGAAAAGAAAATAAAACAAGGCTCATGGAGACAAGGACGGAGGAAATAATTCAGCACTTACTGTCATGACCTAAATAGACTCAACTTGGGGAAAATTAACTAAATTTATTACCAATCAAATCTTACCAGGATAATGAGAAATAAAAACTAAACTTGAAAACAACCTTCCCTTCCCCCCTCCAATGTTCCTGGACTCAACATCACTCCTGATTTTCCCTTACTCCCCCTCACCAGTGGTCTACCATGGCAGAGAATGGGGGTTTTGCTCAGTTCATCAGTTTATCACACACTGCCTCTTGCCCCTACTTCCTCCTCACACTCTTCCTCTGCTCCAATGTGGGGTCCTTCCCCAGGGAAACAACTATCTATGAACTCCTTCAATGTGAGTTATTCCCACAGGTTGCAGTAATTCACCAATTGCTCCAGTATGTGTCCCCATCTCACAAACCCTGATGGAAAACCCGCTCCAGTGTGGGCTCCTCTCTCCACAGGGTAACAGCTACTGCCAGGAGTGTGTTCCAGTGCAGGCTTCCTATAGGAGGCCTTTCAGGCACCCACCGGCATAGGGTCCCCTGACGACTGCAGGTGGATATTTGCTCCACTGGCTGCTCCATGACCTGCACAGGAACAGCCTCTCATCATGGGCTGCAGAGTTGTTGCTCTCATATCTTCTCAATCCTCTCTTCTGTCTGCAATTGCAGAGTTTTGGGTTCCCCTCCCCCCTTAAATAAGAAAGGGGGAAGTTTCTAGAAGCTTCTCAAATAAGTAACCTATGTACCCAAAATCTTGCCACAAAACCATCAGTGCAATAACATAGTATATAGGGCAATTTATTGAAGTAGTTTGATGAAACTAACGAGATGATCATCTACTTCCAACCCCCCTACCATGGGCAGGGACACCTCCCAATTAGATCAGGTCGCTTAATGCCTCATCCAGCCTGGCCTGCTAAGCCAGCACACTATTAAGCTTGTTAATTAATTTATTAATGAACTGTTCATCCCCAAAGATTTACTGAGGGCTAAAGCAATCAGAAAGTCATCAACAACCTTGCTAGGAGATAATTAATCACTTCTGAAAAAAAAAGAAAAAAGAAATGTGAGTTAATCCCAGATCACAATGAGAAGTTCTATACAGATGTAGTGAAGAACTGGAATGTAAGCAGGTTGTGCTATGGAGCTCACAGAATCTCCAATACTAGTTAAGTGATGCTCCATTTTGAAGAATTTCAGTGAGACATCCCCCTTAGTTTCAAAGTCAAGCAGAGGAGAGTTGGGCATTTAATGGAAGTTTACAATGGCATAAGCACACTCAATATAGAAATAAGAAGCTGTGGGAAGGAATAAAGACAAGTACCAAAGCCCGGGATTCTGTACTTCTAATTTTGCTGACATAGTCCGAAGAGAAACTTGACCTAGGATTGTGTCTGAGTCCAGAGACTTAGGCTCCTTTGTGTCTCTTGATCACACTCATCACTCCTCACTAGGAGCTTAGCTGAGCAGGACTGTCCCTCTCAGAGGACAGTATTTTGATCCTTAGTGATTTCTGCACATGATTTCTATTTTAACTGCTAGTGTAGCTGTACTGCTGCTTGCACACACATCACTTTTCTTCTCTTTTGAGCATCTATCTCAAAATATACTCTGGATTTAGCTGATGTCCATTGCATTGTATTTTCCATTTCTCTGTGGTTTTGTTGCTGTATTCTTAAATTGTACAAAATTTGGATGTAGAAAGAACATCCCATCCTAACTGTTTCTTATTCAGCTTTCTATTATGACAAGTCCTTTCTGTTGTTCCTGAGATAAACTCCTGCACAAAACTTAGACAAAAACCATGTACCAGAACTACATCTCATTCCCAAACATGTTGATGCAATATGGAGGAGGTGACCTGCTTTTGCTAAGTTTAGAGCATGGACGCACATGTCAACTTTTATATGGACATTAAATCCTATGCATAAAGTCAAGGGGATTTTTGATGTGTCATTTTTAATACTGATGATAGAAGTGCAGACTTGCAAATGGAGATATAAATGATAACATATGAATAGTGCATCAAAGAAACAAAGGGGAAATAATCAGGACAAGAAAAAGAGATTTGGTTTAGCTTAAAAAACCCCCTAAAAATATTGCTGGTTCCAAATTAAAAATTAATTCAGAGTCCTGAAATGTAATTCTCTAAGAAAATAAAGTTATTGGAGACCTTTACAAAGGGCTTCAGGAAAGGCTGCATCAAGAATGTAAAACAGTGCAGAAATTATGGGAAGAAATGGTACTGAATTAAAAAGGTTAATTGCTAATCCTGTGATGTGATCAAATCTGTTCTGAATTTCTTGAACGTTTTAATACTTAATAGTACATTGTTAAAGAGCTGTTTGGAGATTTAACCCTGTGACCCTCAATTAGTCACTGAGATATAGACAAGTTGAGCAAAACTCTTTTAAGATTCGTGTATCCATTTACCCAAAGGGCACATACACCAATGAGACAGAAATTTATGACAGACTAAGAAAACCCAGAGCATACCCCTTGAATTGTTAAAAGACTTAAGCTGTCAAAAGAGCAAGAACTACTAGACCATGTGAGATTGCAATATCTGTGGATATTTCACTGTATTAGATACACTTATTTGGCTGTGGTACCTCAGACCTTCATGTCCTAACCTCAGTGAAGTCTTTTCCATTGTTCCTGTCTTGAGGAAATGCATAAACTTTGCCATTCTGATAAGAAATTTTTCAGTTTTTATAGTCTCTGTTTTACTGTTACTCCAAGACTTCCGTATGTCTTTGCTAGTGATGGAGAAATTTAAGTAGAAACGGATTATGGTGACAGTTTTGTAGATTTATGGACTACATGCTTTCCAAATAGAAAAAACATGGAGGAGACATTTCGGAAAAAAAAATGCCATTGCCTAAAAGGATGCTGACATGCTAAGAAATATAGAAGACAGACAATGACATGTGGCAGTCAATATTTTCTCCGATCTGTAATGTGTTCACTAAATGTAAATGAATTTTGTGCTGTCAAAAGAGTATTAATGCTGAAACAAAAATTATGACCAAATATAAAAGTCACTAAGGAGTTTTAATTTATTTCTGTGCAATAGCTTCACAGCAAAGAGCACTGTCAGGTCACAGAACCATTAAGGTGGCGCATGAACATGTAATTATTATTATTCCCTGTGATATTTCCAATAAAAGATTTAAGTAGTGAGATGTACTATAAGATACAGAAACTTTTAAATGTTGCCTCACAGATTGATCTAAGAAGTCTTGGAATCACATATTCCACTTGCAACAATGTATAGATTTAACAAGAATTGAATGTTCCTTAGTATATAGTTCTCCCAGAATCAGTCTCCTGTTTCTATATTAATCTAACTTCTACTTAAGCCATTAAGCCATGGGGATTGCTTTTCTGTGGTATCATGTTCAAGAGCAGCTGCTTACGTGAGGTTTGTTTTACAGAAAATTACTTAGTCATCATACTTAATTACTTAAGTATCATACAATAACCAGATTTTTAGTTATTTAATAGAGAGCAATCCTCAACATTTATTATGAAAAAAAAGAAAAAGAAACAAAACATATTTCAAACTTCAGTGCTTCCGACAAATGCATTGGTTTGGATTTTTGAATGTTTGTGGAAAACTGCTCAATTCCATACTGACCAAGACCTTTTGTCTATTTAGGATTTTGTAATGGGTCTCTCAATTTTACTCCGAGGGACAGTACAGGAGAAACTAAACTGGGCTTTCAATCTGTATGATATAAATAAAGATGGATATATAACTAAGGAGGTAAGCTCTACTTTTTACACAGAATCACTGAAATTAAAGGTTGCATATATAAGGCCTGCTTTCAAAGAAGAATGGCTTAATTCTTACATCAGACATGTTAACAAATAAGCATGTAATGAAATTATGCATGCAAATAAAGTAAGATTCTCATTTTAAACATATATATAAATATTGAAAATTATCCCAGAAATTATAAGCATTTTACTTCAGTTTATGCCTATGTATTGGCACAGTCACTAGAACTAAGTATTTCATCAGGACATTTGGCCAAAAATTGAGTGAGTGACAATTGTTGCCTTATTTTATAAGTCTGTTTGTAAAAATTTTTACTTGAAAAAGGATTTGTGTTAAAAGATCCCTACATCTTTCATTCTGCAAGGTTTTAAACATACACTGAAATAACTGTGGGACTAAATGAGTTCATTCATAAAAATAAATAATTTCTCAAAATTGGATCTTTATGTAAGTACGTATATATGCTACATTTGTAATTTTAAATTTCTGGAAAAACACTGTGATTATTATAATAAGATACTCTATAGAATATTTTTTCTACATACTGGTAGATGAATCTTTTATTATTTTGATAGTTTTCACAAAGCATTCTATTAACAAAATACAAAGTTTTTGAAATCAAACAATTCTTTGCCTACTTGCAGATGTGTGCATGGATGTTTCTGTTCTCTTTAGAGAAAGCTCAGTTGTAAGAAGCTGATGTGTTTTGATGATTCACTTGCTGTTATAGAATTTGTTTTCCTGTTCAGTTTTATTCATAAGTTCTCAGGAGATTCATGAACTTGCACATAATTAAATAATTTAAAATCCATATCATTTATCTGCATCCATTAAGCAATTTTAGCTAGGAAAGCTGAACTAGCATGCTAGTATTTCTAGGAACACAGCAGATCCATCTTGAAGTCGTTTTGTCATAAAATAACAGGCACAGTCTTGAAAATTCTAAAAATAACTTATGTGTTCTGAGCCAAATCAGTGTCTACAATGCACCTCAAATTAAACAGCTATAATTTTTCTCTTCAGGAAATGCTTGATATCATGAAAGCAATATATGACATGATGGGGAAATGCACCTATCCTGTTCTCAAGGAAGATGCACCTAGACAACATGTGGAAACGTTTTTCCAGGTGGGTTAGGTAACATAAGGAGCCAAAAAACTCTGCTCTGGGAGCAGGTATGAAAAGATTTTAATTGTTTTAACAATTTTGCGTATCCTACCAGTTTTATAATCCTTTTTATTTTTTCATCATAGGTTTCACAGATTCAATCATTACCCCTTACTTTTTTT
Organism: Turnix velox; assembly: GCA_013400935.1. Taxonomy (NCBI): domain Eukaryota; kingdom Metazoa; phylum Chordata; class Aves; order Charadriiformes; family Turnicidae; genus Turnix; species Turnix velox. Next base: position 163,065 of record VZTY01017746.1, read on the forward strand.
AACAATGCACTTCTTAAGCTTTTTCTTGCATACAACATAGTACATCTCTCCAGCATTTCAGCCTGGTTGTTCCTGGTCTGACACATAACTGAAATTAATAATAAAAAGGACTTATTTTTACACAGGATTTCAGGAGAGTAAACATACATTCTTATTCTTTCTGAACAGAAAATGGACAAAAATAAAGATGGAGTAGTTACCATAGATGAATTCATCGAGAGCTGCCAAAAAGTAAGTATGCAGTGCTAAATACTGAACCTGCCTCTGCTAGCTAATGCCATCTCACTACTACACAGATTTCTGGAGTGACAGTGATGGTAATGCTAATACAAGGGACAATATTTTCCTAAACTATAGTATGTATGCACAACATCACACAAAATTACTGAACAATGTCAATTCTAAACCGGTACAAGAGGCGTTATCTTCAAGCTGTTATTGTTTATAGGATACATACGCCAGCATCCTGTCTTCCTTTAGCAGCCTCTTGTTTTTACCAGGCAGCAAAAGTATCTTAATATTCAGCTATGTATTTATTTCGGTCTTCTGACCAGTGCTGGGAAACACAACTGCCATACAAATACAACAGCAATAATAGTATTGCTTAAAAAAATATCATCTATGTGAGTGTTTGAAACAGTGAATTACAACCTTCTGGAGGCCCGGTGAGTAGCTGCTGCTGGAGGGGCAGCTCTGAGGGGCCACCTGCGCTGTGAGCTGGGGAACCATCTGCTCAGCGTGGTGGTAGAGCACCGTGGAAAAGCAGAAAGGCTACGGACCATTAGAAAAGCTGTGGAAGAGCTAGGCTGGTGGAGCAGGAGGTTGACCACCTTGAATGAAAGACTGGAGTCTGTGTCAGACAGGAGCCAGGATCCCTTGTCAGGCAGAAGGCAGAATGCTAAAAGAAAGAAACAAGTGGAGCAAAGTACATGGTCAGGGCAGTGGGTGAGCTCCCTCTCTGCCCACCTCAGCACCTCCAGTCCCTCTGAATAAGGAGTACAAGGTTCTAGCTGTTGAAGATGTGATGGATTAGCATGGATGATACTGTTATGAGGGTCTACTACAGGCCACTGGATCAGGATGAGGTAGTTCACGAGACCTTCTACAGGCAGCTGAGAGAAGCCTCCACTGTACAGACCCTGGTCATTGTGGGGGATTTTAACTACCCCGATATTTGGTGGAAGGCCCACTCAGCCAGCAGTCCAGAGTCCAAGAGGTTCCTGAAGTGCATTGATGACAGTTTTCCAATTTAAATCTTGGATGAGTCAGCTTGGAGGAGTGCTGCTGGATCTTAGTCTTTCTAACAAGGAGGGGCTGGTTCAAATAGAGAAGGTTGAGGGTAACCTTGGTAGCAGCAGCTATGAGATAGTGGAGTTCAGGATCTCATGTGGCAGGCATCACAGTCCTGGATTTCAGTAGTACCAGCTTTGGTCTTTTCAGGGAATTGCTAAGACAGGGTACTATCCCATTGGACAGGGTACTAGAAGGTAAGGGCGCCCAAGAGAGCTGGTAGCACTGCTTTTTCCAAGCTCAAGATTAGAGCATCCCAACAGGTGGGAAGTGAAGAAAGGGACCTAGGAGACCTGCTTGGTTAAACAGGGAACTGTTGGGCAAACTCAAGTGGAGGAAGAGAATCTACAGATCATAGGAAGAGGGACTGACCACTTGGGAGGAATATAAGACTGTTGTCAGAGGATGTAGGGAGGCAACTAGGAAAGCTAAGGCTTAGAATTAAACCTTGCAACAGGAGTCAAAGACAATGATAGCAGCAGATGATGGTAGTGTCTGTGGTCTATCTTGATTTCAGTAAAGCATTTGATATTGTCTGTCTGAGCATCTTTGCAGTTTAGCTGAGGAAATGTGGTCTGGATGTGTTGAGTAGTGAAGTGGAATGTGAACTGGCTGAAGGAAAGAAGCCAGAGACTTGTGATGAATTTAAAAAAAAATTAAAAAATTAATTTAAAATTAATTTAATTATAAATTAAAATTTAAAAAATTTTTAAATAATTTAAAAAAAGAGAAAGAAGCAGAGTTTAAAATAATGATGATAAGCCTTTGGTGTGGTACAATGTGGTTATGTGTTCTTAAGTGTGTCATTAGATTTAGTGATAAGACAGCCTGATTACATTATGCAAAGACCAATAATTTAGCCTGTGTTTATTCCTTATTTTTTTGTAGAAATAACAAAGTATAGCGATGAGACAGGAGAGAACAAGACTAGCAAAATTAATGCAGTTCATGAGCAACAGATTTATAACTTTGTCTAATAGGAAAAGCTGAACAGGAAATAGTACTGTTAAATTTTTGTATGTATTTGTAGTTATTCTTGGAATTTTCTCTCATGAGCAAAGCAATATAGTAAATGATTCTCTGATTTTAATTCACTGGTTTAGAGCATGAAAGAAGGATAACTGCTCTTCTGCGGTGCTCTGCTGCATTGACTGTGGTTCTGGCTTGTCAGTCTTGTTCAATAGAAATGAAAAGCGTTTTGTTCTGCTAAAGCTGAGTGATCATCAGAAACAGAGATGAAGTTTATTTCCCATCTGAGGCCTGCTGAGTTCTGGAAATTAAATGAAAGATTAATCTGAATGTGATGGCCATTATGGCAATGGGCTGAGTGATTCATTTACAAAGAAAATTAGTACCTGCAGTTTCAAATGGTTTGCTTTCCTTTTCCAATGCAATTCAGTTTCTTATTTAGCTCTTCTGAGTATTTCGAGCACACAGGAGAGACATGCTATCTGAACTGCTACATGACAGAGACACCATTCGCATCTTGCCACTTACCTCACCTTCACTTGCTTTTGATTTCGAAGGTGACAATGTTTTTTGACATACACTCACACTGCCTAATTCTTTCTCTCTATCTACTAAGATCTGGTCCTCTAGTAGTCCCCTGAGCTGCAAAGCGTGCAGTTAATGTTTTTATAAAAAATGGGTTTCAGAAACGAGATTTGGGATTAGGATTCAATACAAGTCTGTCAAGAAACTTGATTCGGGAGATAATGTGGCTTCAGTTTATTCAGCATTACCTTTTCTCCTTTAAGTGAGGATGCTTCCTTCTAAGACAGATCTGTAGGAAAAACATTTTTAATGGGTACAAGACTAATCTAAAAAGTAAGGTTAAGTTCTCTTTCATTCCTCAGCATGAAGTGAGTCACATCTCTCCAGAAGCAAGGACTCTCATGAGCATTTAAAAATGCTAAAAGCAAAATTAAATTATCTACTGATCCTTCCTGTAGTAAATCTCCCTGTGTTTTTAGACCTCCTGTGCAAATATTTTTTTATCTTATGTTCTTGTGTTACAGAAAAACAGTGGTTATCATTATTACTTTTCAGTGTCTCTTTTTTTAATTCATAAAGTACTTAGTCAATCTTTCCTCATAGGGGAAACTGTACACAACTTTACTCATCCTTTGCCCTCTGCTACAGCCCTGCTAGTTCTACTATTCCCTTGTTTACCAGGATCAGGACATTCAGGACAGCTGTCTTTGGCAGCTACAGTGGTTTCCTCATCAGGCTTATATCAGAGCAGGTCTGCTAAAAAATCAAAACCTTTCCAGCCAGTTTGCATAACAAATGACTGACCTTGGAATGGGAAGGCCTGTTGATGAATATGATGGACAACCATATGGCAAATGTTTTTGCCAGCCCCTAGGCTTCTGCTCAAGCTGTGAGATTAGAGTCAAAACAATACCAAGAGATAAGCACTTCGAAAAAGCCCTCAACCAAACTCTTAACCTCACACTGTCTCCAGTTTGCAACTTAGAGTGAACTAGAAGCCTGATCTGCCAGGGAGAAGCTGCAGAAGCTTTTTCTCTGAATAGTCTCTCAGGCAAGAATTGCCAGGCTCTGAGAACTGGGTATCCCTTTTTACTGTTGTTTTTTTTTTTTTTTGTCTGAATTAAAGAAAGCATAGCATAGTTACTTTAAGAGCAAGAAGGAGCACAGCAGAGCAGTTCTGAATACAGAGGCTTTACTTCAAATTCCTGAATCAGTTTCCTGAGATGTTTTTGTAGCATCATGAGCTTCTGGTGTTAAGTACTTGTTATACCCAGGTGGTCTATTTTAAAACTGTTCCCTTGTGCTGAGTACTGCTTTGGCACAACTGTCAGTGCAGTAGGACTGTACAGCCAGAGTTACAGCCTTCCAACAAGGCATATAACAAAGTTAGCTGACCTTGGGAGTTATGACAGTACGTATAAGCAGAAGCCTCGCTGCACACCATTCCTTGTAAGCCTTAGACATTATCACTCTGGAAGCAGACACTGCAAAATGTGTCATTCATTTCAGAAAGTGGAGTCAGTTAGAAGAGACTTAAAAGTAAAATTACTGAAAAAAAAAAAATTGGTTCTGTTCTACCTCAAATTAGGATGTTCAGCAAAGTCAAAGACTCTTAAATCACAGTCCTGATGCAAAGAATGTCCTATTTATTCACCACATCAGCAGTTATGTAGGGAAGCATAGAGCATTATGGCTTTGAGCATAGTCTTCTCTAACTCTATCCATGACTGAGGGCAACAAAGGCTTCCCTGCATCCTCTATCTCCTTTAAACAGGGGATGGCTCTGACCTGATACCTCTGGTCTCCCTACCCCACATATGCATGTGTGTGAACACCACTCTGCTATCCTGACTTCAAGAGTCTGCCTTTCTCTCACGGGGGGAAGGGGATTATCCTGTCCTAGGTACACTGAACTGAGTCCCAGAAGGCAGATGCCATTTGTTTTGCTTTGTGTAAGCTGCCAAGCAGCAGTAAGGGGTCTAGGGAAGCAGTAGTGTGGCTAACTCAAGGGCTAGGTGCTACCCAGTTCCACTCTGGTTTAATTTATACAAACGAGAATCTATTCATGCATAGATCTATTAACAGCCTTGTTCTGCCAACTGCATTTGTTATGGTGTATGATTTTGGGGTTTTTTGTTGTGTTTTTTTACAGGATGAGAATATAATGCGATCCATGCAGCTCTTTGAAAATGTGATTTAATGAAGACATTCGGTTTTCAACTAATGGGCAAATACAATGTTATCTAAATGATGGATTTCCCACTTTATCTTAAATAAAATTACTCAGCTTTACACTAAGATGTGTATTATGCAAATACATTTTTTATTATAAACTTTTCCCTAAAAAAATTTCTAAATTATACAGTTTATCACTTCAAAAGTGGCTGCTTAGTAACAAGAATGTTCTGAAAAGCAAGGTTCTTTCTGCAAACCCAAACAAAATAAGATCTGACAGGATGCAGCTTTATTATCATTCCAGCCCCTTACTAAAATAGATACTACCACAAAGAGATTATTTAAATAAATACTCTTAGTTTTGCTACTCATTCGTACTGGATTAAGGTCCAGGTGTTTGAGTGTATTTCTTAAATCTTAGCTTCTAATTTATACAGAGGCATTACCATGTATTTTCTTTTCACGTTTGTATGGTGTAGATCTCATTTTTTGAGTAATATTTTGAGTTAAAGTGCTATAACCAATACGCAATGCACATCTTGCTGCAATTGCCTTCCACCTTCAACTTGCTTTTCTCTTAAAAAAAACTTCCAAGCCTAAGAAAATGGATAACTTGAGAGGAAGAACTGTTAGAACAAAAGAAGAAATTGCTTATAGGTAGATTTACTCCTTAACAAATGCAAGTAAACTTCTATCACTCACACTTACCTTGTATATCTGCATTTAATTTATCACAACATGAGTATTAGGAGTCCTATGTACTATATTTCTAATTCTTCTTGGAAGTTCTATTCTTAAAATTAAGGATCTTCTGATTTCTAGTTTTTCATGAAGAAATTTTAACTGACTCTTAACGCTGTTCTCATGAGTGTATATGTCTTTCTGCCTTGAATGAAGAAAAAGGCATGAACTTCTTTTGGAACTTCAGTGCTCAGAATGAGTATCACTACTACAACTAACCGCTAGACAGGTTAACATCTGTTTCAGCTTTTTGTCATATCTTTAATTAGGTAGCAGAAACAGGAAAAAAACTGTAAAAATATTATCTATATGTGATAACTGCATTACATTTTCTAGAACTGTTTCTTCATTAAGATTGGAGCTCCCTTAATTCTGAACCTAGAAAGAACTTTCAAAAAAACTATGTACTTAAAGTATAACACTGCTGCCCCGTCCATGTACTTTAAAAGATACATTGTCCACAGAGTTTATGCCAATACTTCAAAATAGGTGAAATGCTTTCAGAGATAGACCAATCTTGTGACATTGCTGGAGGAGGAGGATTAATGAAGTAGAAAGAATGTTGCAAGTCTTTTTTGCAAAAATCAATCAGGTATCTATTCTGGTGTAGAGATGGATTGTTAAGAGGCAGGTTGAGGGCTGCTCTGCTATCACCAGTGTAGGATAAGAGTAGTACAATACATGTACACCTGAAATCTGCTGTAGTGTGTTTGTGTAAACTAAATGTGCACATTTTGTAAAAAAAAAAAAAATAAACATGAAGAAAAACAAGTAGCCTGATTGATTTTTTTTCAGTTAAACGAATAATTTGTATTTCCTACAATTAAACATTTTTGCCAATGAAAGTATTTTTTAAGAAAGCTTAAATGTGTCTTGACTCAGCACAGTTCTGATCTTAGCATACTCCTGAAGTGAATTTCATGTAGCTAAGCAGAGGTAATTTCAAAAAAAATCTGAAATTTCTTTCACATGACAGACTTTTCTAATGCTCTCTACAACAGCATCTTTTGATGACAAAAATATCCCGCTCCCTTTCAACAGTTTTAAATTCCTGAACTGAATTTTCCTCAAGGGAGAAAGTTCTGTGGCAAATTTTGTTACTTCAGTCAGCACTCCCTCACAGAGTAGCTCAAATACCTGTAACAATATGAAGCCTATACAGTATTTTAGGAATCATTTTGCAACCAGGTTCAAATACATTCAGGGTCAAACACTGCAGCTCTGAGGCTTTACAGTCAGGTAAGCCTCTGTCAGCAATCTTTTTGATGTTGTTAACTCATGTTTTTTTCATAGCTTACCCATTCAGAAGTTTATTAGCTTGTCTGGAGCTGAATTCATGAGCAAGACCCAAGTCTATCTGTGACATTACAAAACTAAGTGTAAATACTCCAAGTTGCCTCTTAAATCTAGCTCACATTCAGTAGCCCCCATGCTACCTGAAACTAATCAGCTGAGCAAAACCTAGGCAGTGGCTCAGTGAAGCACCTTGATGCCTCTGTACTGTGTTCTCCAAAGCCTCTCCGGCTTCTCCCAACAATGTGATGAGAATACACAGAGCAAGCAAGTTCAATTTTGCACCATATGCTACCTGTTTATTGCATTCAGCTTTACGCATTTAAAAGCTGACTCTCAAGAAGTCTGGTGAGTTTTCACAGTTCTACACCTAACCCAGTAAGTCCCGATGAACCCAAAAACTGAATCTATTTATACCTGTGGCACAAATTAAGTTACATATTATGTATGTACTTTAACACTGAGATAGTTACTATTTAAGTAAATATAGCCAAATTATTTTGCATCACACAAACAGATCAATTTCATTGTAAGCACAATGCATATGGAAGTAGCAGCCAATACAGAGAGAATTATTATAAATAGCCTTCCATACATACATGTTTACAAAACAATAGGACTATTCACACTCTTTGTCATGCTGAAGAAGTGTGATTATTTTAAGAGAAGATATTGTATATCCCAACTAGACACTGGCGGTGTTCACAGGCAGCTTCTTTCAAAGCTTCATCTTAAGAGTATAAATCAGTAGTTTCCTTGATCAAGAAGCAACAGAACAATAGGTTGGAATTTTAGATTTGATGATAGCCACAGTTGCCTGTTGATGAAAACAAAACAAAGAACACTAACCATCAGAGAATTCATACAGTCTCTATAAATTGTACAATCCATAGCTTTTACTTATCTTTGCTATTATCACCCAGTCCAAAACTAAAAAGTTAGCAATTGATGAGAAATCTAACGTGAGATGGCTGAAAATAGTAAACTAAAAAAAATGGAACATTGTGATAATTAATGATGGAGTTTAAACATCTAAGAGAAAGGAGCAATGTAGATTAATGCCTGAAACAGGATATAAATATAGAAATTAAATAAGGAATTTTAAAATAGAAGAGCAATATTCGGGCTTTCAATACGAGAATCATGCACAGCAGTCGCTGAGGAGACAAGCTCCAGCGGAGGACAATCCGTGCTGGGAAAGAGAATCTCGGCACAAAAAGAGCCTCCAAGAAGCTCGCTTTGGGGGCTTTTGGAAGCAGACAAAGCTGCGAGGCCGGGCCACAGCTTCTGCCGCCAGCGGCAGATTGAAACGAGGCGCGACTCACCAACGGCCCGGCGCGGCCCCGCCCTCCCACAGACAAAAAGGGCCTTTCAAGGACGAAAACACGCGGGGAGTGGGTGTTCTCTGTTATTAACAAGGGCGCTGACATCGGTTGTGAGGAGTTAATAATAGTCTCCTCCTCTCCCGCGTGGAGGCTGCGATCCCACCCTTAGCTAGAAAGGCTGCTGGAGCGCAGAGTAAGTGCAGCGTCCTGCTGAGCGGCTGCAGGTGATGCTGGAGCCTGTCACCGCTAATGCGGGGCAGTTCTGAGAGGCTGCCTGAGCTGTGAGCAGGGGAACCATCTGCTCAGCGTGGTGGCAGAGATCCGTGGAGAAAGGCTACGGATCATTAGAAAAGCTGTGGAACAGCTAGACTGGTGGAGCAGGAGGCTGCGCTCCTTAAATAAAAAAAGCAAATCCTCTGTCAGATAGGAGCCAGGATCATAGTGCCCCTGCACCCTGGCCCTGTAAGGCAGAATCCTGAAAGAAGGGAGAGGACCGAAGCTGGTGGCCAGGGCAGTAGGCGAGCTCCCTCTCTGCCTGCCTCAGTGCCTCCAGTTCCTCTGAACAACAGGTACAAGATTCTGGCTGTTGAAGGCCCAATAAATGAAGATGTCAGAGATGAGCATTGCTCACTGCCAATGTTGTTGCAGTTGGAGAGGCTGTTGCTCCAATAACAACCTCATCTACTAGGAGAAAATGGGCTATAGTCATTGGAGATCCCTTCTTAAGGTGAAGGGAAGGCCCAATGTGCAGGGCAGAGCCCACTCACAGGGAAGTCTCTGCCTTCCTGGAGCCCAGGTTAGGGATGTGGCAGTAACCTCCCAAATCTGTTACAGCTGTGCCACTGCTGTCCACTGCTTATTTTCCAGGTAGGTGGAGAAGAGATTGTAACTTGTAGGCCCAGGGTGATAAAAAAGGGACTTTAGGATCTTGAGAGAGTTACTAAAGGGATATGGTTCACAGGTTATTTTTTTCTCGCTCCTTCCAATAGGAGGAAATGACATTGGAAGGAACAAATAAATCCAGTCAATCTATATATGGCTCTGTAGCTAGTGTCACCAACATGATTTTGGGTTTTTTTGACAATGGGATGGCTTATGCAGCACCAGGAATATTATCATCAGGTGGGTACACTTGTCCCAAAGGGGAAAGTGGTTCTTAGCTCAAGGAATTGCAGGGCTCATTGATAGGGCTTTAAACTCGATGTGAAGAGGGAAGGAGCAGCTGGGCTGGCACCTGTGGGACCGGGCTCTGATCTCCATAAAGACCAGGAGCCTCCGCATCCCCCTGGGGTGCAATCAGCTGCTGGGCTCACTCCCTGAA
>VZTY01017746.1:182903-195814 GCA_013400935.1 Turnix velox
CTGATCTAGTAAATGTGTTTGTTTGGTGGCCCTGCTAGGCAGGGGGGTTGGAACTACATGATCCTTGAGGTCCCTCCCAACCCGGGTCATTCTGTGATCTGTGATTCAACAGCTGGGAATCTGAGATACAGTCCTGTATTTGGTCACTGACTTGAAGATTAAAGGAACAAGCTCTAGCTAGCTCTTCCATAATGCTTCAATTAAAGAACTACAAATGGCAATATTCTTCACCATCCTTACTCATATCCTCTTTTTTTTTTTTTCTTTTTTCATATATCCCTAGTACAGGAGTCTCAGTTACCTAGTTTAGCTTGTTACAAAGTGCCATTTGCAATTAGGAAATCCTGTACTCCTAACTTTGCAAGAAGAATGCATTTACCTCTGCCAGCGTTACAAGAAGGGGATCAAAGGGAACAGTTTCAGGAAGACATTCCCACTGCAGTCTGTGCTTTACTGAGCCATGCACTAACCTATAGAAAGAATAAAGTTGTAACAAATTAACAGTAATGCATAATTTACTGTTAACACTGATTACTTTGAATACATCAGCAGGTGGTTTACAGTATGACTATAATGCCATATACAGTTTCAATACACACCACTCTCCTTAATGAAATGTGCAATGGTATTTAACAGTGCAATTATTATCATTCCCAAATATGGCAGCTTTTAAAATTCTGCTCCAAATCACACATAAAAAAAAAAGTGTGATGAAAACTACAGATAAGATGTTCTATTTACGAAGGTACTAATTTTGATAAATATAAAGAAACATTTTCATCAGTTGTAAGGGAAAGCAGTTGAAACTGAAAGAAGATCGTATTGGAATTCATCAGTTACTCCTAAGATACAGATAAAGTCTATGTACTATTATATACACTGATTTAAGTGTATTAATGGTTACTTAATTTTTTAAAGTAATTCTGCAGCTCTTGACAAAACATTAAATTTCTTAGTCTCTAAGCAAATACATATTCAACAGAAGCTAAAATACAGCTTAGAAGTTGCTTTGTAACAAATATCTGGTATTGCTGACAACTACAGAATTGAAATATTCAAGAAAATGTTGTCATACTACTTATCTCAGACAAAAAAATATGCAAAATGTCCACACTAAAGTGTCATTGATTTTATTCTCTTTGTTTGTAGGGAGAAGAAAGCACCATTAAATGAAGAAATTATAGAATCATAGAATAGTTTGGGTTGGAAGGGACCTTAAAGATCATCTAGTTCCAACCCCCCAGCCATAGGCAGGGACACCTCCCGCTAGACCAGGTTGCTCAGTGTCTTGTCCAGCCTGGTCTTAAACACCTCCAGAGAGGAGGCATCCACAACCTCTCTGGGCAACCTGTTCCAGTGTTTCACTACCCTAAATGTAAAGAACTTTTTTCTTATATCTAGCCTGAATCTCCCCTCTTCCAATTTACATCCATTAGTTGTAGTTCTTCCATCACATATCCTATTAAAAAGTCTTACCCTTAGCAAACCAAATCTGCAAATATCTAGCTATTCTTTAAAAAATGCAGCTTCAGTATCAACATGGCATAAAAATGAGACCAAAAAATCCTAGTTTTAAAGACATCTCAAAGCTTTCTGCTTTGAGACTTGAATATCAGAAATCTTTTCAAAAAAGAATGCATTCAAACAGCCAACTAAAAGATCAAATGTGAAGAGATGCATTTCCATATACATTTCAAGAAGGCATTCCTGAAATATATGATAAAACCATAATATATTTAGTAAAACAACAAACATAACCAACACACCTGCATGGAATACCACCTTTAGCATATATAGCAGCAAATGCAGAAGGTGGGCGAGAATGAGAACCAAACTGTAAGGAGAAAGAAAAAAAGCATCATTTACTCATAACAGTAAAGTTTGGTAACTATTTCAAATATGTTAAAACTGCTGTTAACCAAAAAAGGAACTTAGTAATATGATACTAAAATTAATAATTAAAAAAACCCAGTAGCCATGGGAGGGGGAACATGTATCTGGGACATTCATCAGAAAACTGATTTTCAGAATTGTCTAGCTAGAAAGCTTTAAAATGAATAATGGAAAATCAGTGGTCTCCTGATAGTCTAACATTGTTTTAAATTCTTTTCTTGCAAATCTTAAACCAGAAATCTCATGGGTTCTCTCCTTAACAGACTGAGGATATCCCACTTTCCTGATGCTCTTGCAGTTGTTACACTGATAACATGCCAAAGGCAGACTTAGTTCTATTCCATCTTAATCTGAGGACAGACAAAAGTACAAGGTGGCAAAATGTGGGAGAAACAGCAAATTTTGGGCAAGATGGTATGAGTGCACTGGAAATCAGAGGGAAAGTTTATGCTGAGGGAGGACTTACTGGAGCAGGAAATTAGGAACTTTGCAGGAGGAAAGCCTGCACAAAGCTGTTTTTTATCATAGACATGCTTCTGATGCATATGAACTACAAGATTATTTGCTATCATTCATTGCTGCTTCCCAGATTAAGCAGTTTATCACAAAGTATATAGTGGGAAATACCATGAAACCTCAATTTTCATCTTTCAGTGTTTGAACTATGTTGATATTGTTAAAATTACGTGTGTGATTTGATTAGTTTGACTTATTTCAGTCATATTGCTACTTGCAAACAAGTTTCAAGAAAAATAATGCCCATGTGAAACTATTCAGCCTCTGTTTATATTAAAATACTTCCTTTTTTTTTTTTAAAGTCTGTGAGAGTACTAATTGTTTGGCTGATACGGCTATAGCTCACCCACTCAAAGCTAGCTCTTCAGGCACAGGACTTCAGTGAAATAAATAACTCCTTTCATGTCTTCTTTTGAGACTCCAAATATTTCCTGAAGTATTACATATTCACAGTACTTCTGAACTTCAAGTAATGCTTACTAGTAATTAATTTGCTAGATTTTTATAAGGTGACTGTAGTAGGTGCCAAAATTTATAACTATACCAAAAAAATCCAACTCTTTTTATCTGTTAGCTCTAAGTCTCTTTTTAGAGCCCAAATACAGTGGAAATAAAAAAGTTACCTTCCAAGTCTCAATTGTGCCAAACCTCCTTTTTTGAAAAAAAGCAGTAAAATGTTATGCCTCAGAAATCTGAAATTAAACATTAGGGAATGTATGACAAATAGCAAAAGTTTCTTTAAATTTACAAAACAGGACCAGAAGCAGAGTAAGGAAACTTCTTCCAAGAAGAGACCTGTTTTAAACAGCCAGAAAACCAAGCAGCTATACATACCGGATCAATAGTTTTAGGATTCAGCTTGTCACTAGGCTTTGGCTGCGGCTTAATTACAGACTCTGGAGAACATGGCATAGGAGAAGATGTCTTCCTTTTCTGTACCGCAGTCTTTGCTTTTGTTTGGGTGCTTGATGACATTCTTAGAACATTGCTTCCTAGAATAGAAAAAGATTAAAAACATCAAATAATCTTTATTCCTACGTTATAGAATATCAAGGGTTAGAATCCTCAGGTCTAAAGACTGACACGAATAATCAATCAAGAAAAGCAGAATAAGCATACTAGAAAATAGACGCTTATATATCCTACGCAGTGCATAGGATAGTTTGACAGTCTTGTTACTTCATCTTTCTAATACTTATATTTCCTAATGCTGTGCTGCCCCCCTTTACCTGTATACTTTGAGACCTGCACAAAAGGGAAATTAGCCATAGTCTTCCTTTAATGTAGCCAACAGAAACCCAAGCAGCATCACAGAACTCAACAGAATAGCTCAGAGTGGAATTGGCTGGCTGGGTACAGTTGCAGCGGAAGACAGTAACAATTTGAGGAATTACCATGATGAAGGAGTGAACAGAAGAGTAAGTAGATTCAGGACACAAACCACAAAGTGGAATCAGTAAGAGCAGAGAAAATAATTTTAACATAGCAAAGACAGAACAGAGAAAGTTAATAGAAATTCCAGTAGGAATTAAAGCATTTTGTTAAAAAAGATGCAGAAATAACTTTCTGTATACATCTTTAAGTACTGATTTAGGTACACATATCTTGTATATGCTAATACGCCTGCTACATGTTTATGTAATTGTGTTAAAATGTCTCTAATAAAAGTAATAGTCTACTGCCTATTTAACATAACAAGTCTGATGAATAACATAAAAGCCTATCCTTTCCCAGGACTAATTTAAATGTTAATAAAATTATGAAGTATGAAAATGATAGTTTTGTGTATTATTAACATTCAGGTACATGATGTGTTGTGTTCTGAGTAGATAAAGCAGTTTACGAAATAAGAAATGACATTTCTTTAGTAAACGTGAAATGACACTCTACAGAAACAAAACCAATAGGAAGTCAGTTAAATAATACACATAAACATTCACACAAGGATAAAAAGATTGCTTGGAATGCATCACCATTCACAGGTTGATGAAACAGTTGCCTTTGTCAACAACATGACATGAACTGGAGAGGTAGATTTTTTTTGACGCACCACTTCCACTCCCTCAGGTCTATAAGCCATCTGCTTAGGGCCTAATCGCTGACAGTCCTGTACATGATGTCCCAGTTCTTTAGCTTGGTTCTTCCAATTCTCCCCTCCACAGTCAGGTACATTTGTCATTGTCTAAATTACTAAATCTTTAGGATTATTTCTACTTTTATTAAGAAGTCAGCACTTGGGAATATAAGTGATATCCTTATGACTAGTAGAAAGAATTGAATGTGGCACCTAAGTTTCACTGAATGTTAAGAAACAATATACAGTAATGATTATCAAATCAGCTAAAATACAAAGCAAAACCAAAATTTTAAGCTTAATTCAATACTTACTGACTGGTGATTCAAATAATTTCAGCCACTGTACATCTTGGTTTTGCTTTCTTACTATTTTAATAATATGGCTTGTCTTCTGTGACAGTTTTTTAAGAAAGAAGAACTAACATACCACAGTTAGACAATTAAATATTTTCATAACATACAAAAGCTTAAGTGACACTTATGGGAACTACTCTGTGTAAAATACCAATCATTAAAACCAGAGATCATTTGAAGCCTTAAAAGACAAACAATAATATAGAAAGAAAACACATTGATCTTGTAAGTGCCAGCTTATTATCAGAAAACTCTAATCATATTATAGTTAGAAAACACATTTATAACTATCAGAAAAGTAAAAGTCAAAGTGGTTTTATACTAAAAAATATCAGATAACTTCTTGACATAAGTATTATCTATCACAAAACAGTATTATCACTGTCAACCTTTGAAATGTACAATTGCTCATGTCAACAGTCATCTCGCTTATAACAACATAAACGTTTTTCTCAGAAACCTATTCAGAAGTAATCCAGATGCACAGAATTTTTTTTTCTCTTACAGAAAGCAAAGAAAATACAGACCAAGGGCTTTACTAAGATTCTAAACAGTGACAAAAATCTAGATGCATTTGAAAAGTCACTGGTTGTACCACCAGGGAAAGTAAACAAGTTAAGGTGTGACAACAGGGAGAAACAAAGTCTTTCAGGTCAAAAGTAAAGACAGGAGTTAAGGTTCTGTAAAAAAGCAACTGAGCTAACGTGCCTCTGTTTTGGGAGAGAAGGAGGTGGCAGAGAGTGGAAAAAGGGCCTTTTCCTAAGGAGGTCTCAGTCTTCAGAGCAAGATCAAAGTTCTTGAATAATCCAAGAGCTGTAAGAGTCACGGGCATTTGTAGAGAGATCAGACAGCGGGAGTGCAGCTGAGAATCAAACAGTGACATACAGGACTTGATACAGAATTGGAACTACCCTACTGGCAGTTGACAGACTTCAAGCGAAAGACAGAAACTCCTAAACAGAAACGGATAAAGCACCTTTAGAAGACGTCTTTCAAAGGAGGAAGAATGTGGCCTAGAGTCTGGCTGCTGGAAGTCACTGAAGAAAGAGAGTAGAATTTCAAAGGCGAGGTTGCTGCCTTACCCTGGGCGGCGTCAGCTCCCCAAACGCGCAGCACAGTGACAAGGGCCACCAAGCACCGGCGAGCGCCTCACACAGCAAAGCCGGGATCACGCTCACCAACACCGAGGCACACCAAAACTCCCAGCGAGGTGACAGTGAGGGACACAGACACACACCCTGCTCCTGGGCTCTTCTTCCCCACAGCTCCCACTCTCTCGCGAGGAAGCCCAGACCAAAGGCCAGTAGGCAGTGGGCCTCTCAGCGTGGGCCCGACACAGGGCTACCGGCAGCACCAACACCACCCCACCCTGGCTGGCGGGCGGGCGGGCAGGCGGCCGGATTGCTCCTCGCCCGGCGACGCTTCCTGCAGGTTGCCAGGGAGACTACGGGCCGCCGATAGTCCAATATTCATAGGAGGACGAGCGCAGATCGGGGGTGTGGCCACCTTCAGCGGCTGTGCTCGGGCTGGTCGGGGTAGAATGGGACTTTAGAAATAATTTAGAAGAGGTTATTCTATTGGTTTTGAAATGCTGGCATTTCATAATTAGTTTTATGCAACATAAATGTATCTTTTTATAGTGGGAAGTTATAAGTGGGGCCATTTGCAGAGTTCAGCTTGGGCTGTGTAACTGCCTTTGAAATGCATTAGTGCAAGGGAACTTCTGGAAATACAGATGGAAAAAAACTATTAAAATAATGCTGAAGAAGCAGAGGAGCTGATTTCTAATTTGTTTGTGTTTTAATTAACCCACCATACATAACAGTACTTTTGCCAAATTATTTTACTGTTCCACCACACTGGAGGCAATAGAGGAAATGATGATTCTCTATCCATAGATTTTACTAGCTGGTAAGTATGTCAGAAGAATTCAGTAGCTGTAAAACAGACAATGCATGTCTTTGAAAATCACCTTACAAGACACAAACCAGCATGCTCATCTCCATAATGTGAAAAGCAGATCTGCTTTTCTGATCAATGTTTAGTTGAGTGTTTTAGTATAATTTTATATATGTATCTGCTAAGTTGCTTTGTGAGTGCAGAGCAGACTACAGTTATATTCAAGCATGGAAGACAGTTGTAGTACAATTCCTAAGTCAGTGGGAGGCATGAACTACTGTGTTGTGTGAAGCAAAACACCACTGATCTGCTCTGTGGAGTCTGCAGCTCCTACTAAGTTCCTGGAGGCACTGAAACGGCTGGGTTGTGAAAGGATAAGGAAGACTCCAGCCTCTCTGTTATAGCAGGGCTTAGCTCAGAATTCAATCGGTTTATTGAAAAACACAGAATAAGAGCTGTTGCAGTGCTGCATATGGTAGCAACAGGGAGCCTTGCTGTATGTTGAACATTGAATCTACAGGATGTACTTCTGACTGCACAGTGAGAAATCCTGTGTGAAATCAGGGTCTGAGATAACCACTGAATCATGGATGTCTGATAAATGCGTGTCCCTCCATTTCATCTCTTGAGGCATTTAATCTCTTGAATTGGGACAAATGGTGAATTGTGGATCTTAGGGCATTGCCTTCACAAGGCTCTTTCAGGCATGAGGTGTTACTAAGGGGTGGTGGTCTGGCTTTGGTGCAACAGCACAACATCCCTCCCAACTAAGAGATGTCTGTCAGTGCCTGTAGGGAGACACCCTGCCCCTGTGGCAAATGTCTGAGAGGCTCAAGTACCTGGTTGCTGCGGCCCTGCCAGTCTTGGGTGGGATTGAGCCTTTTTTTGCAGGAGCCTAATTCTCTTCGTTTTCTATGGGAGGAACGCCGACTGAAGGGATCCTAAATTCCTAGAACTGGGTAGGATGAGACTGCACCCCTAGGGATATCTTTTTCTAACTCACATGATATTTTAAGAGCTGGTAAAAGTCTTAAGGTTAAACACCCAACCAGTCACTTCCAGTTCCTACAGTTAAATCTTAAAAAGTTTTTTATTACACTTGGCCTATGAATTTGCAGCTCCCCTGCTGCTTGAGAAGCTTCCTTTTTATTATACCTGGCCTTGAATTTTTCTAAGATCTTGATGAGTGATGACATAGGGAATATTAGTTGAAATACTTGTAATAATTTTTTTTAATTTAAAATAAAATATGTCTCATGCTGTGTCGCACTATTTTTGAAAATTGTAACAGGAACTGCCTTGTGACATTTTAAACATACTTGAAGGATACACAATTTAGAAGTAAAAATACTGCAAGATCCATACTGTGTACAGATCAATAAAACCTGACAAATTTAGCATTTTTCTCCATCATGATGGTACCACAGAATACTTTTAAATGTCACAAGCTACTGCTAGCTCCAGTTATTAGGAGTGTCTCCATTAGGTGTTATTTTTTAATTTGTTTTACTTAACTGCCATAAGCCTTTCTAAATGCTTGAAAATAAGAAAAAGATAAAAGTAAAGGAAATATTAATCTGCAAGGCATTTTAATAATGAAAAGTAATACAGTCGCTTGTGTATTCAGATGTATTCAGGTGAGCATATAGAAATTTGAAATTAAATCTAACTCTGGGTGGATTGCATACTGTTTCATAATAACAGGACTCATGCAATTTAAATAGGACCAGTGATTAATTAATTAGCTATCAATGCTGATAAAACCCATATGCAATTTGACTTCTTTTTTCATTAGTCACAGTTAAATAGTTAATTACTGAGGGATAGGAGGAGTCACCAAAGCAAAATGGATTCTGAGTCTTATAAAATTGAAACTGAAGCTTAGTGGAATATAATTAAAAGAACATCACATAAAATAGTCACATGTTATATCTTTTTCTCTGAGCATATTTATACCTTTATTAAACTAATTCATTTGGTATGCTTTAGGCTTGGCATTTGGCAAATGCCCGTTGGGAAATGGTAGAGAGAACCTTTTTTAACAAGTACAGGCTTTGGAATGTGGAAGGAAAGAATTTTTATCCTTATTTCATTAATTGTGAGTATTTCCTGTGCTTTTTGTAGGCACCATTTTGTTAGACAATAGATGCTTGCTATATTTTGCTAAATGTAATATGGGATTGCATCCTTAAAAACAGATTCATATTGTATCTTACTATATTCTTCTGTATCTTACTATATTCTTCAGTACACATATAATAATATACAAAAAGGATAAATTTTCATTTGAGATTATATCAGGAGCTTCTCCACCAAGTGCACTTTTAACCCCAGGTGGGAACTAACAACTCTTGCAGCCTAGAGTTGTAAAGAGAACAGCTGTAGGATGGTAAAAAAAGCAAAACACTTCTCTTCAGTTCAAAATACGTGGTAATTCTTTCCATTTCTCTAGTAACTTTGAAAAGTTAAAAATTCTCAGTGGTCTCTCAAAAAGCGCACATTGAAAACTGAAGTCTCTAGGAGTATTTTTCATAGATGACGTTCAAATATCATTCCCTGGAGCTTTTATCCTGACAACCACTCTACATGCCTTATAAATAATACTCTATAAAAGAGAAGTTCTTTTACAAGGTTTGGTAATAAATGTGAGCTATAGAACAGACTGTAGACACCTAATTGTAGTATTCAGGTTCCTCTGCAAGGATTTAGATGCTCCGGGCACTGCCATTAACAAGCACTGTATCGGATGATGAGCTCAGTGCCTATTGGAAATTGATGGACCTGTGAATATTGCCTTCTATCCTCAGTGAAAATTGGTGTGAAACAGTGCCATTTCAGTTGACCAGTTCTGGATGATAGTTCACAGATACTTCTGGATTGCTTATTTTTTTTCCCTGTAATACACCAGAAATTACTTGATTGCCTGTTATTAAGTGCTAAATTGCTGCAAGAACTTTGTATTAGCAGATCAAAGACCAGTGCAAAACTCAGAGGCAAACTCCCAAGAAGTAGAATGACCCACAGGAATACTTTAAAGTTTTGATATTGCAGAGTAACAAGTATGCATATAAGTATGACACCCAAATTTAGGAACTGAATGAGACTCTTAATTGAGACTCATTCATAGATGAGTATGAGGACAAACTGAAGGAGTTGGGATTGTTCAGCCTAGAAAATAGAAGGATCAGGGGGAACTCATAGTAGCTTATCAATACCTGAAGGGAGCTTACAGAAAAGCTGGGGTAGGAATTTTTGATAGGGTACAGAATGGTAGGTCTAGGAGTAATGGATGCAAATTAGAAGATGGGAGATTTTGGCTGGATCTAGGAGAGAAGTTCTTTACTGTGAGGGTGGTGANGCCCAGAGAGGTTGTGGATGCCCCCACACTGGAAGTGTATAGGCCAGAGTGGATGAGTTATTGAGCAGCCTGGTCTAGTGAAAGGTGTCCCTGCCCATGGCAGGGGGTTTGAAACTAGATGATCTTTAAGATCCCTTCCAACCCATACCATTCTATGATTCTATGAGCACACAAGTCTTTGTCATTATTGTGCTGACATGGTATTTTCGGTGTCATCAGTGAACTAAGGAGCAAGACTGAGAAAAATCTATTAGCTGTATGGACAACTGCAGTTTTTTGATTGCTCTCAGGGATATCCTCTGATCTGAAACAATTAGGAAATTAAGGGGGCTTTATCAGTACCTATGTGAGTCAGAGAAGATTAATCTAGTACCATGGCCAAATAAAACCAATGTTTGTATCTCCTGTAGTTAGACCAGTTATACCCACCCATCAATGAATGATACTGCCTCAAAAAAAGTTAGTTTTTCCTGATTATCCTCAATTTTCATATTGCCATCAGTAATAGCAGTTTGAATTTGTTCTTTATTCTGGTACTGCCTGTTGCTCAGAAAAGACAATTCATTCCATTGCCATCTCTTAAATTGTGGCACAATCACAGCTCTTCCGGTAAAAGTGCTTTGCTTATTTATGGAGAGAGATCCATTCCTCCTAGTGCAGTCAAAAAGTAGGGGTTAGGAACCTGTATTTCTTTGAGAGACACACGGGCATAGTCATAGTCATAGTCATCTAGGTTGGAAGGGACCTTTCAGATCATCAAGTCCAACCCACTTGCAAGCCTCATACCTGGACAGGGACTTGAACCCTTGACCCTCAGATTAGGAGTCTGATGCTCTCCCTACTGAGCTACACACCTAACTGTGCTTACCTAACTATTTCTCTATTAATTGTTTTAAAATCAAAATTCACTACTAAATTTCTAATGCAGAGTAGATATAATGTAAATTCCGCAGGGGGAAATAATTAAGTAGAAGTTGAAGACTTGCAGCTGATTGTTAGGGTGCTGCTGTCAGAGGTGACTGGCATGTTTTCCCTGTCAGAGCTACACAGGGAAAGAACCAGGTTCCAGGCACACGCTGCAGTTTTGAATTTTCCCACGTGGTGGCAATCACTCACCGTCTTGCTTGCCCACTTCCGCGCCTTCGAGAAATCTGCTGCTCTGCATTCTGCAGCCTCGCTCCTTTTGGGGGAAAAAAAAAAAGTTTTTTGCGTTACTTCAGATATCAAAGGTATCAAAATAGAAGAGTTAAGTGGGAATGGAAGTATTTCCTAGTTCAGTCACCAGAGAAATTGTGTTCTTTGTTACATCGTCTTTTGCCCTTTTTTTCCTCCATTGTAGGACACAGATCAGTATTATAAAGCATTGCTTACTTCAGCAGCCTTTATATGCCTGCTCAGGGGAGGTAAATAATAATAATAAATAGGAAGAATTTCTCCCTAGGTTCACAAAGCATCATGGGATTATTTCTGCTTTTTTATTGTTATTATTTTTCTTATTATTTTGCCAACAATGTGGATTAAGCAAGGATTTCTGTGGAGAACATGCTGGGGCAGAGCTGTTGCCTATCCCAAATGTACACCTGCAGATGCTGTAGCTGGATACAATGTTATTTTTCATATCATTAACAGACTTTTCAGCCTTTTCCTGAGCTTGTGAGGTTCTCTTTGCAGGATTAGATGTAGGGGAGAGCTGAGGTAAGAGCATCAGGCTGTGTTCTGAGGAACACACAGCTCAAATGTACTGCTTTGCAAAAGCTTTTAATGTCTTCCCCACACCAAGCACAGCTGGCACTTCAGATAACGAGTTCAAGCATGGTAGGAAAAATTTCTTTGTTTATGATTCAGAGAAGGTTTGAAAAAATAGTCTTAAGGCCCATGGTACTCAGTGATTGTGGTGGTAGTAGTTTTCTCATCATCTTTCCTCTTTTCAGAAAGCAGTGTGGCAACAACCCACATCCCCTCTGTCCCTGCTTACAGAGGAGTAGCAAGTAAGGAAGTAAAGCTGCCTTGTCACTTGCTCTACTGGATTTTGGAGGAGGATGAATTAAAGCCTCTCTGTAAAAAAACCTGACCAAATAAAACAGAAAAAAGAAAAACAAAAGAAAGATTATTTATTTAGGATGGGAAGTGGGGGAGAAGAAGGGCCAGTACAATGGGGTTTCATGTGAAAGCAGAGAGAAAGGATGCAGGAATGGGTGTAGAAGATAGGCAGGGGTGAAGATTAAAAAGGCTATTAGATTCCTGTATTCATGAATTGTAGTTCATGTAATTCAGGTATTGTTATGGTTTTTCACTCTTCTACTTTCTGGTATCAGAAGAGACCTGGAAAGGGAAATGATAAGATAGGAAAGATCTGAAGGAGGAACTACATAATAATCAGAGAGAAATATAGGGGGGCCAAGTAAGAGAAGCTTTTGCTATATTCCTCATCATAGTTCACTTCTGTATTCATTATTTGAAATACTAGAATATGAGTATGTATACTTTTGAGGAAGTAAAAGGATGTGAAGAGTAAGGGTGGAGAATGAGTACTGAACTGCTTGCTCAGCTGCAGGCTGCAATGCTGTCACTAGATGCCAAGATAGGTAGTCCTGCACATTCACACTGGCTGGCAAATTTCATGGGCTGATGTCCCTGTGGTGCAGTTTGGAGGAGCAGATTCAGGCAGTAGTGAGAACTCAGAGCCTTAGGATTGTAAGCAGCTCTCTCAGGAGTCAGTTGATGACAAACTCAACATAAGCCACCACTGTGCACTTGCAGCCAAGAAGGCCAACCAAATCCTGGGTTGCATCAAGAGCAGTGTGACCAGCAGGTC